>OX123193.2:76974766-77145777 GCA_944739405.2 Euclidia mi | reverse complement strand
TTGAAAATATTATTACTGTCTATTATACGCAAATATAATAATTAAATAGCCACTATGGAAATAGGGCCATAAAATATACTTTTTAGCTATTAATTGCTTAATAAGATTAGAAAAATAATCAAGGCTGTGCATATAAATTTTACAAATTGCTGTATATGTTGATGATAAGTAAAATATATATGTTGATGATAAGGAAATTTATTTAATTAAAACTTTTTAATTTAATTGATTCAATTTTCATACTGCATTTTATTTAATTATCCAGTTTTTTGATATGTGATGCTTAGCTATAAAGACATTAGTAACAATTGAAGTAAGAAAAACCTGTTTTTAGTTTAGTAAGCCAGCATATATTTTTTCATATCTTTTTATTTTTCGTTAAAACTTAGCTTAAAAGAGTCATAGGTGCTTTACCCACTTCATACCTAAGGTACTAATGTATAACAATTAAGAAAGGTCTTAGCTACAAAACAGTTAATAGACTTAGCGCGTTTATAGTTAAGCATTTTAGGGTAAATTTATTGAAAATTAGAAATCTCACAAATTTAAAGAAAATGCTTTACTAAAAGATCTCTAAGTGTAGGTTAACGAGGCTTTAGTGCGGCAAACAATGTAAAAAAAAAATGTGTATTGCTTAACTAAACCAAAAAAGTTTAAGTACATTTCTGAGCAGGAAATATCCTAAATGATGCTGGCAAATATTTGTTTAAATTATATTTAACAATCACTGATTTATGTATAATAGTTTTCTAGAAACAACGATTCCCGCGTTTTTTACGTTTTTCTCCAAAATCACTTTTTGGGGTTAACGTGGTTTTAGTTAACGGACGGCAGAATAGTAGTTCGGACACAAAATGGAAAAATAAAAATTTTTTTTTTCGTAGACTCACGTCTTTTTCCCCGAAGAGGTAGACAGAGGTAAAGACATAAAGACATAAAGACATATTTATTTCTGCATTTTGGTTGTTTACAACACTTATACATGTCAAAACCCTATTCTAGATGATGCCGGCTTTTCCTAGCTAAATGACTTCTTGAGAAGAAAGGCCGAAACAAGAAACAAACTCAGAGTCATTGTTTTTTTTTGTCACTTCAATTTCTTTAGTCTTTTCTTCATCTTTGAAAGTCCAGACAAAAAAAGGGTTTAGTATGCAAGTACAATGCAGGAAATCATCTGCCGCTTTTGACTGACTCGGCCCACTGTTGGCCCGCATTCAACAGCAATCGTACGGCTCAACCTGGATTGAGGGAGCCAGCACGATCTGTATCACTATGCCTCCACGCCATCAGAAGGTGTATGCATAAGCAAGTCAGCCTAAGCCATCAGACAGGTTGCCAGAACTATTTGTTTATATGTTTAATAATGCCCACATCATACTCACAACTTTACATGCATAGTAAAATACATATATACATAGTAAAATACATGTTGCAAACAATATGTAAAAAAAAAAAAATTTAAACAATAAAATGTCATATATTTAAAATGTCAAAAATATTATTGAATGTCAATTTAGGTATAATACTATATTACTTAAGTAATTTTAAAAAATAATAAAAATTTAAACAATAAAATGTCATATATTTAAAATGTCAGAAAATATTATTGAATGTCAATTTAGGAATAATAATATATAACTTAAGTAATTTTAAATGTCAAAAGAAAATAAATTAAATAACAATGTCAAAACAAAATAAATAAAATTACAAATGTCAAATTAAAAATGTCAAAATGTAAAAATATAAGTATTACAAATGTAAATAAAAATATCATGTCACTAATTTCAAAATGTCAAAATTCATAATTTTTAAACTCAATTCCAGGCGTTTTTGTCTGCTAAATAATCTTTAACTGTGCAATAAGCTTTTGAACACAAGCTCTGTTTAATAAATACTTTGAATTTATTAATACTTAAATCCTGAATATTGCCTGGAATTTTGTTGTAAAAACGTATGCTTTGACACTTGTATGTGTTACTTATTTTTTGTAGTCTAGTTGAAGGTAGAACAAGTTTGTTTTTATTTCGTGTGTTTAATTTATGAATGTCGCTGAATTTGGAAAAATATAAATATGTTTTCCAAATTCAGCGACATTCATAAATTAAACACACGAAATAAAAACAAACTTGTTCTACCTTCAACTAGACTACAAAAAATAAGTAACACATACAAGTGTCAAAGCATACGTTTTTACAACAAAATTCCAGGCAATATTCAGGATTTAAGTATTAATAAATTCAAAGTATTTATTAAACAGAGCTTGTGTTCAAAAGCTTATTGCACAGTTAAAGATTATTTAGCAGACAAAAACGCCTGGAATTGAGTTTAAAAATTATGAATTTTGACATTTTGAAATTAGTGACATGATATTTTTATTTACATTTGTAATACTTATATTTTTACATTTTGACATTTTTAATTTGACATTTGTAATTTTATTTATTTTGTTTTGACATTGTTATTTAATTTATTTTCTTTTGACATTTAAAATTACTTAAGTTATATATTATTATTCCTAAATTGACATTCAATAATATTTTCTGACATTTTAAATATATGACATTTTATTGTTTAAATTTTTATTATTTTTTAAAATTACTTAAGTAATATAGTATTATACCTAAATTGACATTCAATAATATTTTTGACATTTTAAATATATGACATTTTATTGTTTAAATTTTTTTTTTTTACATATTGTTTGCAACATGTATTTTACTATGTATATATGTATTTTACTATGCATGTAAAGTTGTGAGTATGATGTGGGCATTATTAAACATATAAACAAATAGTTCTGGCAACCTGTCTGATGGCTTAGGCTGACATGCTTATGCATACACCTTCTGATGGCGTGGAGGCATAGTGATACAGATCGTGCTGGCTCCCTCAATCAAGGTTGAGCCGTACGATTGCTGTTGAATGCGGGCCAACAGTGGGCCGAGTCAGTCAAAAGCGGCAGATGATTTCCTGCATTGTACTTGCATACTAAACCCTTTTTTTGTCTGGACTTTCAAAGATGAAGAAAAGACTAAAGAAATTGAAGTGACAAAAAAAAACAATGACTCTGAGTTTGTTTCTTGTTTCGGCCTTTCTTCTCAAGAAGTCATTTAGCTAGGAAAAGCCGGCATCATCTAGAATAGGGTTTTGACATGTATAAGTGTTGTAAACAACCAAAATGCAGAAATAAATATGTCTTTATGTCTTTATGTCTTTACCTCTGTCTACCTCTTCGGGGAAAAAGACGTGAGTCTACGAAAAAAAAAATTTTTATTTTTCCATTTTGTGTCCGAACTACTATTCTGCCGTCCGTTAACTAAAACCACGTTAACCCCAAAAAGTGATTTTGGAGAAAAACGTAAAAAACGCGGGAATCGTTGTTTCTAGAAAACTATTATACATAAATCAGTGATTGTTAAATATAATTTAAACAAATATTTGCCAGCATCATTTAGGATATTTCCTGCTCAGAAATGTACTTAAACTTTTTTGGTTTAGTTAAGCAATACACATTTTTTTTTACATTGTTTGCCGCACTAAAGCCTCGTTAACCTACACTTAGAGATCTTTTAGTAAAGCATTTTCTTGAAATTTGTGAGATTTCTAATTTTCAATAAATTTACCCTAAAATGCTTAACTATAAACGCGCTAAGTCTATTAACTGTTTTGTAGCTAAGACCTTTCTTAATTGTTATACATTAGTACCTTAGGTATGAAGTGGGTAAAGCACCTATGACTCTTTTAAGCTAAGTTTTAACGAAAAATAAAAAAGATATGAAAAAATATATGCTGGCTTACTAAACTAAAAACAGGTTTTTCTTACTTCAATTGTTACTAATGTCTTTATAGCTAAGCATCACATATCAAAAAACTGGATAATTAAATAAAATGCAGTATGAAAATTGAATCAATTAAATTAAAAGTTTTAATTAAATAAATTTCCTTATCATCAACATATATATTTTACTTATCATCAACATATACAGCAATTTGTAAAATTTATATGCACAGCCTTGATTATTTTTCTAATCTTATTAAGCAATTAATAGCTAAAAAGTATATTTTATGGCCCTATTTCCATAGTGGCTATTTAATTTATTATATTTGCGTATAATAGACAGTAATAATATTTTCAATCACATAGTCATCATCATGTCAGCCTAGAGACGTCCACTGCTGGACATAAGTCTCCCCCAAAGTTCTCCGCACAGACTCGATTTCGAGCCGCCCGCATCCAACCGCTTCCCGCAGTCTTATACAGATCGTCGGCCCGCCTTGAGAGAGGCCTACTCCTGCTGCGTCTTCCGGTGCGTGATCGCCACTCCAGAACCCTCCTGTCCCAACGGCCATCGGTTCTTCGAGCTATATGCCCTGCCCATTGCCACTTTAGCCTGGCTATTCGGAGAGCTATGTCGGTTACTTTGGTTCTCCTGCGGATCTCCTCATTTCTTTTTTAATCTCGCAAGGAAACACCGAACATAGCTCTTTCCATTGCCCTCTGAGTAACCCGGACCTTCCGGATCAGGCCCAAAGTAAGTGACCACGTATCGGCTCCATAGATCATCACTTGCAACATACACTGGTCAAGGACTTTCATCTTGAGACACTGCGGGATATCAGACGTGAAGATATGCCGTGACTTCCCGAACGCCTCCCAACCGTGTTAGATTCGACGAATGACCTCTTTCTCGAAGTTGGACTTACCCTATCGGATCATTTTCACAGTTTTACGCACTTGTCGACAACTTCGAGTGTAGAGTTCCCAACTTGAATAGGAGCAGGTACGACATGGAAGTCAGACGTGATTTTCGTCTTGTCCATGTTCATCTTAAGACCTACTTGTTGGGAGACTTTAAAAGGGCCATCGAGCATTGTGCTGAGGTCTTCCATGGTCTGAGCCATAACTACGATATAATCTGCAAATAGGAGGTGTAAGTGGTCGCCGTTTATTTGATGCCGAGTCCTTCACAGTCCAGAAGCTTGAAAACGTCTTCCAGCGCAGCAGTGAACGTTTCGGAGATATAACATCTCCCTGCTTCACCCTTCGCTATAGTTGAATAGGTTTTAAACTCTGGTTCTGGAGGCGGATTGATATGGTGGCATTTTCTAACAAACACTTCAGCACTTCGACTTATCGATAGTCGTCGATGGCACAGTTGGCGAGACTGCAGTACCGCCCAGGTTTCGATCGAATCGAAGGCTTGCTTATAGTCCACAAACGCAAGGTATAGAGGCTGGTTTTACTCCTCAGACTTAACCTACCGCAGCGTATGTATGAGGTCTATAATACTATAGCCTTTACGGAAACCCGCTTGTTCAGGAGGCTGGAAGTCGTCTAGCTTGGTCTCGAGATGATTTGTGACGACCCCAGAAAACAACTTATAGACGTGACTCAGGAGTGAGATGGGTTTGTAGTTCTTCAAAAGGGTTTTATCGCCTTTCTTGACGAAAAGCACCACGACACTCCTGTGCCATGCCCGTGGCGTTTTGCCCTCGAGTATGACAGAATTTAATAACTTTCGAAGTTTTTCCACGGCAGATGCGCCGACAGCTTTCAAAAGCTCTGACGTAATTCCGTCATCATCCGGTGCCTTGTTGGTTTTGAGTTGATTTAGGGCCACTCTTATCCCGTGCATGCTGACGGGATGTCATGTCGGGGATATCTTCGGTATAGTGTCGGGTCAATCCAGCTATAGGGTCAGTTACTGGAGTAGTAACAGGTGGTCGTGTAGCCGTGTATAGCTGTCCAGTTCAATCTCTCCCAGGAGCCTCAGCTTCTCCGCTTGAGCTTAATAAACAGATCTCTAAGTCTCTGATTCGCGATTACACTTAGTGTTGTATTGGTGGAGATCGCAGAAGCAATCGAGCAGATTACGGTTCCAAAGTGTTCAAAAGAGATCTGTCTATCGGGCAAGTCAGCTGACAAGGCTGAAGACGAATGGTGACAGAATTATCTCGTCCAGTCTGAGGTCTGGACGAGATAAATCTGTCACCATTCGTTTTGAACACACTTAGTGTTATATTGCCGGAGATCGCAAATCAGAGACTTAAAGATCTGTTTATTAAGCCGCCGATACTTTGGCATATCATCGGAGACATGCAGAAGCATCTTACGCCTTTCCTGTATAAGCTCGAGGATTGGACCAGAGCTTTTATGGGCTCTTTTAATCGTCATGGGCTTTAAAAACTTTAAACCTGTTGTATGGACAGCATTCACTAACCTGTCACTAAAGTCGTCCACATCTACGCATTCTCCCAGGCATTCGAAGCGGTTTTGCAGCTCAAGCTGAAAGCTCTCGGGGTTTTAGATTTAAACTGGCGCTGGTAGGAGCGTAGACTTCATCAATCTTGACCGTTAGAGGCTGGGACTACTATTTAATGTGCCTCTTACCATTCGGTGACCGCGGCTCGCTTTATGAGAACTGATCACAGAGACATCATTAAATATTAACCTCTTCTTTGAAATCGATCTCATTTTTGGTGGCACCATCTGGACTTATCCAGGTCCACTTGCGGCTTTCTATCTTTTAGAAAAAGGAATTCATCATGAAGAGTCCTTTCTTCTCCATGAAGCTAGCCAGCAAGTGGCCCCGCGAGTTCCGGTGTCCATATCCAAATTCCTCCACTCTCAGCTCATCACCGCTCGTTTGCCTAGTTTCGCGTTAAAATCTCCCATGACAACAGTGTAATGGGTTTTGAAGCTATGTATAGCCCGAGATACGTCCTCATACATAGCTTCTACATCCTCATCGGAGTGTGATGAATGAAATGAAATAAATGAAATGTTGCAACAAATCTCTGCCTGAGGTTTATCGCAGCCCTTGCCCCGCCGTTACCATGGCCGCTATCTGAGTCAGGAATAGCGAGGCCGCCGGAGAATAGAGGCCGTTTTTTTCATGTTTGGCTAATTTTTGGGAGATTTTGCTTTGATCGCTTCGCTTGGCAGACGGATTGGCGATCGTAGTGGCAGAAGTCATTGATACTTAATGCTGCTGCCTATATAGTATCTTGCCTTTTACTTTCGCCTTCCTTTCGGTGGTTTGACAGCCATCTTCCGGTTGACTGACTGCAATGGTGGATCCGAGGCTACTCTCATCCAGTTCGTGCCCGTCAAAGGTAGTCACTCCACCTAGTTAGTCCGAGGGATAATAGCAAACCAACAAGGCAGTCATAATAATTTTATAAATATGACTAATTTGTTGGTCTGCTACTCTTCCCTCAAACTCGGTGGAAATATTAAGGAAGATAATGTTAATAAAGTATTACACAAACATTTTTGAAATTTACCTCTTAATGTTCCCGACATATTTGAGTTTTTGCGGGAACACGATGCGATGACGCACGCTTGCACGCTATGAGCTCTCCGAGCGGAATGGCAAACCTCCCTGCGCGCATATCCCATCCTCGCACGCATATGGCATCCCCGCACTCTTGATACTTGATACTTGATGGCACGGGCTGTTTCCGCAACTCCACGTCTTGGCGTGAATTTTGCGTGCGGGTGGGAATGGTATCGTCACTCGAGCCACCCCAGCTCTTCGAGGAAGGCCAGCAGACTCTTGATGTGGCCCACGGCCTCCCTCAGGGTGCTGTATCTGCTCAGGTACTGCTGCCTGTACTGTGCAACCTCAGGGCAGTCGAGGAGCAGGTGGGCTGCCGTCTCGTCTGCTGCCATACAGGCCCTGCACAGCGGGCTGTCGGTGATACCTATAGTAAATAGGTGTTTATTAAAGAATCCGTGTCCTGTGTAGGCGGCCGTGACTGTCCGTAGTTGTTGTTTGGACAGCCGGAGGATTTGTTTAGCTATCTTACCGTCTACTGCGGGAAGAGCCTCCTTGGCCTGCCTACATGTTTCAATACCAATCCAGGACTGGTTGTGTTTGGTCCTGATCCTATTTCTTACCAGGTTGCGATAAAAACCAGAAGGGAGGGGAATAATGGGCTCGGGTCCCACCACCTCTAAAGTGGCCCCTCTTCTGGCAAGTACGTCGGCTGCGTCATTCCCTCTTGAGCCACTGTGGCCCTTAATCCATTGCAGTGTTAATTTGTTTAGTTTACCTACCTCTGTTAGTTTCTGGTGGCATTCAAGCGTGAGCGCCGAGGTGACAGTATGGCTTTTGAGAGCTGAGAGGACAGCCTTACTATCTGAGAGGATCTTAATGGACCGTTCCCTTACCTGACGTGCCATGATTGCTGTGGCAGCTAGGATTATGCCAAAACATTCAAACTCAAACTCAAATATGTTTATTTCCATAAAAATGTTTAAATTTTTTGGACACGTCAGAAAGTCATACAAATAAAAAATAATAAAAAAGTAACTTTAAATGCATATTAACATAGTTGAGCATTGAAAAAAATGCCTGTTCAGAAAGTAGAGCCTCGTGAGAAGAATCAGGCAAGAAACTCCGGGCCACTCTTTTCTACGTCTTGATTCTATACAATTTAAAAGCTTAGTAACTACATTGAATTTTTCATAGGTATATGAGCTGGTGTGTCTATAATGTTGTTGTCAATTAATAAGGCTTTTTTAATAATAATATAAAAGTACTAACTAGCATAATATAGACACAATAACTCACACTCACATGAAACTTAACACTAATCAAACATAAGTAGCCTGTGGGACCGAGCAAATTAATCCCAAGCATTTTTATCTTCAATATAATCTAGCACTGAATAGTACCCTTTTTGGCAAAGTTTACGTTTTATAATCTTTTTGAATTTATTATAACTTAAATTTTGAATATTGCTTGGCACTTTATTGTAAAAGCGCACACATTGGCCTTGAAAAGATTTCTTTATTTTCTCTAGCCGGGTAGCCGGCACTACTAGCTTACTCTTATTTCTAGTATTCAAATTGTGGATATCACTTTTCTTTGAGTATGAGGCCTTGTTTTGGAATAAATATATTAGGTTGGAATAAATGTACTGGCTTGCAACTGTTAAAATGTTTATTTCCTTGAATTTATTCCTTAACGAAGCCCCATAATCCAAATTATAAATTGCCCGAATAGCTCTTTTCTGCAGAACAAAGATGGTCTGAATGTCGGCAGCATTTCCCCACAGGAGAATACCGTATGACATTATACTATGAAAATAGCTATGATATACAAGCCTGGCAGTGTCAATGTCAGTTAACTGGCGAATTTTCCTGACTGCGTATGCTGCAGAGCTGAGTCTATTCGACAATTTACTAATATGTGGTCCCCATTGCAGCTTAGAATCTAGTGTAATGCCTAAAAATTTGGTGTTATCCACAAGATCCAACACATCATCCTTAACCTTTACTGAGGTGTTCACTTGTTTGACGTTAGGCATCAAAAATCGAATACATTTAGTTTTAAGTCTATTTAAAAGCAGGTTGTTAACCTCAAACCAGCGAACCACCTTTGAGATAGCAATGTTTACATCGTCCATATCAATTTGCTGTCGTTTTAATTTAAATAAAAGTGAGGTATCATCAGCAAACAGTACTATCCCGTGCTTGTCATTGACGAGGTGTGGTAAGTCATTAATATAAACTAAAAATAAAAAAGGACCGAGGATTGAACCCTGTGGGACGCCCATTTTGACTACAGACCCACGTGAACGCGTCCCGTTGACATCAACTCTCTGAATCCTATTACTCAAATATGAAGTAAGAAGATGCAGAGCAGAACTACTTAAACCATAGTGATGTAATTTCCTGATCAATGTATCATGTTCTACGCAATCAAAGGCCTTGGACAAATCACAGAAGACACCTAAAGCATCATGTGAATCCTCCCAGGCATCAAAGATATGTTTTACAAGCTCAACACCGGCATCGGTCGTGGAGCGCCCCTTTGTAAAACCAAATTGTTTAGAGTGTAGAAGCTCGTTGTGATTAAAATAACTTTGCAGTTGGTCTAGTATCAATTTCTCGAAAATTTTGCTAAATGTGGGCAGCACAGAAATTGGCCTATAGTTGGTGGGGTCTGATGTGCTACCTGCTTTGTACAAAGGTATTACCTTGCTATCTTTCATAAGATCAGGAAATACACCACAGTCAATACACTTATTAAATATTAAAGCTAATCTGTTAGCAGCTAAAGCAATAATGGACTTGGTAATAGTAACGGAATTTCCCCACAAGTCTGCAGTCTTCTTTAAATTTATATTATTAAAAGCTTTTATAACATCATTTGAATTTATATACTGAAATGAGAAATTACTATAGGTTGTACTCATGTTTTCTTTTAAAAGAGATTCCGCTGCATTGGTTGATGAGTCCAAAGATCTAGTAGTAATAACGGGGATATCAGTAAAAAAACTTTCAAACGCCGATGCAACTTTTGAGTCTGATGTGATAGTGTCATTATCAATGTTCAAACTAAATTTTGAACTTTTACTTTTAACTTTCCCAGTCTCGCTGTTTATTATATTCCAAGTCATTTTCATTTTATCGTCACTACTCCTAATCCTTGAACTCAGGTAAAGAGACTTAGCTTTCTTACAAAGTTTCCGAAATATCCTAGCATAGTTTCTAACATAATCCTGAAATTGTTCACTTAAATTAAAGTTTCTCTCGTCATATAGCTCATAAAATCTCTTTCTACTTTTGTGAAGCCCAGTTGTTGCCCATTCACAGAAGGTTGCATTACCTCCAACTGTAATCGTTCTAGGTGTGAAAACCGAATTAAAGTCTGTACAAAACGCTTTGAAAAAGCTATTATATAACAAATTAGGGTCACCTTCATCATCTAACCGTGACCAGCTAGTCATTAGTTTACTTTGAAACCTAGCAAAACGAGTTGCAGTTTTAGGTGTTACAACTATATTTTGCCTAGAAACATTCTTACTGTTATCATTAAAGGAGATCTGCTGTCCACAATGGTCAGAGTCTAACTGTCTAATAATTTGCTTGTCTCTTACTATGATATCTGTAAATATATTATCTAGGCAAGTAGATGTAGAGGAAGTAACTCTTGTGGGCTCTAAGAATAAGTTCTTCAGATTATATGATAGAAACAGCGCTTTCAATTTTGTACTAAGACTACTATCCTCCAATAAATTTACATTAAAGTCACCACACACAACAACATTTTTATTTATTTTTGCAACTTTGTTTAATATCTCATCCATAATACGCTCGAAGCTATCATACAATGCTGAAGGAGGCCTGTATACACTTATTACAATAAATCTCCTCAGTTCCACACAGGCTACCTCAATAGTTCGCTCAACAGACAGACTTACAATATCATGACGCTCCTTAAATTTAAGTTGCTTATTAAGTAAAATCATTGAGCCACCATGTACTGCTTGCTGCCGGCTAAACGAGCTTCCTACTATATGATTACTGAAATTGAACATGAACTGGTTGCTTTTTAGCCAATGTTCAGTGATGCAAAATATATCAACAGCATTACAGTTCATAAACAATTCCATTTCTAAATCTTTATTAATCATACTTCTAATATTCTGATGTACTAATTTAATCAAATTTTTGTTATTATTATGTTTAAGTGTATTAGTCAATGAGTTACGAGTAATCTTATTATAGCTAGAGGTGTTCTCTATTGTCTCAGAATTTAATTTAAATTATTATTATTATGAATGTCAATAATGGAATTGTCATGTACTCTAACAGTACTTGGGTCACTGTATAAATTAAATGCTAATAATTTAGCAAGTTGTCGTTTAAAAGAGTGAGAAAGATACATAGTATCTTTTGTTAAAATAAAATTACTTTTAATAAAAGTATTAGTGTCAAAGAATAAAATTTTGTCATTATGACGATATGTACTATTATATAATAATAGATTTAATTTACTTATCTGGTTGTTTTCTTTATCAGATAAGGTCTTTGAATAAGGAAATGCACAGACTATAAAATTGCACCCCACTTTAGAACTTCTATCAGTCATTATATCCGATAAAGCTAGTATATCTTTCCTAGTAACTAGTAAGCTATCACCATACATAATAATAACTGTAGAATGTTTATTTAATTCTGCATGTTTTAACTTATTAACTAATGAAGACATTCTTTCTCCTGGATAACAAAAGTTTTGTAATGGACGGTTAGTGTAACTATCTATTAAGCTACCCAAACCCACTCCCAATTGGTCAGAAAACATCAATACAGTGTTATTACTATGAGTGTCAAGTGAACATATATGATTTGTTTGTAACAAGGCATCAGAACCGGAGTCATTGTATATTTTGTGAGGTGGTTCTAGTACTAGACTACTTTCTAAATCATTATTTAATTTTGAACAATTTAAGCAACATTTTTTGTTGGCTATAGAGAGTAGTTGTTCTAGATTCTCTCTACCAACTCTAGAAATCTCATCATATTTTAGTATGTATTCTTGAGTTTCTTTCTGGTGTGTTATTGCCATTTTGTCGAGCTGTGCAGTCAGTTTTGATATGTGTGTTTGTAGCTCCTGAGTGTGCTGATCATATAATAATCTACTACTGAGTAATTGTTCATTGCTAGCCTCAAGCTTCAACATCAATGACTCCTGTTCCTTAACCAAGTCATGGTTAATTTGTGATAATTTATTTACTTTATTTGACCCCTTGTGACTGGATTCAAGTCGCTTTATCAATTTATTTAATTTTGATAATTGCCTAAATTTCCTTTTGGTTATCAATTTAGATTTACAGTTGCACTTACATTTTACAGTCTTAATAACACTAGCATTACCGCTGATTACCTCTGAAAACAGGTTCTTGTTTGCTGTGGTGTTGAGCGTCTGGATTGATTCCTCTAGTGATAAAATTGTTGTTTGGGCTTCATTCAGACTCGCCTCCAATTCCATAATTCGACTGAGTTGTCTAAGGTAGGTTTCATCACAGCTACTGTAGGACCTAACTTCCTCCTGTAGTCTGTCTCGTTGGTCCAAGATGTCCATGTGTTCAATGTGGAGTTCCGTCAATTGCGCCTTCAGCTGGGATACTTTATCATTGACATATTTAATTTCTTCTTCGCTATCAACACGTTCCTTCAATAGTTGACTGTTATCTTCTTTACATTTCTTTAATTCTAACAGCGCTATCTTCAAGTTGTTCTCTGTTTCCTTAGCAAGTGCCTTGCGGGTCATCATGTTTGTAGACATGCCTCACAAATTACCTAAAAAAGGAAAAACAGGTGAATACTTTGAAGAAAGACAGGTATTATGTTAATATACAAGAGTGAATATATATAATTAGTACCAAATAAAAGAGATAAAAAAGTTATGAGAATTATAGATTGATGTAGGTATGTTGAAAATAAGTTATGAAAATTGAAAGAAAGGTGTAAGAATGGTAATTTGGCTATTAAACTAAATAATGGTTTAGATTAATATGGTTTGTTGAACAACTCTTATATCAGTATCAAGTAAGTAGGATAATCGTTGCTGATGGCTGTACTAAATAACTAAATCTAGGTAAATATCTAAGATGATTGTACTTAATAACTAAATCTAGGCAGACAATCAATAAATAATTATAATAATGTATACTTAATTAATAAATAATTACATATAAGTATATAAATGTGAAGTGTAAGTGTAGTTTGTGCTTGTATGGGGCATTTGTTCAGTCCTCGATTTTGCTTCCACTTTTGTCAAGCAAAAGGAGACAGAAACTGTGCCAGTGTGTGATGGACGAAGCTCACGTTCAGTGAGCCGAGTAAATATGTGCTGAGGAGTGTAAGTTAATAAGTAAAATACTCCCCGGGTTTAAGGATGATGATTTGAATTCCGTCCGTTGCCACTGGGTAGTTGATCTGTCCGCCAAGAACTGTCTGCAGCGAGGTTTCAAACAGCAAACTCAATGTATTTCACACTTCTATTATTATTACACACGATATTAATGAAACATAAGTGTTTAATATTGATTTAAACTTAAATAAAACTTTAAAATCACGGAGCTACGTAATTTTACGTTTGACGTTTTCAGTGTTGCCACACAGTTTCGGCCTGGTAGACCGTGTTGTAGGCTCCCAGCGGTGCTGCGATGTTGATGTTTAGGTCCTCGGAGAATACTCCTGAACCCGTACCTGTATCTGTTTTAGACCCATCTGTGAAGATCGTGAGCTCGTTGTGGTTAACTGCTCCTTCGTGTATGTCCTCGTACAGTTGGATTTTGTATTTCTTGTCGAAAACAAATTGTTTCGGTATACGGTCGCCAATGGCTTGTGTAATAGGAACTTCTTTAAAGAGTGTATTTAAGTTGTTAGTGTGCGGTGTGTTGGTGTCTTTCCAGAGCTTCAGGGCTCTTAGCCGGACTGCTGACATCGTTGCTTCCTGTTGTATGAACAGGTGCAATGGAGGCAGGTCCAGCAACACTTCAAGTGCCGCTGTTGGCGTTGTTTTCATACAGCCCGTGGCCGCTAGGCATGCAAGTCTTTGAAGCTTCTGAAGCTTGTTGGCGGCCGTTATTAGGTTGGTCCGAGGCCACCACACTACTGCGCCGTAGCTTACCATTGGACGTATTATTGTCTTATAGAGCCATAAGACAATTTTGGGGGATAGGCCCCATCGTTTACCTATCATCTTCTTGCACTGCCAGAAGATGATGCTGGCTTTATTGAGCTTATTTTCCATGTGGCTGTTCCATGTCAATTTGCTGTCGAGAGTGGCGCCCAGGTACTTGACCTCGGTAGACAGCTTAAGCTCTGTATCAAATAGCCTGGGCAATCGGTAAGTACCCAGCGCGCGCTTGTGTGTGAACATAACTAGTTCGGTCTTGGTCGGGTTTACAGATAATTCGTACTCATTACACCACCACTCTACTATGCGTAGGGCTTGTTGGGTTAGGTCGTACACTGTACTGGTTACCTTACCTGAGGTGAGTATGGTTAGATCATCTGCATAACCTATTGTAAAGAAGTATCTCGCGTTGAGTTTGTCTATGAGTTCATTGATGACTAAGTTCCACAATAGCGGGGAGAGTACACCTCCCTGCGGGCACCCTTTAGTTATCAAGGCTGTCTGAGTGTCGCCTTGCAGGCGCACTACCCTTTTGCTGAGCATGTTTTGGATCCACTGAATGAGCATCTGGTCCACACCATGCCTGGCTAGGGCGTTGCTTATGCTGGAAAAGTTTGTCTTGTCGAAGGCTCCTTCTATGTCGATGAAGGTGCCCAGGCAGATGCTTTTTTGTTGTATAGCAGCTTCTATCTGGTTCACGACCTGATGTAAGGCCGATTCCGTCGATTTCCCTGAGCTGTATGCATGTTGGTTGGCATGTAAGGGTAGGTGCTTAAGAGCCCCACTTCTTAGTTCCCTCTCGCAAAGCCTTTCCAAGGCTTTAAGCATGAAGGAGGTGAGGCTTATTGGTCTAAAGGACTTTGCATGGGTATAGTCTGTTTTGCCTGGTTTTGGTATGAAGATTAGTTTAACTTCCCTCCACCTCTTCGGTATATATCTGAGGGCCAGGCTAGCCCTCATAATTGCCAGGAGTCTTTTAAGGACAGGTTCTCCTCCCCACTGTAATAACCCTGGGAAGATGCCATCCAGTCCGGCTGCTTTGAAGGGGTGGAAGCTATCGATGGCCCATCGGAGTTTTTCTTCTGTGACCACGTTGTTTGCGTGTCTCCATTCGTGTTCGGTCGCCACTGTTGGTGTATCGTGCCACGTTATTACCGGGGTGAGGACGCAGCCTGGGAAGTGTGTTTCGAGTAGGACGCATCTTGTCTCCTCCTCCGATGTGGTGTATGTGTTATCCGGTTTACGGAGAGTACCTGGTGCAACCGTTGGTTGTTGGGCCAGTAGTTTCCTTACCCGGTTTGCTTGTTGGCAAGATTCAATGCTCCCACAGAATTTTCTCCATCCCATGGTGCGTCTGAATCTGAGGCATTTCCTGTAGTCTGATTTGGCCGCTTTATAAGCGTCCCAATCTGCGTCCGCGCTTGTGTTCATTGCCCTATTTAGAGACTTTCTTACCTTCTTGCGCTTACGTTCAAGTTCAGCGCCCCACCAGGGTTGTTTCCCCGGGGTTGAAGGCGGAGTGGTTTCCGGGCAAGCTGCATAATAGCTGTCAAGCATCGACTGCGTCAGTATACATACCTGATCGTCGATCTGTACAGTGTCACCCAGTACCGGCGGCGTGGCCGTAAGGGTAAGTTTCTCTTTAAGTAGTAGGACATACTTTGCTTTGTCAGTGTTGTGTGGTTTCCTGCGGGGCTGTGTGGGCTGTATATCGACTTTTATGGAGAAGCTGATCCATCTGTGGTCTGAGCATGATGCCTCTTTCGAGACGTGCCATCCCTTGATGCGTTCAGCCGCTCCTTCTGTTGCGAGAGTTAAGTCGATAATTGTCCGACTACGTTTAGTGACGAAGGTGGGCTCCGTACCTGTGTTTAATAGGGTAAGATTAGTGGTGAATAAGTATTCAACCAATGACATACCTCTGTTATTGTTGCAGTCCATGCCCCACATTTGGTGGTGGGCATTGGAGTCCGTTCCTATTACGACCTCCGTATTGGTTCTCTCGCACTGGTTAACCAGACGCGTGAGGTCGAACGGAGGCGGGTCTTCGGCCTCGGGCATGTAGACCGATGCGAAAACGACCGCTATACTCCTTGGCTGCTGTATTATTTCGATTTGTATTGCTGTGATGTCTCTGGAACAGAACTCCATTAAAGCTTGGGCTCTGATGTTTTTAGTTGTAAGTATGCAGGTTCTTGGATGTGTGTGGTCAGTAGAAGAGTAAATCTTACCTCCCAGACTGGAGCGGCCTCTAATGAGGCCACCCCTTATCCAAGGTTCCTGGATGAGCACGATGGCTGAATGTTGGACCTCCATCCACTTGCGCAGTTGCGCAGTGGCCGTTTGGCTATGATGGAGGTTGATTTGTAGGCAGCTGACGTCACTAGGCAGAGGGTTCATCTGTGGGTGATGTCCCCTCCCCCCGACCCTCAGCTGCGTTAGGCCAGCCAGGATGTCGCCGGCCTCCACCCCGTCGTCCCGCCGCACCGGACTCAGGAGCAGGCTCTCATCTTCCGAGTTACCCTCGGCTGACGGGCCAGCCTCCGAGCCAGACGCGGCCGGCTCTGACGGGCCGGATTCCGCGGAGCATTCTGACTGGGTGTTTGAGACTTGCTGTGTGGAGTTGTCGCATCCCGGAGGATGGTCGACATACTTGCCTGTAGAGTCCCGGAACCGGACGTAGACTGCGCCCAGCCCCAACGCGAGGCGGCGCTCGTTCTGCACCAGGACTGGGACTTGTTCCTCCGGGACGCCCACGACCAGGAACCACCCACCTGACTGTCTCTCCGAGTGCAGCAGAGACCATTTGTCGACCGCCAACCAGGGGTTCTGGAACTCCAGAGCTCGACCTACGTCGCGCACGTCGTCCCAGACTCCCTGTTCGTTCGGAACGACAACGCCGCACCGCACTCTCTTCGGGGCCTCTTCCTGGCCTCTAACCTCCAGTTCGAAGCCCGGTGGTGGGACCAGGAGAGAGACCGCCTCCGTCAGCCAGGTACGCGTTGCCTCGTCGGCGCACCAGAGTTTGAGGACCCCGTCCGCGTACATGGGTTTCCCGGTGAACGCAGGGGCGGGGCGTTATGGGGTTTTAGTCGACCAGGCGTCACTCAGGATCTTCCTTTGAATCTCCGTAAGTATCCGGTCCACGAACTCCTTCGGCAAGTTCCCTGTGCGCTTGCATGTTACTGCAACGCCCAGAGATGCCTTGGAGGCCTGTGCATAGGACTTACCTTTTATCGTGGAGGAGTCGAGGCGGGGCTTCTTGTGCTCCCCTCGAGGCGAGCTGGTCTCGTTGAGAGCACGTTTGGCCTCACCTCTTTCCTTGTTTCCGGCAGTTTTACCTGCCGTGTTTCCTGGTGGTGCTGGGGCTGGATGCCGTCCAGGGTGACCAGCCCGCCGCTTGGCGGCAGGCGGCTTCCCCGTACTGCCTCCGGTCTTCGTACACTTCCTACTGCTGAGCGCAGGCTGCGCGCTGGTCACATTACTGGGACCTGCGATAGCGGCCTGCTCCGCTGTTTTTGTAGAGGCAGCACCGGCTGCGGCAGCGGTTTGTGCCACCTTCCGCCTTATTGCCAGGCGCTGTCTCTTGTTTTTGTTTGCCCTCTTTTTCTTCGCAGAGCTGGTAGCAGCGGGGCCACTCGGTTGTGTAGTGGGCGGGTGTTGGGCAGGATTGGTGGTCTTGCCCTTACCCTTGCCCTTGTGGTGGCTTACCACTTGCCAGCCTGCGAAGGAGGAGTCGTCTGCCCGCTTGATTTCAAACGGGCTGACGATTGTAAGGACGGGACCAGTACTAGCGTTAGCCAGCGCTGAAGTCTCGTCCTTGGGGGATGGTTTAACACCTGCAGCCGAGGCCACGGCGTCAACCATCTGTTTGGTTTTGGTTGATGCGGCGGGAACAGCTTTCGCTGACCCCGTCACAGTTGGGGTAATATTAGGATTTTCGGTATCCATGCAAGTTTACTAAGACTTCATCCCTCTGGCTTCCCACCCTCCATGGAGCCCGCATCAGGGAACGTCATACCGGACGTTAGGATTACCAGAGGGATATAGGAACGCGGGGCTGGTTTACAGCACGACTTCGGGCGCCCGCTTGGGTCAACGGCCTGAGCCGAGTTACCAACTCTAGCCGTCATCCCTCGCTTGCGCCCTCCGTATAGCCTTCACCCACCTCATCAACAGCCGAAATAAATCCCGACTGCTGATGTGGACCCTACGTCCCTAGCCTGTGGCCCTCTGACGGGACACGATGGCCATTTCCTTCGCCGCGGCTCACAGTGGGCTACCATTTAGCGTGAAATTGGGACCAAAGAGGGCGTGTTGCCTCACGGTCACATTACCGCCAGCGCCGCTCGGCTCAAGCCCCCAGGACTCCGTCATCCCCGCGTACGGCGCTCGCCTGCGCAGGTCCTAGCGCAGGTGATCGGCTTCTCTTACCCGTTACTTTTTACCACGAGCCCGCGCCCACCCGATGACCCGACCACGAGGGGGCGTGGTGAAGAGATGTGTTCCTGGATGTGGATGTGTGCGCGCATGTGTGTACGTGTGTGTATGTGCGTGTGTAATGTGCCTGTTGTTTGTGTTTCGGCTGGAGGTTTTGGTTGCATCCATTTCTGAAGGAACTGGACCAAGAACGGACGCAACCTCGAAAAGGATAGTCCACCAGCCTTGCCTAAGGGATCATCGCGACCTGCGCTACCCCTGAGACCATTCGCCACTCCCTGCACCGGACTCAGGTGCAGGGAGTAGAAGTCAGTGCAGTTCAGTGGTGTTAAATATGAGTTGACCTGCACGGACTTCCGCCCTGGGGAATCCCCGCACTCTCCCGGAATTAATGAAGCGCGAGCAACAGATAACGTGTTTCTAGTTAGGGAACGTGTGCTAGCCGTGATTAAGTTAAGAATTACTAATATTTTTTTGAACAAATTTCATGTTAGAAGTAAATAACGCTTTTTTCACGAATTGTTTTGAGCAAATCGCAATATTGATTACTTGGCAAAAATACCGTTATGGTCGTCTAACCAGAATTAAGATAAGGTTTTCATCATAAATAATTTATAGCATTGTTTTTATGCCTGTTTGAAATAGAATTAGTTGAAATTGATTAATTGAACTAAATAGAGTAAACCGCTTTGAACGCCGCCTGATCTAGTGCTGGCAACGGTAAATTGATTGTGAACTATTGATTGATATTTGTGAAAATTGTGAATCTGGTATCGACTTCCACGTGCCAACGTGTCCTGAAAACGTCGCGTTTGAAGCTTAATAGCTAAGTATAAGATACTTCATTCATTTATTTTGGCCAATATACTTGTATGAATGTGTCTAATTTAGCTCAAGCCTGACATCAGCAAGGATAGCGGGTAAGTGAAACACATTAATATTAAGATTACTTGTATTCGCTGTGCAACACAGTACAGTTATGTCTGAGATTTGTTGTGGCCGACAAGGGCTGATGAATAGAGTCACGCTTCCACAAATCTGCTGCAATTGATCCCAGCTCCTTCTAGCCAAAATTCTAGACATAATTTTTGGTAGCAGAGCGTAGTTAACTGCCTATATTGTAAACTTGTATCTTAGCCGTTGATTGTATCTGAACTCAGATTGGTATGAGCTTGTATCTTATCACCTTGTAGACAGTATTGTAGTGTTTGTCAGGTCAGTTATTGTCTAAAATACATAATATTTAATTGTATAAGTTGACCTAGATAATTTGAAACACATTGTCACATAACCTCAATCAGTAATTGTTGATTTGTATTGTTGAGGAAACCAACTTAAATTTGTTGTTGCATTAATAAGTCAGTTTGTTTGGATACATAACAGCTGTATGTATCAATAAATTTAGTAAATTTAGTTTATTGCATATATTCATAAACATAACAACCAACTTGACCTTGCCACTTGGGCGGGTCACATTAAAAAACTTTGTTTTGTTATAATATAAAGATAATATTGTTAGGTAACACATATTCTGTGCTTACTTCCTATTGTATATCATAAATAACACAGTTAGTCTGTCTGATGCAAATTATTAATTAATTAAGTTGAAGTTTCAACTTTATTAATTTGTTATAAGTTATAACTTTGATAACTTTGACTTTGTTTTGTGTCAATATATATTGAAATTATTAATTTTGTTGGACAGTGGATGCCTGTCGCTTGCCTGCACTTGCAGTAAACAGGCTAATACTTTGTTGGTTTCAAAGAATTAAGAAAAATTAAGTTTTGATTGTTAATTTTATTTAGCGCTTGTCCGGGCTCTTTTGAATTTTGATTATGTCAGCTATCAAGGACTTGCGTGCGGCTGCTGGTGCTATTGCATCAGATTTGCGCTGGTTTGCCTCGGCCAATGCTTTAGTGAACCGGCCTGATCGCCAGCAGGCCTTACTTCAGAGGTACGAGCGGATTGACGATCGCCTGGCAAGTGTGGAACAGCAATTCCGCACTTTCAGCACTTGCTGTCTTGAAGTGTCAATCAATGATTTCACTGCTGACCAGCGAAATAAGGTCAGTGAAGACTATGCCCAGGTCTTAGACCTGTATGATGCTGTCTCCAATAGTGCGAGACAACTAGTTGCAGATAGGGAAGGGCAACCCGGCCTGAAGCAGGAGCTTCCTAGGTCAGCACCGGGGCTGGTGAGTAGGCTCCCTACTTTGGACCTCCCCCATTTTGATGGCTGCCTAGGAAGCTACCTGGGCTTCGTTAATTTGTTCGACAGCCTAGTCCATGATAGGGCTGACCTTCGGCCGGCACAAAAGTTGGCCTATCTAATGTCGGTTCTGGATGGGGAGGCTAAGGGCCTCATCCAGCATCTGCCCGTGTCTGACGAGGCGTACCAGACGGCTCGAGACCTAATTACCCGTAGGTACCATAATAAGCGTGGCCTCGCCGACACGCACATTGAGCAGATTTTGGGTTTGCCGACGCTCACCCGGGTCTCTGGGTTGCGCACCCAACCTTTGAACCCGCTCTTGGTGGCCATCAACGCACTTAAGTGCCTTGACCTGCCCGTGGACCAATGGTCCTATCTATTGGTGCACATTGTGCTGAAGAAGCTGCCTGCCGACTTGAGGTCGCGTTTTGAGCAGCGCTTTGGTGGGGATAGCGCGACCCATCTGCCCCCCTTTGCTGACCTGGAGAAATTCCTGGAGGATGAGTGCCGGGTCTTGGACAACTCCGGTGGTGACACGCCGGCTAAGTCGCAGCCGCCCAAGGTCAAGGAGCAGGCTCGCGTTCACACTCGAGCCAATGTTGACCGGCGCCCTCCTCGCTTTGCAGTCACGCAGAGCCCAGTGGAGTGCTCCTACTGCAAGGTCACGGGGCACAGAACGACCAGTTGTAGGGCATTCTTGGACCTTCATGTCGCCTCTCGTAGGCGCATCGCGAATGCCCGCCGCCTTTGCTTCTCTTGTTTGGGGTCCCACTACCAGCGAGACTGCCCAAACTCTCGCCCCTGTCCTCACTGTGGAGGACAGCATTTGGACATTCTCTGTATGAATGCCAGAGAGGTTGGCCGCTTGTCCAACCAGCCGACGCCGCGCACGGGCGGGTGTTTTGAAGGTGGCAGCCGAGGCTCACCGGCGCGTAGCCGAGAGTTGCCTCGCTCAATTGATCGCCACTCACCCCGCTTGGAGAACCGTAGCGTGCGCACGCCTCCTCTCTCTCGCGCACCTGAATGTGCGACCGCCCAGCGTCACCAGCACCATGACTGCTGCCCCAGGTATTCCCCTCCTTTGGCGGAGCGTCCCCGCCTTGACTCGCGCCCACCTCGTTTTGGGCGGGTGCGTCATTATGACCCCCCACAGATGGCGCGCGGATCGAGTCATCGCGCTTTTGAGGACTTCAAGCCGCACCCTCGTTTTGACTTGCCTGGTCCTGGCCAACGGTCGCCGCCCAGGCAACAATAGGTCATTGACCCCTGCCCTATAACGCCAACCTCCCCCATTGAGACCGTTATCCTACCAACGGTTGCTGTTAGGGTCTGGGGACCCACGGGGACCTCTGTTGTTGTCCGTGCTATATTGGACACAGGTTCACAAGGTTGCATTGTTTCCACTTATTTGGTAGGGCAGGTTAAATTAAATATGGGCTCTTTTCCGAATTGTATACGGGGCATAGGTGACGTAGCCTCTAATGTTGAAGGGCAAGTTAAAGTTTTGTTTGGCCCTGTTGAATCTTCACACCCGAGGATTAAAACCTTGGCTATTGTGCTGAAGAATATTTTGGGTATGCACCCACAGAAACAGCTACCCGCTGCTGTGGTGAATTTGATATCGGGATTGGAACTGGCAGACCCCAAATTTGACACACCGGGACAAATCGACTTGTTGATTGGCTCTGATGTCCTCGGTGGAATTTTGATTGTTGGGAAACTGGTCTTGGTGCCAAATGGTTTGACTGCCATCCCGACCATATTTGGATTTGCTTTGATGGGACCTGTATATAGGGACCCCCCTCCACCCGAACTTGATAATTTGTTGGCTGTAGGCTCCGCTCTCTCTGATGCAGTTCAGAGGTTTTGGGAGGTAGAGGAGCCGCCTCAAGTTGCCCGTTTGAATCCAGAACATGAGGAGTGCGAGCTGTTCTTCCAGAACAACACTGGTCGACTCCGTTCTGGTCGGATTATCACGAAGCTGCCCTTTCTGTCTGTTCGGCCTCCGCTTGGTGAGTCACGACCTTTAGCTGAAAAGAGATTGTTGGCCATGGAGCGCCGCATGGGTCGTGATCCGGAGCTCAGACAGAAATACATTGAGTTCATGAGGGAATATGAACAGTTGGGACACATGTCTGTGTCAAATTTGGATTGGCGTTCGGTGGAGCACTACTTTCTCCCGCATCATGCGGTATTGAAGCCATTGACTGGGAAGCTGCGCACAGTATTTGATGGTTCTGCGCAGACTTCAACAGGCGTATCCTTGAACCAGTGCTTGCATTCTGGTCCCAAGTTGGTCAAGGACCTTTGTGACGTCATCACCAGCTTCCGACGACATCAGGTTGTCTTTGTGGCCGACATAAAAATGATGTTCAGGCAGACTATTATCCACCCTGATGACCGTCGCTTCCAGCTGATCCTTTGGAGAGAGTCTCCTCGCGATCCCATGGTCGTCTACGAGCTCAATACTAATACGTACGGGTTAAGGTCAAGCCTCTACTTGGCAATACGTTCTCTTTGGGAGCTCGCAGACCGCGAAGGCTTACGCTTCCCAAGAGCCTCCGCCATCTTGAAAGACGATATTTACGTCGATGACATTTGCTCGGGAGCCTCCACAGCGGACGAGGCGATCCTCCTACGGGACGAATTGATAGGTATTTTGGCCTCCGCTGGTTATGAGTTGCGCAAATGGATTTCCAACTCACCAGCGCTTTTGGAAGGCTTGCCAGAGGATCATCAGCAGGATCCACATTTGTTTGAGATTGTTGACAACCCCGCCATGATGGCTGTTCTCGGCGTTCAGTACAGACCAGTCCAAGACATCTTTACATATAACGTAGACTTGAAATTGCCGTGTTCTTGGACTAAACGTCTCGTATTGTCTACTGTCGCCAGAACCTTTGATCCGAACGGTTGGATCTGTCCAATTATATTTTGGGCAAAATGCTTCTTGCAGAAGCTTTGGACAGCAGGATTGACCTGGGACGAACCTCTACACGGCACTCTTGTTGAGGAATGGACCTCTTTTGTATCCTCACTTCCTGCCGTCAACGAGATCTCCTTGCCTCGTCCCATCCTTCCTCCCGGGAAGTACAAGGCCACCCTTCACGGGTTTTGTGATGCCTCGGAACGTGGTCACGCGGCTGTGGTGTACTTGCGCACAGTCAGTGCCTCAGGTCAGGTGAGAGTTTCCCTGATCATGGCAAAGAGCAAGGTGGCACCCCTTCGGACATCTCTGACCATTCCAAAATTGGAGCTCTCGGGAGCAGCTCTACTTGTACGCTTGTTGAACCACGTGTCCAGTACTTTGGGTAAAAGCATTTGCATTAATGGGACCTACGCCTGGACAGACAGCCAAATTGTTCTTTGTTGGTTGAAGGCTTCTGTCCACATTTTGGAGGTATTTGTCGCTAATCGCGTTTCCCAAATCCAGAAATCCGAAGTCAAACTTGTTTGGAGACACGTGCCAGGTGAGCTCAACCCCGCTGATTGTGCCTCGCGCGGATGCTTGACGCCTAGTTTGATAGGTCATTCGCTGTGGTGGGGTCCGGAATGGTTGAGTCGACCAGAAATTGATTGGCCTCGAACGCCAGTTTTGAATACTTCTAATTTGCCGGGTCTACGAACACTCGCTCTTGAGAAGGTGGAATGCGCCTTCGACCTCGATTTTTTGTTGAATCGCTACAGCTCCCTTGACAAGTTGTTAGGTGTCACTGCTTGGATAAAGCGTTTTGTTTTTAATTTTAGGCACCCACAACAGAAACGACTGACACCGTTTCTCTCACCACGGGAACGACAGGAGTCCCTCACCTTTTGGGTTCGTTCTGTGCAATTGGCGCACTTTGAGAAGGAGATTGCTATCCTCAAGTCGGGGAAATCGAAATTGTCGGGAGCTGTATCTAAATTGAACCCCTTTTTGGACGAAACGGGTCTCTTGCGCGTTGGAGGGCGTCTCAAGAACGCCAACCTCCCTTACGGGGCTCGTCACCCCCTTTTGTTACCTAAGGACGGTCATTTGGTACGCTTGTTGGTAACTGACCGTCACCTTAAAAATTCGCATGCTGGTTGTAATGCCTTGTTGGCCATTTTGCAACGCGAGTTTTGGATTTTGTCTGCCCGAAGAATTATTCGGAGTGTAGTCTTTCGCTGCATCCCTTGCTATAAGCTCAAGGCTTCTACCATGCAGCCCTTGATGGGGGACTTACCGGCAGATCGCGTAACTGAAAGCAGGACGTTTGACGGTGTTGGCACGGACTTCGCTGGTCCTTTTTTGGTGAAAACGTCGACACTTCGAAACAGCAAGACTGTCAAGGCCTACTTGTGTATTTTTGTTTGTCTTTCCACAAAGGCCGTACACTTAGAACTGGTCTCCTCGCTTACGACCGAGGCGTTTGTAGCCACATTTGACAGATTTGTATCCCGCAGAGGGATGCCTTCCTTGATCCGTTCTGACTGCGGCACTAACTTCAAGGGCACCTATAATTATTTGAATGATGTTGTTAATTTCCTTGAAACCAACAAAGCTGATATAGGTGATAGGCTTGCCCGACGTGGGATAAATTGGTTGTTTTCCCCACCAAATTGTCCACACTGGGGTGGTATTTTTGAAGCCGCTGTAAAATCGGCCAAAACACACTTGCGCAGGACAATCGGTGAATCTGTCCTTACCTTTGAGGAACTCGCAACTGTGTTTTGTAAGATTGAGGCCGTTTTGAACTCTCGGCCATTGTGCCCGATCTCCTCAGATCCGAATGATTTGGAGGCCCTTACGCCGGGCCATTTTTTGATTGGTCGCCCACTTGTCGCCTTGCCTGAGTACCCCTATATTGATACGAGACCTGGTCGTCTCTCGCGTTTTGAATTGGTACGCCAGATTACTCAGAGCTTTTGGAAACGCTGGAATTTGGAATATTTGCACATACTCCAGCAACGCGTTAAGTGGACCGACAAGACCGATCCACCCAAGATTGGTGACCTCGTTTTGATCAAGGAGGCTAACCTTCCGCCACTCAGATGGCGCAGGGGGCGCATCCTTCGTTTGGTAACTGGGGCTGATAGAGTTCCCCGATTTGCTGAGGTCTTGGTGGACGGTTCGATTCTGAGGAGAGCGGTTGCAACATTGTCACGTCTACCAACCGATTAGCGGACCGGTAGGCCGGTCCGGGGCGGGTGGATGTTTGAAATAGAATTAGTTTTTATTATAAGTCAAATCGATTAGATCGATTGAGTGACATTTTGTTTGGTCTGTTGAAAATTTCTGACAATGGTCACACTGAACTGTCACTTCCGTCTTCCCGCGTTGAGAAATTACCACGTTGTCGACTCGTACGTAAAATAAATTGATCGCCCTTTGAATTAACGCGAATTGAATCAACTCGTAATTAACTTAATTAAATTGCCGCTTTTTTGACTCCCGGCACGGTTTGTGACATATTGAACATTTTGTGAAAAGTTATTGTGAGCACACCTTTTTGCATTTCGTGTGAATTGATTAATTGAACTAAATAGAGTAAACCGCTTTGAACGCCGCCTGATCTAGTGCTGGCAACGGTAAATTGATTGTGAACTATTGATTGATATTTGTGAAAATTGTGAATCTGGTATCGACTTCCACGTGCCAACGTGTCCTGAAAACGTCGCGTTTGAAGCTTAATAGCTAAGTATAAGATACTTCATTCATTTATTTTGGCCAATATACTTGTATGAATGTGTCTAATTTAGCTCAAGCCTGACATCAGCAAGGATAGCGGGTAAGTGAAACACATTAATATTAAGATTACTTGTATTCGCTGTGCAACACAGTACAGTTATGTCTGAGATTTGTTGTGGCCGACAAGGGCTGATGAATAGAGTCACGCTTCCACAAATCTGCTGCAATTGATCCCAGCTCCTTCTAGCCAAAATTCTAGACAATGCCTATTTTATCAAAATTGATCCTTAACTATAAACAAGTTATAGGCTCTTAGTGTATTTGTAGTCAAGAATATTCAATTAACGTAGTTTAAGCTTATAAAAAATGAAAAAAATAGTAGGCGAATTTTGAAACTAAGGTACTTTAACGTGCATTAAGCTAAGAAACGTGGTATAGTCACTTCTTAGTCAAGCAATTGTTGCATATTTCGTCATTTAACGGTAAATCATGTTTTAATATCTCTATAACCGTAAGTGATAGAGATATGGTTCTTAGACAGTAAGATAGAGAATTTAAAACTGTATTACTTTGCATTCAAAACTCAAAATCAACCATTTGAGGGTTAACGGGGTTCTAGGTAAAGGACGGCAGTATTTTATACCTAGCAGTCAGAGTCAAGCATAAATCTGTTTAAGTGGCAACATAATATTATTTAGATACCAGACTTAAAATTCATCAAAATTATACAATAACTTGTTTAAAGAATCATATAAATAAATTCCTTATACTCTTAGGTCAAACCGTAGTACGCACACGCATTTCCCCTTAGAAAGCTGCGTCCATAGCCGCAAAGATGAAAAGCAGCGGCGACTGCAAATAGAATTTACATCTCTCATGTTCGGTAAGTAGGTTCTTATTACCTCCAAATGGGGCTTACAGGTGACTAATTAGCGCTCTAGGTTAATAATGTAGCTAGAAAAGCCCTAGGGTGGTAAGTAATTAAAAACAACACACTTCTTTCTTTCAAAAAGTTCGCGTACATCTAACTATCATACTGGCAATAGACATCATGCATTCAGCCCAATAACCAAAGAGGTCGCTTTACTATTCAGCCTTGTTTTCGTGGGAGTATAATAGTCATCAAATTTAAATATCGGCGACAAGGAGCAATTATTATGATAATTGCTCCTTGATCAGCGAAGCTCAATTTCGTTCTTGAAAAAAAATTAAAAAGTTCTTTACTTGATTCTTTGTAATGAAAAAAGGCGGGAATAGAAAACTTTTACTTTAAATATTGTTTGTTTTTGGGATTTTTTTATAATTACGTGCTATTTAGGAAAAAACATGAGTTCTTCAAATGATGAAGATATAAGCTGCACTCCCGATTCAATGAAAGAAAATGGAAATAAAATGTTTTACTCGTGTAATGCCGGTTTTTTTCTACTTACCTCACAATCGAGATGTAAAGCAGAATAGTTAGCTCGGGTGTAAGCACCAATTGCACCCTCGAGCTATAGGCGCCCTCGCTGCGCTCGTGCGCCAAATATCTCAGACTGCAATTGATGCCTTACAGCCCTTGGCTACTAATCTACAATTTATTACGTAGCGTCGATATGGCGTCGAGTCGAGAGTTAAGGTGCATTATAGGGGTGGGATGCTTTGAACATGGCGGATGCATTTCACGCGGGCGGGCGTCTCACGATTTCTAAGTATTTTACTGTATTTCACTGATACGTGATTTATCAGTTTTGTTTTGTTTTTAATTGTAGATTAAGGGTTAAGATACTATGAGTTCTTATGCAAATAAAATCAGCTTAACTTTATTGAACAGTAATTTTATAAAGTCAACGGATCTTTATATATTTTAAGGAGCTACTGATCATGGGCTTTCAATAAGGTAGTTATTAGTCCTGAGCCCTAACCAGTGTGTATTCCGCTGAGATCGGAAAGTTAAAATGAAAGACCGTTTTGCTGATGTAACTTTTGAATTAAAACTAAGAATAAACCAATCTATAGTTCTTCCTATTGGAACACACGTCTTACTAGAAATCACTTAATAAGCTATAAATATTTCTGTTGCTATAGCAGTTTAGAAAATTAATATAAGATTTAATTAATTGGAAGTTGCCAACTAACAAAGTAAGTATTAAAATATAATATGACAAAATACCAATTAGTTACCTCTTATATTCAAATCTGGACATACCGACAACTTGGCATTCATCCACAACATCATTCCGTTGGTGTTGTAACAGGCGGCTAAGGAAAATATATGCAGCAAACAGTATCTTTGCGAAGAGACGGAAAACTTGACATACAATCATATACGAACCTGGATGGCCACGAGTGCCCGCGAGCTTGGTGTATCCTCTTGTCGACTTGCAGTGCAACTGAAATCAAATTAGGAGAGGCTTAACCCCAGCATTGGACTGCGAAAGGCTGTATGAACTTATATGCTACTTATATACTTATATTATAAAATAATGGACTAATATGCTGTTTTTTTTTCTTTCCAATAATAATAATAGGTATGTAATGACTTTCTAATCTTTCAATCATGTTATTATTTTAAATACCTTATATTTGTTACACCAACAGTGATCCCGGGATGATTCTATAATAGTATTCTCATGACAACAAATTGCAAAGTTTGAAAATATCTAACACATGTCTTCTGGTATGATTATAGCATTCCTTTCACACAACGAAACGTTAGCGTTGGTAGATGATGAGTTGTTGGCTTACCACCTAAGTTTATTAGTCACTCTGTTCACACAACAACTTCATGTTCGGAGATACCTACATAAACACTTCATTATCTGATCAGTTTGCATTGGCACTTGTGCTTTGTGCACTTTGTGCTTGCACATCCCAAAAAAAATTAGGGCAGTAGTAGTGTAGGAGTCATTTCCACATTGATTTTAGATTATTCTGGATGAGTTTATGCTATCTGTAAATCGTTTTATTTGAATTGCAATATAGGTAGAGTAATAATTCTTAAATCAAATTAAAAAGCCAATAACAAAGTCAATATCATTTATACGGTCGTTATGTGACGCTAATGGATGTCAAATTTACAGACTAATTTCATAATGATGCTATATTTACATTAAGTGCTATGTTCGCAATGTAAGAGAGCGTAGAACAATGAGAAAAAACTGGCAATAACTGAGAGTCTCACTTTTAACAAATCTCTTAACTTTTTGACTCAACTACATTTATTACCATAAATTCAATTAGAATTTATGGTAAAATATGAAACAAATTTATGTAATAAAATTAATTTCAATTGGCTAGTCGGTAAAAATGGTCCCCTTCCAAAGGACCTTCTTAAACAAGATATTCGTAATATTTCTGCGGAGAGAGCCAATTAATTTTCGATAAATTACAATATATCCATTCATCCAGCCGCTGTAGCTGCCGCTGTGATTAGCATACTTTCTCGCGACCCGCCCGGGATTGGCGCGCCGTTTGTGTTGGCGGGCCCCGTCTCGTCATGATCTCGCAATCATCCATCAAACTTCTTGCATCCATCAAACTTCTCGCATCCATCACCTCACAAAGCTACTTGGGAGGCGGCGAGGACACGCGCCGCCTCCCGCCTTTTGGCGGACAGGGAGCAGCCCCAGCGCTCACCGTCCGCAGGCACTGAATTCAGGGTGGTCGGAGGTCGTCTCTTGTGCGACGGCCCCGACGCCAGGACCTACGGTTGGGGAGAGGGCGGTGTATTTCCCTCTCCCGCTCCGCCGCCTCCTTGCTCAGCATGACTGCTTCGCAGAAAGAGGCGACGGCGTTCCAAGACCTCTCACTCCGGACCATAGACAGAACTACGGCCGGGAGCGAGAGGACAACCGTATTCAGAGCCGCGACCAGATCACGGCGCTGCGATGCCCAAGCTGGGCATTCCGCCAAAGTATGCAACGCCGTGTCTTCGACAGGGTCGCGGCTGCTGCGACAATGGTGGCATCCGGGTGTTTCCCCCCGGCCTATCCTCCACAAATACCGGCCAAAACAACCATGGCCGGTAAGGATTTGAGTTAACCGGAAGGTGAGGACGCCGTGACGTCTCTCCGACCACTCTTCAACCACGGGACTTACCGCCACTATCGTGGCGTGCCCGGTCCACATTACCACCTAAGCTACTAAAAGTTTCAGATGCTTTTTAGATCAGGAGTGAGTCGAATATTGCAGTACATTAGAAACCAACCTCTCTACGTCTCTTGCTTTTTTAATTCAGCAACCATCGCATCATCGCAGTAACATTACCAGTTAACACTCCCTTTTTTAAAGTAAAAAACAAAAATAAATCGACATTTAATGTGTAGAAGTGCCGTTAGGAACAAATATTATGTAACCTAACACACATTTATAACATAGTTCAAAATCAGTTTGTTGTCGGCCTGGCTCACACAGCTCGCACTGCTGGCACGCAAATATCATTATAAGTTACAAACTGCCGAATCCTTTCCAAAAATTCTTACAATTCTCAAGAAAAATAAATTGTTTGTATGCACCAATGTTCGTTACATCGATAACATGAGTGTTGTCCGCCAAGCTTCCTAAGTTTTGTTTATCAACAATGTTTCGAACTAATATTGTAAATGTAAAGATACTTTGTAAACCTTACTGAATTAAGTTCTTTATTTTAGTATTTTAGGCCAGTTTTTGTGGATTTTAGGTGTAATTGTTGTGTGACTATGATGACGGCCTTTTCTCGATAAATTTATGAGTTTATATTTGAATAATTTTGGATACGTATTACTTACCAAAATTATATTTATTCTAAATACTTAAAAGGTAAAGGCACACACAGTGCCAGTGGGAAGTCTCGTGAACCCGGCGGCATACAAAGCCGCCGGCTTTGCCGCACGAAGGAGCTGCCGGCATGGCCACCCGGGTAGGCCAGGGCCGCACGGGTTGCAACTTGCGACTTGTTTGTGGTATACAAATGGAATGATGCCTGGCGGCTTTCTGCGGCAGATGGCGGCGTCACCGACGCCCGCCAAAAGCCGGCAGCAGGTTCCGCGTGGCAAAAGCCGGCGGCCTGTGCCACCGGCACTGTGTGTAGCAGCCTTTATACGTTTTTAATCGTGTATTTTGACTGTTTATTACTGAGGCCTGTTTAAATAAGATTCACTGCCCTATTTATCTGAAGTGAATATCTGATAACTTACAACAAAACGAGCAAAAGAGAACTCTCAGAACCTCTAGTCCACTAGAAAGTAGGCCACAGAACATTAATCATATATATATAAATGATCCCATCAAGGCTATACGATCGGTTGTAGCCGTAATTTTTAACGGCTGCCAAAATATTATATATAGCCTAAGAGTACCCTTAAATCATATTTATCAAACATTCGGCAAATTCACCCCGAGATGTATGCACGCGACGATATACGGTCTCTTCTACCATGAATATTGCTTCCGACCGCATTATCCATTGACAAATGTCTTCGCATAAACTGAAAATTATGCAAAAAACCAGTCGATGGTTGGAAAATTATTTATTTGTGATGCTTTTATTAAATGCTTGGTGGCAGTGGGTTGGTGGGAGAATTGTTGTATCCCCAACGGATACGATACGATTCCTAGAATAACGTATATAATTAAAGTAAGTAACTGAAAGAGTTTTTAATGAGCTATTGATACACAGTAGTGTCCTCGTGACCAAGAGTTCACCTTACCTTCTGACATTCTTAAGTCTTGTGTATATATATGAGAATTCACTTCTATAACATTTAACATGAAAACAATTAGGTACATTTTTGTGTATCAATAATTCTAAAGAATAGTTGGCAATGATGAGTCTATCCCACATCTATAATACTTATGATGAAAATAATAAGGCATCACAGCGTTTACTTAGGTCGCAGAGTGGACAGTCCGCAATGAAATTTCCGCCGTGGTTGAGAACAAAAAAGAAAGGAGACTATACCTATAACTTGGTCTAAGCCTGTCGAACCCTGTTTTACTTGATACTGTATGAGATTGTCATCACGTCCCCGTCCCGGTGCAACTAGAATCAACTCAATAAGGATGTTTGTTTGCGTGCCATGACGCAAATTTATTAGAGCGACTTTGCGTCGTTTTAAATGTGTTGTTTCGACATCACCTAATAGACACGTTGAGTCAAGCTCTGATATATTGTTAAGAAAATGTTTCCCTCTTATTTACGTACTGCTTCCTTGTTTTTCTTAGTGAAAGCTTCCAGTGAATTGATAATCTGCAATTTTTATTTTTATTTATTTTGTTGGGGTATAACTTGGAGAAGTGAAGAATTGAAGCCTTTGTGTCAGCTGTTTGTCATCCAAAGAGTGTTTAGGGTTAACACTGTGTATGGTAGAGTCTTCAGTAACAATGGTGATATTCATTCGATGCTTTTTCAACAACAAAAGACTCTTTTTATTGATAAAGCAAGTAAGCCCTTTCTATGTTTTACTTTCACAGATGATTTTTCCTTTCTATAATTTTTATTGCTTTTATTGATTGTATCGTGGTGTCAGAGAATCTAACATAAAGAAAATTCAATGTTATGTTTGTGATCAGACAAAATGTGCTAAAACAAATAAAAAATAACTTTATACTATATATTTGAATGAAATATTATATTATTCGTATGTGCTACCTACTTATCGGCCTAAAGTCAGCGCCTTACCTCCTTCATCCTAAAGTCGATTGAAAGATGCTCATTGAGTTCAACTGCATTTTTGTTATGATGACTTCATATTATTTTCTATCCTAAACTAAAACATAAACTATATTTTTGTATTTTTCTATCGCACAGAGGACATGCAAAGTGCAGATGTGTTCTAGACACTGTATATTTTTGTATATGTCTGGTTTTATACGTAGTGGAAGCCCGACTGGGGCAAATTACCACTTACTATCAAGTGGATCACTGGTTCGTCTGTCTTTTGTTAGCAATTATGAAATAGCTGTGACATACTTACAGACAGACAGGCAGACAGATATGGCGAATCTATAAGGGTTCTGTTTTTTGCCATGTTTGGCTACAGAACCCTATAAAGCAGTATTCTAAAATACAAGCAGGTTGAAACAGCCGCTGTTACTATAATTATTGTAATATTTTATTATTGCGTTTTCCTTTATTCGCTTTTGCACACACTCAAATAATATCCTTTAATTTAAATACTCTGCATAAAATATCGAAAATAATAAACACGATACGGCCAATATTCGTAAAATCCCAGGCGAATTGTAATAAAAAAATTGCGTATATATTTATCATAAGAATTTATTTATCGAAGAAAGTACTCCCAGGGTACGAGTGATAACGTCATTCCGTCCGAAACGTGTTAATATTGCACTCTCTGACTCTCTATGTCATTATTGTATTGACCGAATAAATCTGCCGTTTTGAGGTGAAATAATGTTACTGGGTTACCTATAATATTTAATTTTATCTATTGATTGCGTTTGTATCGCGTGATTTCGGGGAGATGGGCCTCGAGCCTTGGTTGGCAACCTGTCTAGGAGAAGGAAAACTCCGAAATTAAACCAACTTTCAGTGAGGATACCCGACTCAAAACCCCGATCTAAGGTGTCAACCGACCCGTGCCGAGGGATTCGTGGCCAGAGGGCAAGCTGGTCTCAAACGGAGGGTGCCTGTGTTGGTGATCACAGGGCACAGCTAGGATTCCATCTTACCCCCGTACAGGGCTCTGCGGGGATGGACATTTTAAATCCCTATTACTCATGGAAACGCTATGAGGGCAGATATTAATAATTCTTTAAATGGCGGCGACGCGGTTCGCAACCCGTCACGTCTCGTTTCCCGCGAGGGCGAAAAGCGGCCTGCGGAAAGCCGATTTGCAACATTGAATGTTGGCGGTGGAATGGACGGAAAATTGGATGAAGTATACCAGATGATGGATGATAGAAAGATTGATATTCTGTGTGTGAATGAAACGAAAAAGAAAGGATGTGACACTAACAAGCATGGCAGCTACACGGCGTATTGGTCTGGAGTAGATAGTACCACCAGAGCCTGCAAGGGAGTTGGTTTAGTACTGTCTGCGCGAATGAATGAGTGCGTAAAAGAGTTTGAATGTGTAAATGCAAGGCTACTATGGATGAGAATGAAAGTAGGACTTACTCGTCTTCTTATTGTAGGGGTTTACGCCCCGGTCAATATAGTAACGGGTATGTCACAACAAGAAAAAGACGAAAGGCAGGAGTTTTGGGAGAGTTTAAGGGAGATTCTGAGGACCTGTAAGGATAATGAAAGATTGATTTTGTTAGGTGATTTCAATGGATGGGTGGGAGTAAAGCGAGATGGATTTGAAAGGGTTTTAGGTGGATTTGGTGATAAGAGTGTGAACGAAAATGGAAAAGAACTGCTTGAGGTTTGTTTGGAGTGGAGCCTTTGTGTGACAAACACCATGTTTGATCACAAAAGGATACATTTGTATACACGTGAGGCGAAAAATGTAAGGAGAAGTATGATTGATTTTGTAATAGTAGATGAACGACTGAGAAAGAATGTGATGGATACGAGAGTGTTTCGAGGGATCGGCATCCATACAGACCACTTTTTGGTGTTAAGCCGGATAAGTGGGCTCTTTAGAGGATGGCGACACCGAGAAAATAATCAAGAGAGGGTCTTGGAAAGAATAAAAGTAGAAAATCTGCAAGAGAAAGATGTGAAAGATGAGTATAAACGAAGATTGATAGCAAGACTTGAGAGGTTCGATGGCATAAATGATATGGAAGAATTATGGCATTTCTTTAAAGAAGATGTAGTATGTGTAGCGTCTGAAGTATGTGGTGTGATCAAGAGAAGGAAACTACGAAAGGTTAAAAATACATGGTGGGACAAGGATGTACAATCAGCAATATCAGAGAAGAAGAAAGCGTGGTTAGATTGGTTGGCTGCCAGAGCAAATGAAAGAATGGGAAAGGCAACGAGTGATGACATAGATGAAGCAAGAAAGGAGTCTGTTAGGTGTAAAAAAATAGTGAAAGAAATGGTTAAAAGGAAAAAAGCAGAAAAGAAAGATGAGTTTGATAGTAGATTATCTGACGACTTTCGGAGAAACATTAAGTTTTTCTGGAAATCCGTTCGTGCAGTTCGAGGAAAAACTCAATCCTCAGAATACACAGCAATCAGAGACAAGAATGGAAAGATACTGAATGGTGAATCATGTGTGCTGAAGAGATGGAAAGAGTATTTTGAAGGATTATTTGAAAGAACGACGACAGAGACATCAACAGGTGAAATGAATGATAATGATAGCAATGATGAAAGCGATATTGGCGTGGATGAGATTTTGAAGGCACTGGCCAGTATGAAATTAGGTAAGGCTGCAGGGTATGATAGGATTACAGTCGAAATGCTGAAGGCTGGACAGGGCATCATAGTTAGTCAGCTGCAGCGTTTATTTAACTTGTGCTGGAGTACCGGCCGGGTACCTGATGACTGGGCCACAGCAGTAGTTGTGCCTCTTTATAAAGGAAAAGGCTCGCAACAAGACTGCAAGAACTATAGAGGCATTAGCCTTCTCAGCATTGTTGGCAAATTGTATGCGAAGGTACTGATTGAAAGAGTTATGAAAGTAACCGACTAGAAAATATGGGATGTACAAGCGGGATTCCGGAAGGGTATGGGGTGTACGGATCAAGTCTTTTCCTTGCGATGCATAGCCGAGAAATTGTTGGCCAAAGGTCAAAAGGTCTACTGCGCATTCGTGGATTTGGAAAAGGCTTATGATAAAGTGGTGAGGAATTAAATGTGGTCGGTACTGTCGATGTATGGGGTGAACAGCAGCCTCATACGAGCTCTGAAATCCCTTTATGAGGATTCTAGAGCTTGTGTGAGGATAAACGGGGCATATACTGACTGGTTTACTATCAACACAGGTGTTAGACAGGGATGTGTAGCGTCGCCGTGGCTGTTCAACCTCTTCATGGACAGTTGTTTTCAAGATTTGAAACATAGTGATTGTGGATTAAGGATATTCATCCTTAATTCACAATCACTATGTTTCAAATCTTGCTTGAGTTACTTGTCAAATGCCTCCTTTATGCTGATGATCAGGTTATGTTTGCGTCTTCAGCGGAGGAGTTGCAGGAGATGGTAACAATCATGCATGGTGCGTTAGAGAGGAAAGGAATGAATGTGAATATAAGTAATATTGAAAGAAGAGTTAATGCAGGTAATATAGTGAATGGAGCTCTGAAGGCGTTTATGAATAGCCAAAACGTGTCCAAAAAGGCACGTTTGGCTGTGCATAGAGGGGTGTTAGTACCTACTCTTATGTATGGTAGTGATAGTTGGGTATGGCAGAAGAGTCATGAAAGTAGAATAAATGCTGTAGAAATGAGAGCATTGAGAAGTATGTGTGGTGTTTCTCTGACTGACAGAATAAAGAATTGTGTGATAAGAGAGTGTTGTGGGGTAAAAGAAGATATAGTGACAAGCATCGAGAAAGGTATGCTAAGATGGTTTGGGCACGTGGAGAGGATGGATGACGAAAGACTGACCAAGCAGATATATAAGGCAAGTGTGAAAGGGACAGCACGAAGGGGAAGACCTAGGCGGACGTTCTCTGACCAGATTAGAGACATCCTAAAAACAGGACAGGTGAGAAGTACCCTGAACAGAAGAGCATGCAAGAGGAATCTGATGGGAGTGAATGAAGCAAGAGAGATATATGTCAGGATCGTTGCAAATGGCGTTCTGTAGTCTCTGCCTACCCCTCCGGGAAACAGGCGTGAGTCTATGTATGTATGTATGTTGTATGGCGTTTTGTAAAAGAAAGACGTGACACATGGCAATAAATTCTACTCTTTCCAATAAGCAGAATCAAGTATCATGTTCAAAAACCTGCATTTGACTTAGTATGACTATCCAGTCTCGATTCGGCAGGTTTTCGAAGCACTGATTGACCAAATTCAAGTTCATGTCGTCAAAGAGCTCGGTACGAGTCAATCAGGGCAGGTAGCGCCGAGTATGTCATCATATCAGCCAAACGACGTCCACTGCTGGACATAGGCCTCCCCCAAGGTTCTCCACACAGACCGGTCTTGAGCCGCCCGCATCCAACCTCCTCCCGCGATCTTGACAAGATCGTCGGTCCACCTTGCGGGGGGCCTACCTCTGCTGCGTCGTCCGGTACGTGGCCGCCACTCCAGAACCTTTCTGCCCCAACGACCATCGGTTCTTCGAGCTATGTGCCCTGCCCACTGCCACTTCAGCTTGGCTATCCGGAGAGCTATGTCGGCGACTTTGGTTCTACTGCGGATCTCCTCATTTCTGATTCGATCTCGCAGGGAAACTCCAAGCATAGCTCTCTCCATCGCCCTCTGAGTGACCTTGAGCCTTCTGATAAGGCCCATAGTGAGCGGCCACGTCTCTGATCCGTAAGTCATCACTGGCAACACACACTGGTCAAAGACTTTCGTCTTGAGACACTGCGGGATATCGGACGAGAAGATATGTCGTAGCTTCCCGAACGCTGCCCAACCGAGTTGGATTCGACGATTGACCTCCTTCTCGAAGTTGGACCTACCTAATTGGACTACTTGTCCCAGGTAGATATACTTGTCGACAACTTCGAGCGTAGAGTTCCCAACCTGAATAGGAGCAGGTACAACATGGACGTTCGACATGATTTTCGTCTTGTCCATGTTCATCTTAAGACCTACTTGTTGGGAGACTCTACAGAGGCCATCGAGCATTGTGCCTAGGTCTTCCATGGTCTCAGCCATGACTACGATATCGTCTGCGAATCGAAGGTGAGTGATGTACTCGCCGTTGATGTTGATGCCGAGTCCATTCCAGTCCAGAAGCTTGAAAACATCCTCCAGCGCAGTGGTAAACAGTTTCGGGGATATGACATCCCCCTGTCTCACCCCTCGCTGGAGTTGAATAGGTTTCGAACTCTGGTCCTGGAGGCGGACTGACAGTGACCGAGTATGTGTTAATTAGCAAATAACTCCTGTCGACACCAAAACTGTATTTACGGTATAACAAAGATAATGTTTCTCAAAAAAATACCAACAAATAATAAAATGCTGGAAAATCCGTGCAAGCAAATCAGGCAATTAAATAAAAATATAAAAGTCTAGTCTCTAGTTTATATCATATCGAGGGGTTTTGTTGCCGACGGTACCCATATAGGCTTTTCTATTAATCGACACATTATGTTAGTAAATTTGGGCGCCTCGCAGTTTCGAACACGCGACACTAACAAGGCTTGTTTTAAGAGATAAAATTGAATTTTGCGCGACGATCTGAAAATTTAATTAGTAATTGTTGGTAGCGAGCAAATTTTGCACCATTGAAAGTGTTCGCCCTTAGTTTTGCTGACGCTTCGGATGAATTTAGAATTTCTTGTTATATAATATTTGTATATTTATTTATGTGTGTAGAAATGTAGTCGGATAATTGAGATTCGAATCATGTTATATCCTGTTTGGTTGTAAATTGTAATTAATTTGAACAATTATTTCGATTATTTGGGTACATACATACATACATACATATCGTCACGCCTTTTATCCCCGAAGGGGTAGGCAGAGGTGTATTTCTGCACCCACTTTTCGCCAGATATACTTTAGTCCCACGTAATAAGGGGCGAGCCTATTGCCGTACCGGGCACATTTCCAGACTCCGTGCTGCTATTGAGAATTTCGTGACAGAGAAACCCAATAACACTGCCCGACCCAGGAATCGAACCCAGGACCTCCCGATCCCACACGCACATTTATGCCGCGAGACCAATGAGGCAGTCGTATAGGGTTTGATGTCGAGTTTTCCGTCTCTACGCAAAGATGGTATTTGCATCGTGTTATCCCTTAGTCGCCTCTTACGACACCCACGGGAAGATAGGGGGTGGTGACACTTGTATTCTATGCCGTCAACCACACGGCAAATATTATTTGGGTACATATAAGGTGGATAACTGGTAGATGTGGTCACATAGAAAGAGATTGTCAGTAGATCCAATGAGGCCTTTTTATGCTTAGGGACTTTTCAAAGGTTCAGAAATGGATGCTGTGCTGTTAGCAGATAAACTGTTGTACGTTGTAATTCTTAACAATCTACTTCAACAATTTATTATCAGGCATGTTGTTGGATTAAGACCTTAACCTTCTCAAAATGCAGCAGTGAGTTGGTTACTTACCTACAAGGTTTGTGGTGACGATGATGTTTTTGGCATTTATAAATGTATGGTTTATTATTATAAGTATAAATATACCTGCCCCACGGTATAAATATAGGTAGTATGAAATGAATGAAATGAAATGAAATATTATTTATTTAGAATACACACATTACACACCTTATAAGACACATTACATGACAGGCAGTATTACCTAAACAATATAAGTGAAAGAGATTTATATAATAGTAAAAGAAAAACCAAAAGAAAAAAAAAAGAACATAACATAATTATACATATAAACAAAAAATAACAAACAAAACAAGGAAAAATAAAATAAAATAAAATTAAAGAAAGAGCAGTATTAATGGAGGTAAAGTGTGTAGTCAAAATAGGACCTAATTCGGCATGTGCCAGGCGAACGCTGGCGCCGATTTTCACGACATGACTCACGCAAGTGATATCAAGAAATACAAAAGAATATATATATATATATATATATGACGGGGAACCCATAAAGTTGCAGTCATCTGGTACACGGTTATTCTCCTCTTGCATCTTGTGGGGATACAAAATAACACCACAGATGGATAGTAAATGTCTTCTTTAATGATTTAAGAATATCACCAATCACAATTATACACAAACTAATCGGATGGAAACGGATGCCTTTCGTGAGCTCACTCTCGCTTGCACGTCTCGACTCAACTGACCGACTTAATCGACATCGCCTCTGCACTTTGACAAATGACAGGCAGAATGTGCTCACAAATGACATTGACATTGACGTTTCGCGAACTTGACAAGTGACAGGCTGATTATGTCACACGCACTCTCACGAGCGACATCTAGTGCTCAGTTTAGGTAACATCTTGGTAAGTATGTACGTTACGCGTTGCGACACGGCCGTCCTGCGCCTTACACGTCCTCGTGTAAGTGTTCATCTAGCATCCCTTAACGCTTTGAAGGACAGTAAACGCCTATAGACGTGATAACAATAAAACTTCAATTGTGTCTCGTTTACTGTCCGTGAAAATGTTAACCAGGGGCATCACTTAGCCAGCGGCATCCCTTAACCAGGGACATCCCTTAACCAGGGGCTTCCCTTAACCAGGGGCATCACTTAACCAGCGGCATCCCTTAACCAGGGGCATCCCTTAACCAGGGGCTTCCCTTAACCAGGGGCATCACTTAACCAGCGGCATCCCTTAACCAGGGGCATCCCTTAACCAGGGGCTTCCCTTAACCAGGGGCATCACTTAACCAGCGGCATCCCTTAACCAGGGGCATCCCTTAACCAGGGGCTTCCCTTAACCAGGGGCATATAAGAGTGACAAGAACTACGAATACAAACCTACTCTATCAACATCGAGTTTAATCAGTCAGGTAATCAGGAACTCAAAGTAAAACTGACATTTCACTATCGCTGTATCTCTCAAGATATTTTGTTTTTCAAACCAAGTAAACCATAACATTTAAGCCCTACATGTGATCATGGCTATGCATAGCCCAGTTACCTCCAGTTACTCTGCTTTTTGCGAAACCCACATGGGAACGCGACTGAAACCCGACCTCAGCCAGGGCCGACCGATACCGCCTACTCACGGACTACTTAGTAGAAGCCGATTTCTACCGAGCTACGGCTACACGTCAGCCTCTGGCACGATCCGATCCGATCATCATGTAAACTTGAACACTTTCTTCAATATTAGAACTATTTTGTTCTACCTCAATTTCGTCAGTTGTACTTTGAACTTCAGGCATTTTTCTCAACCTACAGAGTGCGTACTTACAGTTACGCTTAGAATTAAGGGCTTTGCGATTATAATGATCATCGTAAAGAACTTCTGTGACCTCAAATGGGCCTTAAAGATATTTCAAACCAAGTTAACCAAAACATTAAAGCTAAGGTCTTTGGATTCTAAACCTTCTAAGCAAACTCCTTTAATAAACTACCTTCACTTTCATTGCCAGTTTCGGCCAGGTAGGCTTTAGTTATACCATTTACCAAGCTTCTCAGAGCCACATACAGGCCCCGCGCCACACAAGGGCCGCGCGCCACACACGGGCCGCGCGACACACACGGGCCGCGCGACTCACACGGGCCGCGCGACACACAAGGGCCGCGCGACACACAAGGGCCGCGCGCCACACACGGGCCGCGCGCCCCACACGGGCCGCGCGCCACACACAGGCTGCGCCGGCCGCCAAACCGTGCCGGTCGCCAGACTGCGCCAGCCACCATGCCGTGCCGGCCACCATGCCGCGCCGGCCACCATGCCGCGCCGGCCACCATGCCGCGCCAGCTACCAGGCCGCGCTGGCCATCAGGCCGCGCTAGTCACCAGGATTACCCAAAAAGGAAATAAATCTACCATTAGTATTTCAAAGATTCGTCTCATTGTATACCCACTAAATAGAGTATCCGTTGTTTCAGACTAATTCAACGTCCGCACTTCGTAAATTTTAGGCGATTATCAAATTCATTTACTACTTCACAACCGCGGAACGTAACTCCCGTCCATACTCTCAATGAGCTATGTCAAAACTGGATTTGACCACTGACAAAAACTAAAACCAAATGCGAACATGGCGAGAACCGATAAGCTACTTTCGGACAAACTGATTTCCTTTGGCTACATAGAGGCAAAGACTACAGTTCCGAAATAAGCAATCGTCAGTCCATGAGCACATTCAGATTCTCGCAACATGCTCTTGTCATACGACACAGAAAACAGAGGTAGGTAATTTTAGCGATCAAAAATCAAATAAGAGCTACTTGAGTAGCAGGGTATCCGTGATTGCGATCAACGACCACACTTTAATGTACTTCGCTCTAGGAATAAAAAAAAATGATCGCACAACACTCATTCTAGTCGTTCGGCTATTCCTGACCCAAGTCGGTGGGGAATAAAGCTACTCTAAACAAAATCATGACAGGTTCTAATGAAAACCACAACTAATTAATTCTCTCGAAGCTGATATGTTGAACAACACGCATACTCGTTAAAATAATAGGAAACTCATTACAACCACCATCCGGTTACAGAACACCACCCGTATAATCATTTCGAGCGTTTAACAAAGTAATCTTAAAGTACTTAGTCTTGTTGATCATGTTACTTTGGTTTTCCTTATCACATAGCAGACTATAAGAAAATTTTACTAGGCTGCATGATAGTTTACATGTTAAGTTTACTACCAAGGTATCCAATCAGTCTTTTCAGCGTTATAATTTTGTCATGGATAGTCTAAATACGAAGCATAACCTAACCTAATCATTAGCAATACAGCAACGGACCTTACGCGTTCAAGACGATGGACAACGTTTGTGATACTATGACAATGCACTAACCGCTGTCACAAAAGCTCAAGGGTAAACTTGACTAACCAGAAAGACACTACCGGTCCAAACAATGGCAACGCATGGCTAAACATGCAGCCGCACAAACGGCTTATCCAATTTATGCAAATCTACATTGACGGTAACGTGGGTACCACAAAATTATCACAAAGACTAACAAAGTACCTATTTAATGAGAATAAGGTTAAGCATACAATCATCACTAACGATCACTAAACTAGTCCTACCTACAATGACAATTAAATTCTCTGAAACTGATTATCGTAAAGCACTACGATGATAACTCAATCATTTTCTTCTATGTCTGGTAATCGAGTTAAACAACTTCTACTAGAAACACTATCACTCTTAAACATCCTAAGCATAACCTGGAATTGGCCAGAGAACTCGGGGCACTTGATAAAAATTCCCAGCGTATCACATTAATTTTAAAAATACACAGTAGGTCATTTTCACGCGTAAAATCTTAAAATTGAATTTAATTTTACTAGTGGTGCCATCTTATAATCAGAGTAAGAAACGTCTGTACAACTCAGAATTACAACGAGTAACAGTGTCACTTTTTACTTAGATCAAGTTTAAACGAAAACCTTTAGATATTATCAACACCACGAGTCGATAAAATAATGGCGCTAGTAATATCTTTCGATTATGGTCAGGTTACACTAACCAACCAACCGCACTTGTTTGGAATAATGCAAGTCGGCCTGTACGCTCACTCTCGTTACTGATATAGTCCATAAAGTAAGACCGAGACAAGATAATTTATTTGCAAGCAAGCATAATATGATCACAAGGTTCATGAGTGCGAGCCACCCTCGCATGTAGAAGTAAAAATAATCGCTTTTTTTTTAACCGGTGTAACAAACTCAAAACCTCCATTCGATATCTACGCTATAGCTAGGTCACTGTGGTAGTCAGACAACCATACGCTAGCATAAAATACGGCAAAGGTCAAGTGGTTCCACATTTCAGTGTCTCGTGTAGGAATCGAACCTACAACACTCGGTACGATGTGATCGCGACATCACCACAACGATTACGACATTTCCAAGGTTAAACGCGTAATGTTTTACAAGTACCGTCACTTAATAAAATTGGCAGTAGGTACCAATAAAGAAATCAGACAAAATACGCTCACCAAGATTGCAATTGAATGCTCAGCTGATTCACCAGCATAGCAGCGTTAGCAGTCTCTATCGCTCGCGCCTTTGTGCACACTGCATTGCACAATATCATCCCAGGAAACGATACGCATTAGTGCGACCACAAGCGGGGCGCAATGCGAATCTTGATCTTCAATCACATGTCTGCAGTCGTCACCCAAGCACGTGCATCCATATCTTGTTGCTCAGGATCGAATTCCGGTAAACAAAGGCCATGCGACGATGTAATCGGTATTTTCATGGCTTGCATCAGCATCAGAAAATTACGATTTTGTAGTTCCAACAGGCCCAGCAATTTTTCGTTACTAGCGTCTTCATTTTGAACACGTGGGTCGTTGTGGTCCCATCCCAATTCTGATGACGGGGAACCCATAAAGTTGCAGTCATCTGGTACACGGTTATTCTCCTCTTGCATCTTGTGGGGATACAAAATAACACCACAGATGGATAGTAAATGTCTTCTTTAATGATTTAAGAACATCACCAATCACAATTATACACAAACTAATCGGATGGAAACGGATGCCTTTCGTGAGCTCACTCTCGCTTGCACGTCTCGACTCAACTGACCGACTTAATCGACATCGCCTCTGCACTTTGACAAATGACAGGCAGAATGTGCTCACAAATGACATTGACGTTTCGCGAACTTGACAAGTGACAGGCTGATTATGTCACACGCACTCTCACGAGCGACATCTAGTGCTCAGTTTAGGTAACATCTTGGTAAGTATGTACGTTACGCGTTGCGACATATATATATATATATATATATATATATATATATATATATATATATATATATATATATACTTAGTATACAAATAGACCTACGTAGATAATTATTTTTTGACAATGGTAATAGGTACTTACATACATACAGATAATAATAAATACATATAGGCGTCAAGGGAGTAGGTACATAAACTTTTATATAATAAACTAATAAACATTATCAACTAGGTATGTTTCAGTGTAAGTACATGTTACTCATGTGTGTTGTGGGTCACAAGAAAGAAAAATAAATAAAAAAAGAGTACTTACCTAATAATATTTGTATCTATGTTGAATCATTACTATTATAATTTTTACCCATTCATTATGCAATTGTTCAACACCAAAGAGACACGCGTTGCCCGTGCGGTGCGGGGCGCGGGAGCATGGTTCGTGTAGCCTGCAGCCAAACCAAAAAACGCCTTTGCCTCGCTAGTAACCGCGCGACATCCGGCGCATCCGCATGCAATGGTTTTACAATACGAAACGAGCAAGCAGTCGTCCTGGACGCTCGATAGCTCGGCACCATCCAACTACAGCTACATAATATGTACATAGGTACATAAACACATACAATGGACAATGAAGTAAATGTCAATTAAATAAATGTATGACAACTAACCATGAAACAACGCAACTATACTCGGTAAGTGCAATTTTATTTCGCAATGTTTGATATATTAAGATGATATGTTTCTACAGATTCTTTAATACGTTTCTTGTATTCGTGTTCCTCGGCGAGAGAAATTATATTTAATTAACAGCAAAAAATCAGTCACAATACAAAAGAACTCACAGTGTATATTGAGAAGCCATCGGTCTTCTATGACAGCGTTAGGCACCCTGGGGTTTTCTGCTCTGCATACCAGGAACTTCTCGTGGTCTTCAGAAATCGGCACCAGGTTCAAAGTGCTCGTTGTAGCATTGTTGTCCGAAAATTGCGTACAAAAATAAAGAAATTAATAATAAATAGTATCTTCAAACTTGTTTGTAATCTGTCCCACTGCTAAGGACTTCCCATTTATAAAAAGGTTTAGGTTAGGGCAATAGTCCACTTCCCCCCCCCCCCATGGGATCTCCACCTTGTCGTGGTGGGGGGGCTCAGTAACCGTGGATAATACACCCACGGTGAAACTAAGCGAGATCCCGGCAGTGGATGCTCCGCGTGGGCTTGATGGAAGCCTGCGCAGGATGTGTCCAAAGGAGCTGGTGCGGGGTACAGTTCTTTCTGTCACTCGCAATAGGGCGCGGTCGCAGGACGAGAGGCGTGTCGGTGTTGCGTTGCCGCGCGCCCTATCTCCCGAGACCAAATGGGGGCGCAGAGGAACAGGGGATGCGGACTTGCCAGGTTGCTGTCCTCCCTATCCTCTGCGGCCGCTTGCTATTTTGGCGGCGGAGCCCAACATCTTCATCCGCTGCCTAGGAGGTTGTGGCTTTCGGGCTATCCGCCGGGGTGCCAGGGTAGAATCTATATAGCGACCCCCTGGCACCTCGAAAATGGCGTGGAACTTCGAAAGGTTACTGGTGTGCGCCGTAGATTCAAAGCCAAGACCCTCTGCGTAGCAGCCCGTCAGTCTTTCCACTAGGCTATCGCTGCTATCCTCATTATAAAATGTTAATTATCGCTTGCTAAACTGTTAAAAAAACATCATGAGGAAACCTACATGTCTTAGAGTTCTCCATAATGTTCTCGAAAGACATGTGAAGTCTGCCAACCCACACTTTGCCAGTGTGGTGGTCTATTGCCTTATGTTTCTCATAGCAAGAAAAGGGGCGTGCCCAGCAGTGGGACAGTTTATATACAAGACCGATGATGATGATGATGAATAGTCCGCTGCGCTGCCCTAGTTAGCAGGATTGCAGGCTATTAGTGAAACCATTCTAGAGGGTTGTGTGATTTTACTACATCATTTTTGAAAATTCAACTGCTATAGATGTTCATAGTGGCTAGCATGATAGACTTTATGTGCTTTCAGAATCAGAGAGCAACATCGTTCTGAAACGGTCGTACATTATATATACACAATGTCCGTTCACTACGCATTTTAAGCCAATCGCCTAATGCAGATACCGATTCCAGTGACTATAGCTTTCACTTGGCATGCATAATATATTTTAAAATACTTGATCCTTTCTCCCATGCGACAATTGCTACACACCAACGAACGGGTAAAGCCGTAAATATTTTTAATGAGTATCTAGGTTTATACCGACCGCTTCTCCCAAGGCCTACAACACTTTTGAACTTTTGCACCAACAGCCATTGAAATCAAACATATCGAATAATTGAATGTCGAATCGCAAAAAAGAAATAGTAAAACGAAATCCTATAGTCAACGTGTTTTAATATAGAGCCGGAGGCTCTAAATCTAGCGATGGTATCATGTGCAATTAAAAAATCTCTTCCTTGTTAAGCCCATATTCAGATTTTTTTTCTTTCATTGTTTACGTACAAAATATCTCCGAATATTGGATAAAACCAATTTCAGGGAACAACAAGTCTATCTCTGGACAAGTATAATTTTGGACCCAAGTTTAAATAACTTAGGGTCAAAACTTTTGAAGGATAAAAGCGTCTTCGTAACGTTACAAACTTTCCAGAGGTAAACTAGATCCTTTATAAAAATAATCTTGGCAGCGAGCTCAAGACCACTTTGCGAAGGCCAGAGTTATATTTACCTGTATTTGCAACCCACTTTTGCAAGAAAATTATGCAATCGCGGCAGTGTAAAAATACTTTGTATAAACAAATAGAAATCTAACAGAAGAGAGAAGTGAAAAGTCTTTCTAATTTTAAAGTCATCTGAAAGATAGTGTCTTACTTACACAAAATATTTTATTCGCCATAATTTTTATTCGCATTCGCTAGTTTTTATCACAAACATAATAATATGTACAGTATCTTTCACTCTCGAAATTTCATTTTAAAACCTTAAAACAGCTAGTAAACGCCTACTTCTTGATATAGAGCACAATAAACCCTCTCAAGTAACGGTTGTAGTTGAGCATTGCCATAACCCCGTGCTTGGGAAACAATTCAGAAACCAAGATGTGTTTGTACTCTGATGTACGCCTGATGTATTGTTATATTAGTGGTATCATGGCTGAACGAGCAAAGAGTACGATAGACGTTTTATGTTGAGTCTTGTTTATACACACACTAGTGTGTTTGGAATAATAGCGCTTATAGCGTCACTTGACTTGTTTGTAAAGTTAAGTAACGTTTGCACATTTCACATTTTGGATTGGTGACCGTTTGCTATTGGATTTTTGTTTAAGAATGCTGTCGTACCAACTTTAGTACACATTTTAAGTTGTGTGTCTTAATTCAATAAACAGGGGAATAATTCGTTATTAGATATTAAGGTGCTTATTTTCAATAGTTTTTCGAAGCCTTTGCCGTAGTAACATCTAAGTTACATTTCTTTTGGCGTTATGGGAGTATTTCAAGAGGTAAAGATACAAAGAAGTAAGAAAGGCCATGCCTCTAGTATTTTGCGACTCGAGCGCCAGAACGTAATGAAACTACAGAGCTGAATTTGGGAAGCACGGATATTTTTTTATTGATCGCTTCTGTTCCTTTTAAAAATAAAAAGGTCATACACAATGCATTGCTCCACATGAATTATTTCCATTGAGATACTAGTTTACACAAGCACACAACGCCAATATCGACAGTTGTCATCGGGACATATTTGGAATTTCATGATCTTATTGCCTTTTTTCAATATTATCTTGCCATTATTTGGCTTATAGCCACCGGCCTAAGACTGAAATATGACAACTGGCTAAGTAATAACATTGTTCTATCACCTTAGGATAATTTAAAAATACATTACGTTTAGATTTAGCCGTATTGCTTTAGAAATCTGGTTCTGTTTTATGAACAGAGACGACATTCAAAATGCGCAGAATAGCATGGTAGGACACTATTTGTTATTTTTATTCGTGAAAAGTGACCAATTAAAAAATATAAGTATTAAATTAATTTTAAATTTATAATTATGATTTATGATACAATCGCCGACTCAGCCAGTAAAAGTTCCTTCACCTTGGTCTTGAATGTATACTTAGTTTTGGCCATCCTGATTTCAAGCGGGAGAGAATTCCAAAGAAGGATAGATTGTCATTGTAGTACATTTTTATAAATTAAAAACTTTATGAATTAACGAATATAACCAAACCAACATTACTACCTAGCTATCGCAAGACAGTCATTAAGGTGGTTTGACTACTGTCTTGAAATAACGAGGGATGGCATTCCTATATTCTTTAAAGTTTGCAGAAATTTTAGATAATTGCTAAAATGATGCCAAGAAAATAAATGCATGTTTTATTTTATCTAGGATATCTACATATCTACTGTAGTCAAATTTATTGTGGCACCTTAATAAGTCGTGCTGCAAGAATTTAACCTGTACTAAATATCCATATAGCAATATGTATATAGAAATATGGAAATTCAGTGCAACAACTTTTTGTTTATAATTAACTAGAGCAGCTACACACGAATATTTTTTTAATTCATCAGTCTGCCCGATTCCGAAGGAATTACGGGAAATTCTTCTTAGTGCACCTCTACACTCTCCAAGAAAATACATGCCAAATTTCAGCTTCTCGCGCCTAGTAGTTCTGGCTATGGGTTGTCTGTCAGTGAATTCCAACTTCAGAGTTAGCCAACAACTCACTAAAAAAACAGAGCTATCAATGTGCCATGTGTAATCGTAAAGTAAGGGACGATTTTTATATCTACAGATAGCAAACAAAATAACTCTTTTACTTGAATTTTAACGTAAATAAATACTCATTCCCTTTCCCTTAGCAAAAATGTGTTTACAGCACTAGTCATACAAAGTTGCGGTGGTAACTGTACTGCAGATAATAAAGTTACAACTTCCAGTGGCTTATTGAGTAACGCGTTCGTTTACATTATGGTTCGAAACTTAATTTTATAAGTTAACTTTAATAATTGGATGTAGTTAGTTGACTGTAAGATCTTGTAGGAAGGAAGCAAGGGTTTGATGCTTGCTAGTGAAGTGTAGTGGTTATAACCAATGGGTTTAGCGCTCATAGCGTGACTTGACTTGCCGTTTGTAAAATATCGGAGAAATTAAGCAAGGTTTGCACAGATCGCTACTTGGATGGGTGACCGCGTGTGGCGTTTACTTTAGTGCACTGCTGCGATTTAAAGGCAACTTAAAGCTGTCGGTCCCGGTCCCAGGATAAGAATCGATAGGCCATCTGTTGTTAGAATCTTTATACTGACCAAGTCAGGCAAGCGAAGTCTCGCTATGAACGCTAAAGTACAGCATAAAACCACATTTGAATAGAAATAAATGCCACGTCTCCGTCATCTCTCAGAAATTGACGATCTGGTGGCGTGGCAGAAGTGTAAGGGTGGCCACGCCGAAAGTAGCGAGTTCGAATCCCGCTTAAATCGAACTTTTGTGTGCGTGCACATGAATGTTTGTCTTGGTCTGGGTGCTTTATATTTTTATATTTTCACGCCTGTATACGAACACGCCTTTGTAAAATCTAAGCATGACATCAAATTAACATTCCATTTCATTACTTACCTACTGAATAAATACTGTGTGATATAATTGTTATTGTATTAAAATTGTAATTTTTTCTGTACTATTTAAATTTGTGTATAATCATTTTGTAATTAATTTATATTTTCGCACCATCAATGGTAGAACATGTGATCAAGCGTGTGTTAGGTGCAAAAGATACTCTTAGGGAACGCTTTAAGGCGCTGTTATACCTCAGAAGCCGTGAAACTCCTAATTTTTCGTCGCGCATCTAGCCATAACGGTACATATTACAAACTAGCAAAAATTAGAGCTTAAAGTCAAAAGTCTGATCAAAAGACTTTTGAAGGAATTTTTCATGTACGTAAAATAGAATCACGGTAAAAAAATCACAAAATCGAGGCAAAAAATAATCTTTCGTCTCACTGTTTGCAATATTTTGATCGTAAGCTGTCATATTTTTTTTGATAATATTGTAGGAAATCTAATGAGCTAAAGAATTACTCTATTTATTTTCATATTATACGTGTATATTTGGTAAAATTAAATAAAATCTGCCAAACGTCTATGATTTTGACGCTCGGTAGATCCCATCAATATCAAACGCTTCAGCAATTTAAACCTTATTAGCATAAGCGGTGTACTGAGTGTCAGTTGCTAGTTTACGCCCCGCCCAGACCTCATCATTCGGCTATGAGCCTTGTGAGAGATAGGTCATGTCGCTTGCGTCTCCGCTGCACGAAATTTTACGTTAACCTGTTTGTTATTATAATACGCCGATTTGAGTTCGTAATTTCATTTTTTATGTTATAGACTGAATACTTTGAATCAAATAGGCTTTTCATGTAACTATGGGTACATATAATTAGCACCTAAGTTTATACTCTTGTTGCGTTTAATGTGTTATTGTTTCTGTGCTTATAAATATATAATTAGAAGAATAAAATATGGACAATTAGAGAAATGAAGTTCTACAAAGGATTTGTACAAGAAAGCGTCGTAATAAAATAGAAATTCATCCATGGCCAAGTGATTATGAAATATGTAACATTTTTACACAAATTATTTTCATAAGAGTCTTTTATGATTAACTATGTTACTTATATATTATCGATTATGCATAATATAATTATATAAATTATTCTCACAATACATAGCTGCCACAGTTTTCATTTTTTGAAAGAGTAATAACATAAAATCGAATCATTTTATGTACCTATATTTCAAATTCATTAGCTTGTCAGAGCGCCTGGAGCGCTAAGATGCCGCCACGGCGAACAATAATGATGACAGCGCTAATATGGCCTCCGCAATCCGCACACAAGCGGTAACGAATGTTGTATTATTGTGTTTTGAACATAAAACTTTTTAGGTACATCGCATCGGGTAAAACTTTGATTATTCATAAACTATTAGGTATGTCTCAGTACATCTAATATCTTTTTAATTTCTAAAATCAATCATTTATAAGTAAGAAGGTAACTTCTCTGTTTGATATAACACAAGATATAGTATTTTTTTAATAATAAAGTACTTAACTAATTATCATTATTGTAATTACAGTGAAGTTAAAGATAACAGTTCTGTAACGTCTTACACACATTTGACTTCAGTCATTCCTAACACGATCTGTTCAAGAGCTAGCCAAGAAATGCCAAACAATTTTTTTAACAAATTTGACTCAAATTCCGTAGTGATAAGCAAAAATTACAAGAGGGATAGCAGTGACTTGTTCGAATTGCGTAAGAATATGTTGACAGATTGAAATTTTTGTATAGTGGTAAAAAGAAGAGATAACAGCAGTAAAGCCAGCTTAGTAAAAAATATTTTGTACAAATAAAATATTTGCAATGTAAAATCAGTTGCGCATGGAATCTAAAATGAACAACTGCCTTTGCAACAACTGGCGAAGCAAGAAAATGTAACAATCGAGCCTTGTGGATTATTCGATTATTGGTGCCACGCCAGATGGATTAATAGGTCCAAACACGATTGTGCAAATTTAATGTTCTAAAGTTGCCTATAAGAATGGCCTGGAGAATAGTATAAGAGCAAATAAAATACAAATATGGAAACATGATAAAAAAGTGAACTGACTAGTCTAAACAAATATTGTAATTGTTATTACCAAATTCAGGGGCAACGCCACGTTACCCGCAAACAAAAGTGTTTATTTGCTGTGTGGAGTGGCGAAAGTATACCACTAAAAATAGAAATTATAGAAAGAGATGATGTTTTCTGGGAGAAGCTTGTGGCGTTTTATATGAATTGGCAGTTGCCTGAAATTGTTGATTCTCGTCAAGCTCAAGGGATGGCATTGCGAGATCACGGAGAGGAAAATGTTTCATCAGCGCTTGAAATTTCTACAATACCAAGCCGTAAAAGGAAAGTAAATGAAACTGTGCCTCGTGAACAACAGCAAATAATAAGTATTGAAGCCTTATCACCTCACACACTGCCTTTAACATTCGATGAGAATAAAGAAAACCTGCCGGGTTGTAGCAGACAGCTAACTTTTGATGAGCTGTAAACTCTGTATTTCGTTAATAAATAATAAATGAATATAAATAAATATCTTTTAATATTTATTTTCTTTGAAACAACACATATTTGAAGCGAAGATTTTTTTTATATTTTTCCATACAAGCATGTATGACGAGAGCTAACGAAAAAGCAGTAACTCAAATTATAATTCTAAAATTTTCTAAGCGACATAGCAGTATCTCATGAATAAGGTATATCCACATATATTTTTGATGTTTCATCTATTTTGAAAAATATTAATGGTTTGGGTTTCGAAACGAGTCGCCTGAATTCGAGGGTATTAGTAGTGTAGGGGGCTTAAGGTAGTTCGTTTTAATCCCCTAAAAGTAATTTTGGCTGCCGGAGTTGCGTCTAAATATTTTTAAACAATTTCCAAAATTTCATAAATACTTCGGCAAGTATGCAAAACGGAACATAGTTTTTATACTTTAGTACAGTTTTACAAATGTTATTTGTAGGTTTTATGTGAAAAACGTGAAACGAAACGCAAAACTGCCATCTTGGAATGATCATATTGACAGCTTATGTCAAATTTGTGCGTCATTGCTTTCGAGTGCCTTGGGTTAGGTGTGACTGTAATAAGTAAATAAATAGGTTATGTTAGGTTCTCTTTTGACCCTTAATCCGAAAATAGGAGCCCTTCGCAGGGCTCCGACAACCTTAGTTTATTAAACTAGTGTGATGAATGTGGAAGTTGGCAGTGCCATACACACCGATGTTTGGAGATTTTTTTTTTCAGAGGAAACCAAGTATTTCCGGCAAGTGAAAATGGTGAGGGGAGTTTTAAGACCTCCCCTGCTCCCTCTCCAATCACTCACAACCCCTAAAAACGGCGATGTATTTCGAAACCTTTGCCATAATAATTAAACCTATAATAACAATAAACATCCATAAATAAATAAAAGAAATCAACTTTTACTAAACTTCAATTATCTCGTAACTCGCTTTAGTTGAGATACGGCTTTTGCGCTTAGTAGAGCAGTATTATGTTTTCTAGGGTACCGTAGCCAAAAATTGTAAAAACGGAACCCTTATAGATTCGCAATGTCTGTCTGTTTGTCCGCCCGTATGTCACAGCCAATTTATTGCAAAACAGATTTGAAAACTGGCAGGAATGGAATTAGATGTAGGTATTCTATGAACTGCTTCACTATTTTTATACAAAACAAAACAAACATAATAATGGCCTCTCCATACATGGAACTGACTTAATTATTCTTATCATCTTACGGCACGTAGGTATTTACCTACTTTCGTCAACATTTAATACCTATAACGTCTAATGTAAACCAGTTTTGCTCATGGCTGCACTGAGAACAAAAATTGCGCTACGCCTATATTGTACAAACAGATTGATGTATGTAATATAAATTTTAATATCAGTATCTCAATTCTATATGCTTAAACGTTTTGCTTGCGATTTTGAAATATTGGAATACGGATGTCGCCAGAATACGGCCGCACGCGACGAGAATGAAGGGGGGCGTCCCGCAGTAGACGGAGCTAAGCTCCCTTCACCTCCCCTGCTTCACCCCCTCATTTACCAAAACCGTCGCTTAGGACAGCGCCTTAAGTCTATAGGGATTCTTACAGTAGTCTCGCAATTTTTATTTGCTAATATATTGTATATTAGGCAAAATATAGGTTTATTTACTACAAAAAGTGATGTACATAACATAAATACTCGAAACAGGCATAAGTTATACGCCCCTTATCATCGTTTACATAAAGTTAATAATTCTTTTGTAGGGCTAGGTATTCGTATATACAGTAAAATACCAATTAGTCTTTTAGAATTGCCATTTAGTACGTTCAAAAGTAAAATAAAAGACTGCCTTATTAGGAAAGGTTATTATACCATTAATGATTATTTCAGTTATAAGGATAGATGGTCACTTACACTAGCCAACTCTTGATTTTTTTAATTTATATATATACCTTACTTTTCAGTTTTTTTTTTATATAATATCTCTAGTTCTATTAATTTAATATTCATGCATTATTAGGTCATTCAATTTACTACATTTACATTTTCATTGTTGTTCCACAAATTTTATTAAAATTTGCTACAGTGTTAGATGAAGGTAACTCGTTATCATGGGCTGGATACTAACGTTTTTGTAATTTTCGTGTATTCATATACCGTTACTTTCTGTAACATACTTTTCCACCATAGTTTTGAACATGATCGCGAGTTGCCTACATTATAAAGCGTAAGTGGATGCTCCTGTTCCACAAGATTCACATTTGAAGACTACTATAGCACTTAATTTAGTAACTACATATTTGTTTAAGTATTATTTATGTTCTTATTTACTATTTACAAGTAATTAATTACAATGTGAAACAGTTGCAGCTCCTTACAAAAACAAAATATGTACCATAACACTGGCGATTAAAAAGAGTGGCCACGAGTTTTATTGCCCGTTCTTTCTCGTGGTTCTACCTATTGCTTTGCGAATGGGCAGTAAATGTAAATGTAGAAGCATTATTAATTTACTTTAAAAAATTGACGTTCATAAGCGTCACGTTGTGACCTAGATGAATAAATGATTTTTGACTTTTGACTTTTAACTTAGATAATGTTATTCGGCACACTTTGAGCACAATTCTTAATCTTGACATGAACGACCGAGTGTGGCTTTAAGCAACTTTACCAGTTCGCTTGGGCGGCCTCGGCATTCGCAAAATTACAGATGTAAGTCTACCGGCGTTTTTGGCCTCGGTTCACGGCACTCGGGAATTAACCAGGAAAATTCTAGAACCCACACTGGTTAATTCTGAGGTGCCGTGCAAGCCTGATGCCATCAACGCTTGGAAAATGGCTTGCCCGAGCTCTGATTTGCCCCGGTATCTATTCTTATCAGAGACAATGGGACGGGTCACTCTGTAGCAAAATGAGAGATCACCTTCTAAATACTGCATCTACTGTGGCAGAGCTCGCCCGTTTGTTGGCTGTGGGAGAGTGGGAATCGGGTTTATGGCTTAAAGCACTTTCATCGTCCAACATAGGAACTATGTTGGACGATACAACTTTCCGCATCGCTTCTTGCTTGCGCTTGAGAGCTGTTTGCGTTTCTTCGCATCACTGGCACTGCGGTGAAGCCGTCGACAGTCTTAGGCACCATGGCCTATCGTGCAGCAGGAGTGCTGGGCGTATTTCCCGACATTCCCATATTAATGACATACTCCGTCGAGCTCTTGTCACCGCCGAAGTACCAGCTCATCTTGAACCTAATGGCTTGGTACGCGACGATGGGAAGAGACCAGACGGTATGACGTTATTACCATGGAAGATGGCCTTTGGTGTGGGACGCGACATGCGTCGATACCCTTGCGCCATCACATCTTTCAAGTACAGCTGGATCAGCGGGCGCTGCTGCTGCATCGGCGGAGGCCCTCAAACGGCGCAAATATGGAAACCTAGCGGGTAATTACGTTTTTGAGCCGTTTGGGGTCGAAACGCTGGGGCCATGGAGCCCTAGTACACACGCCTTATATAAAGAAATCGCCAGAAGGCTGATTGATGCTTCTTGTGACCAGAAGGTTTGTATTTCGCAGAGAGAATAATCATTGCCATACAACGTGGCAATGCTGCCAGCAGAATTTTTACTTCATAGTTTTTTGCCTATTTTGTTTTTCGTTAGTTTAGGATAGTTACGTTTCTTAAGTAGTTTAATTTTTTGTAATATGTTATAAGAATATATATATAGGTAATTACGCAGGTAGAAGAGTAGTTTAATTTTTTGGTTGATTTTTATTTAAAAATGTAAATAACATACCAAATAAAGTTATATCTGTGATCAAATGTATTTATTTAACATAAGACCTGTAATTTATAACCATGTTCTTGAGAATAAAGACTGATTCTGATTCTGTATCCCCTAAGGGGTAGGCAGAGGTGTAATATTACACCCACATTTCGCCTAATGAATTTTAGGTCCCACGTAATAGGGGCAAGCAGCACTGAGAATTTGAAAAACTCAGTAACTCTTTTTGCCAAAAAGTATATGTGTCTGTTTATCAATTGTATAGTACCCATCATTGTACAAGCTCTGCTTAGCTTGGGACTAGATGGTGATGTGTGTATAATCGAATATAATTATACATACACATACATACATATCGTCACGCATTTTATCCCCGAAGGGGTAGGCAGAGGTGTATTTCTACACCCACTTTTCGCCAGATATACTTTAGTCCCACGAAATAAGGGGCGAGCCTATTGCCGTACCGGGCACATTTCCAGACTCCGTGCTGCTTCTGAGAATTTCGTGACCGAAAAACCCAATAACACTGCCTGACCCAGGAATCGAACCCGGGACCTCCCGATTCCACACGCACATTTATGCCGCGAGACCAACGAGGCAGTCGTATAGGGTTTGATGTCGAGTTTTCCGTCTCTACGCAAAGATGGTATTTGCATCGTGTTAGCCCTTAGTCGCCTCTTACGACACCCAGGGGAAGATAGGAGGTGGTGACACTTGTATTCTATGCCGTCAACCACACGGCAAACATAAAATATAATTATTAATATACAAATATAATTATATTATATTTGAATTACGTCATCAGCTTTAATATCAGCTGCGTTCATATAGACAAGTGCCAAAGCACTTAGCCTCAGTACAGATTAGCACAGCAGGTAACGAGCACGCATCTCCTTGATGCGTTAACGATGATCTGTTCGTAATTAACTAATTAGCTCGCCGACACTCATTTGTCACAGGGGGCGACACGGGAGCAGTTGTGACGTAACACGCCGGCCGCTGAAGGATCAAGATTAAGTGTAAGATGTACAATGAAATTACTATTTATTTCGCGTAAACGTTATAATGACTGCTTCGGTGGTCCAGTGAAAGATAGCATATCCTATAGTGTAATTTAGTGTTAGTTTTTTTTCATAGGTCCTGACTCCCTATAACGACACTGCCAAAGATCTTCATGACAACCGGTACCGACGGCTTAACGTGTTCTCCGAGACACGGGGCAACGATATAAAAAAATCAATTGCTTAATATTTAGTCATTAGACATGTATAAAAATAATCAACAGGTCTTTATCACGCCAGCGAATGTATTGGATGTATAGATACGTCTTTATGCCCCAGTATACGTCTTTATGCAAAGTATGGACCAGCTTACATTGGTTGTAGTCACGAGTAGCCGAACTAAAAAATCACGATAATTTTATCAAAGTGAAACTGAGTTACAGTGTCAAAAGTGTTATTAACTTAACCGATATTCTAGCAACAGTACTATCAGATTCGATTTTTTTACTTTGTCTCACATAACTCACTGTAAAAATCTTTTTTGCTTACGCAGCAGCGCTGTGCCAACCTAACTGCGTCATTTTAGTAACATCGTTCACTGTGAGATGGCAAAAAATGCAGTGATATTGAGAGGCATTGAAACAATTTTGTCATTACAGTTACTTACAGTTTCAATATCGCTCTTGTGTTGTTTGATGTGATATGTTGCACATTGTAAGTGATTTTATTTGTAAACGGTAATACTTCATGAAACTGAATAAGTATTATAACTTTAATTTTGTTGCTATTGCCACTTTTATGAATATCCAATTCTAATATTATTACTAGCAGTCTTGTAGTTCCTATTTTGATTAGTTTACTTAAATATATCTAGTTATATGTCCTTTCTCAAGTCACCAAAGTCTTAACAAACAATCAATCAACGGACACAAAGTACAACTAGACTCGAATCAGCAATTTGTGGCACAAAGTACCTACTGTCTCGTGTGGAGATCCAGTCCACAACACTGGGTGTAGGTGAAGTTCTAAATAACATAACCTATTACTCCAAACAAGCAGTCAACTTATGTGGCGATTAAATAAGAATTTATGATAATGATGATTTAATAACATCTTCATGGTTTAGTTCTATAATTAATTAGATGATGCCTGCAGTTACGCTCGCATATTCTCTTTTAATTTGACCGTTTCTGCACGATCATGTGGGAACTTAGAAAAATCCCTTCTCGCTCCCTCACGGTCCGTAAAGGACATTCCTACATGGAAAATTGTAGATTCTTCCGCCTAATAGTTTTGGCTGTAGCTTGTCTGTCAGTCAGTCAATAACGCAAGGATTTTATGTATACCAATTTAGCAATAGTTCAAAGTAAGCAAATATTTATATTATAATATTCTATGTGTCAAACAAACCAGCACTGGCCAAGAACAAAATTAAAATGAATGTTTTAAGCAAGCCTTGACTAAATCAAAATACACCGACTCGAAATAATCGAAAAACATTAATTCTGTATATGTTCACAGAAACAGAAAGAAACATAAAAACTAACTTATCATAAACAGAATCGGTTCCCAAAAAAAGTTAGTAAAGTTGCAACACATTGCTGTAACGTTTTGCCCATGGACTTGGGGTCAATTTAATTAATTGACCCCAAGTCCATGGGCAAAACGTTCTTGATGGTCTGTGTTCTGGTAATTTATTAGCGTGACACCTTCAAACAACCGCGACATATGACGATGAATTAACATTGTTTCACAGGTATCACAACCTTTTTATTTTTATTTCATCTGAGTTTGTGTGGTCTCGGAGCTTTCAGACCGCCCAGAGGCCTCGTAAATGACCTAACAATTCTTTTCCTGACTCAGGAACTGGAACCAACAGCTTTACGTGCCCGAAATAACTGATGTTTTCTTCAAATATCGATCAGAAACGTTACTAAATACGGCTTTATATACCTTTTTTGAATTTGACGCAAAAACGCTGTAAACCATCATGGCTGTTGAGTGAAGTCACAAAGTGCAAAACAAAACAAACCGTGGATGAAGTCTGGTCTGGTGTAGCCTCTTTTATTTTGTTATATTCGATTTGACAGGTAGAAAGATTGACGTTTTAGTAGTATCAACTACCAAAACGTCAACAACATCAATGGCGGACGCACTATTTGACGTAATGCTCTCTGATTGGTGTTCACTGTCACAATAATAAATATATTATTTTTAGGTTTAGAATCCCTAAATATAACATTAATCTTACCTTTTTATAATAAATAATAAACTTTATTGACATCTAAAAATAATACTGAATCAATAGATACTACAATCAAACCGATTTCAACACTAAACTTAACACACACCCTCAAACACAATATCATAACACACATATTAAACCAACATATACACAAACGATACAAAACACAACAGACACCGAATCAATACATACACTATCCACGCTTTACTATATTATTATTACCAAAGATCAAACATATCAACTCTTACAAAAATTATATACGTTAGAGTCTATCAGTCTTATCTACATGAGTCGTGTGCCTCGGGTCTTATTTTATAACCCAAAATTGTTGGTAGTATATTATCTTACAAATGGCAAATTTAGTTAATAATATTATTTCTGACTTGGATGATATGAATATCGCGAATGTTTATTCTTGTATTCCAAATGAGTGTAGTAAATATTTTAACGCCATAAATGGGACAACAACCATACTGCATATCAATATACGCAGTATTAAAAGAAATTTTGATGAACTATTAATACTACTAACTACTATTAAGGTAGAATGTGATGTCCTTATTCTAACAGAGTGCTGGTTGAATAAAATAAGTGATCTTCCCAAATTAGATGGCTACAACTGTCACTATTCACAGCTAAACTACAACCAAAATGACGGTATAGTAATATATATTAGAAGTCAAATCGGTTACAAAATCGAAGAGCCCGACTTCACAAATGGCAATTGTCTTACTTGCCTTATGAGTACAGAACTGGCTATAGTTGCCATTTATCGTTCTCCCTCTCACTACTCTAACCAAGGATTCGATAATTTTTTATGTAGCCTTGATAAAGTTTTGTGCTCAATTGGCAATTATAAGAACATATGTCTTATTTGTGATACCAATATTGACATAACGCCCAGTTGTTCAAATGAACGATCTGCTAGTTATTTAACCCTTACCGCTACCCATGGCTTGCTACCGGCTCACACGATTCCAACACGAATAAATACCTGCTTGGATCATGTGATTTTAAAAAGTAAACATACCGCTACGGTAGTCCTCTTAGAATCACATATCACCGACCATCTGCCGTTGCTTGTAAGAATCAAGACCAGCAAATATATTAAAAGACCAATCCCAGCTTTTAAAATGCCTACCTTGGATTATATTAAAGCCAAACACGATATGGAATGCCATGATTTCACTCCCGTAATAGCTTCTGAGGACCCTAATAAAGCTGCTAATTTACTAATAATAGCAATCCAAAATATAATTACTGCGAATACTACAATAGTTCACGTTACTAAAAAGAAATAGAAATCTTAAACCATGGATTACTCCTGGTTTGTTAAAATGTATACGTCATCGCAATAAATTGCACAAAATAGCAAGAAGCTCACCTGACAATCCGATAACACAAGTCACTTATAAGCGCTTTCGCAATTTCTGCAACAATTTACTTAGAAAACTTAAAAATTTACATGACAAACACGAACTTGATAAGGCAAAATACAATCGCAAAGCACTCTGGAATAAAATAAAAGATATTACCAACACTAAAAAGACATGTACATCTGCTACTGAATTACTGAATAACAATGCTAATCCAAAACTAACTATCAACAGAATATGCAAATTTTTTGCTTCCACTGGTGCTGACTTGGCCTCTAGAATTCCTTCTGTGACTGCACAACCATCTTCTAAACAAAACAACGCCATAAACTCGTTCGTCATTCTAGACGTTGATGAATCAGAAGTTGAGTCCACCATTATGAACCTTAGGCATGATAGTGCTACAGGTTGGGATGGTATACCAACAGCTCTCCTAAAGGTTTGTAAGAACACTCTTGTTCCTTTAATAACACATGTTATTAACATCTCCTTAGCCAAAGGAATATTCCCTGAGCCTTTTAAGAAGGCACTCATTCATCCAATTCACAAGGGTGGCGACCGCGACCGTATCGACAATTACAGACCCATTTCAGTACTGTCAGCCCTTTCTAAAATTATGGAGAAATTAATTAACAGTAGACTAGTGAATTACCTCAACAATCTTAATATTATTGCACCCAATCGGTACGGATTCAAAAGAGGTGTCTCTACTGAAGATGCTGTAATCGATCGACACAGTTTGTGGCGAAAAAGTTGGATGCTCAACAGAAGTGCCTCGGTATCTTCCTAGACTTAAAGACGGCATTTGATACAGTCTCTGTCCCAACCCTACTAACTAAATTAGAGTCTATTGGAATTCGAGGCAAACCAATACAACTCTTCAAGGATTATCTCCAGGATAGGAAACTTGTAGTTAAAATAAATTCATGTGTCAGTGACGAAGAAATCGTAACATTCGGAGTCCCACAAGGTAGCGTGATTGGGCCTACGCTGTTTGTAATATATATAAACGACCTATGTCAACTGCAACTACGTAATTCAAAAATCTTCACGTATGCTGACGATACCGCTATCGTGGTTTACAGTAGTACGTGGATGGAGGTCAAGACGATAGCAGAGGAGTCCTTACAAATGGTTACACAGTGGCTACAATATAATTTGCTAACATTAAATATCAACAAAACTAACTACATGCCCTTTTCCATCACCAATAATATTCAAGCCGCAACGGACTTCACAATCAAGGTGCATGCATGCTCCGTTCCCTCTTCTTGCGCATGTGAAGCATTAGCACTACAAAAACCAGGAGACTTATATATATATTTAAATCCCTTCGACATTGTGCAGACATCCAAACTTTAAAAATGGTTTATCAAGCGCTGTGTCAGTCCGTTATCACTTACTGCATCCCAGTCTGGGGAGGCAGTGCTAAAACCAAGTTGCTAGAGTTGGACAGAGCACAAAGAGCCGTGCTTAAAGTGATGTTTGGTAAACCATTCAGATATCCCACTGCCCAACTTTACTCAGAGTGCAAATTACTCACTGTGAGACAGCTCTTTGTGCTTCGTGCCACTCTTAGAAAACAAAGAGAAGTGCCACCACCAGATCCCTCAAAGCGCAATTGTAGAATTATATGTCCAATGGACAATTACAAAACTACATTCGCCAGACGCCAATTTTACATCTTAAGTAGTCTGATCTATAAAAAAATTGGTAAAATAATACCGTTAACCTCACTCAACCCCTATGAGGTCAAGACTAAACTGAGTGTATGGTTGCAAACTTTAGACTACAAACAAACAGAAGATCTCCTTCAGCTAGAACAGTAAGATACACCCACATACACATACAAGGACACAGACGCACGCACATGCACATACACAACACACAGTCACACAAACACACACACAGGCACACAAACACACACAGGGACACAAACACACACACACACACACACACACACATTCTCTATTCTTTCTTTTTTACTTTCATTATTTGTTAAGCCCTCTTTCATATACCACACTCGTAACGACCTTTACTTCTTAGTATCTTCTAGCAATAATATGGTAAAATAGTGATGGCAGAACACTAGCTCCCAAGTCACAGGAACACCTAGTTTGGGAGTTAGCGTTATTACATTGTAACCTCAATCATTATTAGATGTAAATTAGTCTTAAGGCATTGTGTAAAAGGTTATCTGCATCAATAAAGATTATTATTATTATTATTATTTTTAGTGGACACAAGCCTATTACCGCAATAACACCACACTGTCACGACAAAGGGTGGTCCATCTGTTGTTTCGTGTATAGTGTCGCTATTTCAAACGGGAAATATTCTGTCATATAGTTCAATCATTTGTCTTCTTGCCTTGGATGCAGCCAGTATAACGCTAGGACGATGATGCGTGTCGCTGGTTGTGGCAACATACAATATAGCTGTATCGTGGTAGGTTTCTCAAAGAATTTGGTATATGTGAATTGAACTATTGCTTTTCATACAAATAAGCGCCCGCCCACATGTTGTGGTACGTGTGAGGCAAGCCTTAAACAGTATCAATCTCCTTTATAAGTTAGGCTTGTAAAATTTAAGGCGGCTCAGAAACTCAGTCTGCATATCTTCTTAATATATAAAATCCTTGCGTTACTGACTGACTGACAAGCTACAGCCGAAACTACTCGGCGCAAGAAGCTGAAATTTAGCATGTATGTTCCTTGGGGACCGTAGGGGTGCACTAAGACGGGATTTCCCGAAATTCTCACGGGATCGTGCAAGACGGGAAATTTGAAAATATAGGCGTGCGAAGCCACCGACGACGACTAGTATATAATAAATTTAGTCCTGTCTTGGGAAGGAGGCTTAATATTTAATCTGTTATGTAAGTATCAGTGGATCATACAGTCTGATGTAGGCGTTGAGTTATATTAGTACTAGAAACACACAAGACATACTTTTTATGGAGCCCGTTGAAATTAGCATTATTATGAACTAGCTTCTGCTAATAGCTTCGCTCGCGGAGTGGCAGTCTGTTACTGAGGCAAACGGTGTTGTTACATGCTTTTCAGATGTATAAACAATGTTACTGCAAAGTTTTATAAAAGTATGTTTAGTAGTTTTTGCGTGAAGAGTGATAAACGTCGAGCTAAAAGTATGCTTAGCTCACTTGAAATATTAATTCTAACTGCTTTTTTACAGAGACCAACTGATTTACTATACGTATGAAGATCTTCTCAAAAAGTGTCAACATCAACACAACGACATACGTCATAAATATAAACCGTAAAATACGATGACGGAGCTTTATACTTTGCAAGGCATTTGATTAAAAAAAACCGCCTCAAATTGGTTTATTCATTCAAGGAGCTACGGCATCACAGACAAGTCACCCTCCCTCTTTTTGCGTCGGGGGTTAAAAACCAAGTCGTAAAGTAATGATTTTCTAAGATATTTTTTTAACGATCCTATGATAGTATTTTTAATTATTGTTCAAGATAAAACAATTCAACACCTCTAAAATGTTTATGAACTTTTGTCGTTAACGTTCAAAAGTGTTCACGTTAACCCAGTATGAAAGTAAGGCGGGGTTAAAATTTTAAAACAACAACAAAAATTTTGGTTGTATGGCAAGTATCGATCAGTTCTAATTTTGAAAGGAATATAGTAAGCAGACAGGCTTTGGTAATTTTCCAAGGAGCCGTCAATACACCTTACTAAATAATAATATAAAATAAAATATGTTATTTATGTTTTTTAGTGTAGGGCGCCCTCCAGCTAGGTGGAGTGACGATTAATGCAAAGTGGCTGGCAGCAGCTGGACACTAAGAACCGAAAATCAGGCTCAGTGGTGTGCCATTGGAGAGGTCTATATCCTGCAGTGGACTATGGCAGGCTGATGAAGTTGTTTTATTTTTTCAAAGTAGGTCCTTCCCTTTATACGTCTTGTAGTATCTATTTATGTCGGAGATCAACCTATCGGTGGTTGGAAGCTAAATAGAATCCAACGGTATAATTTATATGGAATACAGACATTGGTTTCGAGTCTCATTGCAGTGAGAGATTTCTTTTGGCTGTTTAATATTGCTACCGTATAGGTACTGTAATTGTAAATTATACTGTTCATATCGAAAATAATAAGGAAAAGCAATATATAAAATCTTTATTTTATTGTTTTGTATTGTCATGAATACTTTAAAATTTTCGCGACTTGTGCACCTAGTATTATTGATGTAACGGGTCTATATCTTGTAATGATTTGAAAATATAGATGAAATACCTCATATTTCTCTCGATGTTTTACCAGTCGTGGTCACGAGATAACTGAAGTCCTCCGGCGTATAAAGTATTTTACCTATATTTTCAATCAATTACGCTATATAGACCCTTAAAATGCTATTGTATTGTCAGCTTTTATTTAAAAAAATATATAATAATAATGCCACTTGTAAATTCAGCTTGCTACAAGCCAAGTGAATGCCTATTAATTATAATTAATTCAATTCTAAGTGCATGGCGTATTCATAAAAATAAAATAGATAATCAGGGATACATCAGCTTCACAAAAACTTTAATACGAGTAAAGTAGAGTTGCCCATAAAGTCCGGCCACGGGGGTCTCGAGATAAACAGACCCCAGGGTCTGGTTACACCATGCGGATTCAATTCGCCAGTATGTACTACGTGCTACTCTGCCAAAAAAACATTAGCATCAGTATTAAATAATTATCTTGTCTACAAATAATTATAAGGTAGGTATTATTTTGCAGCAGTGAGCCTAGTGTAGGGACTATCAAACTGCAACGTGAAGGGGCCTGTATTCAAACCCATAGCTAGCACCTATGGCCTTTAATTTTGTAATCTTTCATGACAGCGTGGTGCACTGTGTAAGCCTTGTCGTAGTGCGAAAAGGCCCGTGCCCAAGAGTGGGAGGATTGTTTATGTTTATTTCAATAGCGCTTAAACTCAGCTAAATTTTGAGATATTAATTGTTTTGCAATAATCGTAAAGATTATATGCCTAAAATTTCACCCATCTTTCGCCATCCCCTTTATTTGAAAGCAGATTCGGAGAGAGTGCCTGGAGGCTTTTCGATCGAAATCGATTAGGTCTTTGATGATAGTACCTAGTACATTATAGCAACCACGTGTGTAACTTCCAGTACCGCGATTCGAATTTTAAATCGTTATTCTTCGTACTAGCTGCATAGGTGGCCGTTAGATGGCGCCAGTGTTTGTGTCTACGCCATTATGTGAAAGATGGCGTTAGTTGTGCATAGTAGAACAAGATGACATGGATCAATTTAGTTAATCTTATTATACCTTTAAATCCAGTACAGTCGCCAGCCTGCAGTTCACAGTAGTCGTCGAATGTTTTATATCTGTAGATTTTGTTTCGAGCGCAAATTTTGCCGTACCTGAAATAATTTAAAACTAATAGCATTTCATGAACTAGGATGCATAGAAGCAAGTTTTCAAACTATCTACAAATACGGCCTTCTAAAGAATAATCCTAGTATTTTCTTGGGTTTACGCGAAACAATCCTAAAGTTAACCTATTACAATTTCAGGGTTTCGTGTAAAGACATATTAACTGGGTTAACATTCGTCTGTCCTATCAGTGCTTCGTTAAGCAAAAAATACATATAATTTCTATCATCACCTCAGTCGATACACGTCCATACATACATACATACATAGACTCACGCCTGTTTCCCGGAGGGGTAGGCAGAGACTACGGAGCGCCATTTGCAACGATCTTGACATATCTCTCTTGCTTCATTCACTCCCATTAGATTCCTCATGCATGCTCTTCTGTTCAGGGTGCTTCTAACCTGTCCTGTTTTTAGGATGTCTCCAATCTGGTCAGAGAACGTCCGCCTAGGTCTTCCCCTTCGTCCTGTCCCTTCCACACTTGCCTTATATATCTGCTTGGTCAGTCTTTCGTCATCCATCCTCTCCACGTGTCCAAACCATCTCAGCATACCTTTCTCGATGCTTGTCACTACATCTTCTTTTACCCCACAACACTCTCTTTTCACACAATTCTTTACTCTGTCAGTCAAAGAAACACCACACATACTTCGCAGTGCTCTCATTTCTACAGCATTTATTCTACTTTCATGACTCTTCTGCCATACCCAACTATCACTACCATACATAAGAGTAGGTACTAACACCCATCTATGGACAGCCAAAGGTGCCTTTTTGGACACGTTTTGGCTATTCATAAACGCCTTCAGAGCTCCATTCACTCTATTACCTGCATTAACTCTTCTTTCAATATCTTCTACATTCTTACCATCTCTTGTAAACAGGGTACCTAAATATACAAACTCATTCACTTGCTCCACTCGCTGTCCATCGATCATAACATTACAAGCCGTAACGCATTCCTCCTTTTCAAAAACCATAACTTTCGTTTTACTTACATTTACTTTCATTCCCTTCCTCTCTAACGCACCATGCATGATTGTTACCATCTCCTGCAACTCCTCCGCTGAAGATGCAAGTATAACCTGATCATCAGCATAAAGGAGGCATTTGACAAGTAACTCATTCATCCTTAATCCACAGTCACTATTTTTCAAATCTTGCAAACAACTGTCCATGAAGAGGTTGAACTGAACTATTTTCAATTATGTATGTCACCTTTCCTAATGCTCTCCACATAGACCTCTAATATCAATATGGATCAAGAAGCTTTTCCTTGCGGTTTCACACGCGTTATATGTATTCGGTATCTCGACATAATGCCACCTACAGATTCAAATAACAAAATCCTCGATCTTCCAGCGAAAGTCCAGCATATTCTGAAACGGTTGTTTATGACTTGCTATCAACTTAACTCCATACTCTTGAAAGATATCGTTTGAAATCACAGACAGTCACTTCAATTTTATTTTTATGTATAGATAGAAGATATTAATAAACATACTAACTCGTTATATATAGGTAGGCAGTGACGGCCACACGTGTTCGAAGGGTAGTTTGGTGTCACAGTCTTGAACACCCATTGCCCATTCAGCCAGTAGGGCTCATGTCCTCGAGATGGGTCGTAGGCCTTATCCCGGGGCGGTCCACCTTCGGGTCCTGGCATCTCATTTGGGTCGAAAGGGGTCGGAGGGGTGAGCGTTGTTTCTCGCAACGTCTCATAGTTGTACGGATATCCTTGTGTTTGTGCAGTAACCTTCTCAATCTTTTGGATTGGATGCCATTTCACATTGTAATTGTCATGTCTGCGCAGTGGTTGTGGAGATTCGGGACGGCTGTTCGGGTTTTGGCCATTTGTGATTTGCTTCGGGTTTTCTTGCCTGACACAGTAATGATTGTGTGACATTAATTAAGCAGAAGTTATGCTCAAGTTTTATTTTTTGTTTAAAACTCTTTTTTTTTTACTTTTGGCAACAAATACAGCAAGTATTTGTTGCCAAAAGTAAAAAAAAATGTTTATCAAAATTGTGCTTCTGAGTAGTTATATATTTCAATAATTTTTGAGGGTAAAACATTATTTACTCTTATTATTTTTCATAATACAAAAAAAAAACCGCTAACACACCTCCCAGCGTTATCCCAGTTACAATCCAGGCTCCATTTACTAACAGCTTATTTAGCTTAGCCATTATTCTAACAGCTTAGACTGCCTGTCTGACCTCCATAACTAAAGTTTTAAAATAAATATATCATAAAATTCTTACAAGTATATTAGTTTTGAAGGCTACTAATTAAGAAAAGGAGATATTTTATATATTTATTTATCTCAAAAAACATAATTTGTTACTGCTACGTATGTTTTTGTACTTTTTCTACGCTGTTATAAATGCATCCCTACTAATATTATAAATTTGAAAGTGTGTATGTATGTATGTATGTATGTTCCGTTTTCACGCTAAAACGGCTGAACCGATTTTGTTGATATTTAATATATATGACCACGGAGACGGACATAGGCTACCATAAGTTGCAAAAATTAAACTGGGAGGGATTGTAGGGAGGGTAGAAGTTTGTACGGCACAAATTTACCTCTTGGAAGTAAGAACGCATGCGCAAATAATTGAGTGTTGCGCATGTGCTAACATATCTGTCAGTACTGTCACGTCATACATAATGTCATATTGTGCACGTTGAAAAACCAGCCAGTTACATTCAGTACAGCCAAAGAGGTTTGATTACTAATAATACGTTCGAAATAATAAAATATTTTGCCCCGACCTATTACATAAAATTGTTCGCATATATAAACTAATAATTATATGATAAGCTTAAACGGCTGAAACGATTGTCCCTACTTATATTAAAAATGCGAAAATGTTTATAGAGATATATTGTGATGTTATTATGTACCTTTCAGTAGATAATGGTAGATAATGTCATGAATACTGACCGAGTTACTTTGTACCCCATAGAGTTTCTGAAGTCTTTAGAATAATCAGGAGTGTCTTCACACATCTTGAGACTGAAAGTAGATTTGTGTTACCCCGAATTTAACGCGCGCGAAGCGGCGGGCAAAAGCTAGTAAAATATAAAATGTGGAACATACTTATACAAACTATCCTCAATGCTCTGGGTATGTTTAATTCGCTGCATAAAGACAAACGTACAGTAGGAAATACAATCATATAATTTCTCTTAACAACTTAAGGAAACAGTCGAGGAAGTCCTCGTCTAAAGATGTCCTTGACTAAAGATGTACCGGAACGAACGGGTGTTAGCCGCTTTGAAATACAAAATGAAATCCTTGCGCTACGGTAAGGATGTCTTTCAGGCTAAGATATCCATGTACAAAATGCTATGAATGGGTCTGTTTATAAAATGAGACGATTGACTGAGAGGTGCTTTTTTGCTGCGTAGTAGAACCACGCTAAAAACGACACGAATAGGCTAGTTCGACTGGCCAGTAGTAGTTAAAGTTCGGTTCCAAATTTAGTTTAGTTCAGCTATCATCGCATCTTTACGTCCGGTCCCAGATATATATTCGACACAGCTCCATAACAAATACATACATATATCAAATATGTATTTCCAGTAGCCAAGTTCATGGATAGATCAGACATTGGGACCGGTCGTAAATTCGTATGAATATTCTTTGGGTATAAAAGTAAAACTCTTAATAGGTAACTTAACTATGAATGCCATTTGTGGTTGTGCCACGAGCCACAATGGTGTCTATTAATGGTTTTACTATTTCTGAAACGTTCGTAGTGTTCTTGGAGGTGCCAATGCAACACATTGGAACGAAATAAGCTAAGGGGAATAAAAATGTAAATATTAATCATGTGCTAAAGAATTCAGTGTAACTGATACAAAATATCAAAAAAATGTTTGACTGACATGCTAGACATAATTTAAATTTAATAACTTTCTATCTATCTATATCGTCACGCCTGTCTCCCATTGGAGTAAGCAGAGACTATAGAACGCCACATGCTTCGGTTCAAACATACCTCTTTCGCTTCCTCGACATTCATTAACCTCATCATGCTTGCGCGTCGGTTATGGGTACTTTTAATTTGGCCCTTTTCCAGTACGTCACCTATTTGGTCGGTGTACGTCCGCCTAGGGCGTCCCCTATCGACATTTCCATTCATTCTCGCACAAAACACTCCTTTCGAATTTCTTCTTTCATCCATCCGTTCTAAATGTCCAAACCAACGCAACATTCCTTTTTCAATCTTTGTCACTATATCTTCTTTTAGACCACACTTCTCTCGTATCACTGTTTACAGTTAATTACTGTTTACATATACCATACAAAGCTGTGGGTTAATCTAGTGCCGTAAAGTACAATCGTGTCTTTTTAGTTGTTAGTATTTTTTCTTTTGGTGAGACCACAAAGCATTATGTACTTCCTAAAGTGAGACCTCAATTTGATGTACTATTGAGTGTTAAATATTTCTTCTGTATAACATGAACAAGTACTACTTTTTATGGATTTTATAATGGAGAGGTTATGAAACAAGAACGTATAAGATGTCTCGAATATCAAGCTATTTTTCGTTTTACAACTTTATCAACAACGGTTTCTTTAAGTCAAGTACCTACCTACTAAAAATCCACAAGAAATATTTTATGCAAAGTTGTACTTACTTAAGAAAAACGCTGACGAAAATAAATTGAAATTCATAATTCGTTCGATCGTCTCCCATCTGACTTACGATGCTGACCACCGCGGCATTTTATATTTATATTCAGATACACTCTTCACTTAGAATATCTTTATATTCCTTCGGGGATGATGGCATTTACGCTGCAGTCTTCAAACTGATGTTCTACCAAGTCCGATAATATGATTATGTGCTGTAGGTTTAATAAAACTCTTAGCCGGTTAGGATTGCCAAAAACAGAGTATTTCTTTCAGTGTAAAGGTAATCTATGATTCATACAATTTAATTTAAACGGGTCTTATTCGCGATATTTAATTAATTTAAGGTATAAATACCTATGTTTTACTGACGTTTCGGCTGTCTTACAACAGCCTTGGTCGCGGCAGGACTGATGTCATCTCAGCGTCAAGTGAGGGTAGCTGCCGAAACCCGCGCTTCACAAGGACGACGCTGAGATGACATCAGTCCTGCCGCGACCATACCGCCGCGACCTATCGCGAATAAGACCCGTTTAAATTAAATTGTATGATGTATACAAATCGCGAAAGTTTAAAATCGATTAATCTATGATTATTTTGAATTTGTAATCAAAACAAACTTTTAAACTATGTTTTCTCTAAGAACAGAAATTTAAAAAATCAGCAAATAATGACTTATTGTGACCGAGTAACGTTTTGTATAGAACAAAGTTATAAAAGTATGTGAGTTAATTAAAATGTAGTTTTTACGATCGATTGAGAATGCTGCAGTGACATTGAACTTATCAATTAATACTCCTTTGCTAGCAGATGTATTCATCGTGTGTATGAATGAAGTGCGTAAATGATTCGAGAAAGTGTTTCTGAAAGGTTTTCTGAGGTCTAACTTAGGGCCTTTAAAAGGCCCTGTGAATTGACACACGACGTTTATATAGTCACCTCAATAGATTCATAATTGTTTATTAAGACATCGTGAGAGGTGCAACTCCATGTTGAATTGTGCCATCTGAAAGAGACCTGCACCAATACGGTTGAGAACGGTTAAGAAGAAGTTTTCATAATCACCCTACTACAATATGTGGTTATTCAATACAATTAGTCAAAAACTTATTACATAGATGTCATCATTTAAATATTAGGAATCACGGCATTTGCAACAGTGCCAAAATATCGATGATACATATCTCTAGAGAGTGTTTTTGGTACACATCCTAATATAAAATTAATTTCGGGTGTTGGTGTCTCAGTGGTCTACACGCGTAGGTGAGTGACGGGTCTTCGGGACAAGTGAAACGCATGGATGTTAGATGCTAACTGTTTATTTCATCTTGTTCTAATTACGCCACACATACGTAACACAGACAAATGGAACCTGCACATGTCATCGTGCGCACACCTATGCAATACTATACAAGGTTTTGGCCAGCTTTGGTGTCGTAGATCTCCGATATGGCTTAACGATAATTCTCGTCAAGCGATTACCAATACAACTTGTTACATGCAACCGAAAAATCAAACCTACACTAATATTAACCACTAGGTTACTATTAGTGTTGAACTGAATACTAATTCAGTTTAGGTGAAATTCAAAAGGGATTCCTAGATTCAATCTGACCAAGTTTCATTTTAGACGTATAGGATCCCTAATATAGGAACATGTAAGTTATAAGCTAAATCCATTAACGTGTGGAATACAGGTTGCAGGGTTCCTGGAAAGGGCGTTGTGTGCGGCACGATTAATTTCAATCTGTATTTTGCTTATCTGGTGGTTAGATTATGATCCCTCAGTGGTCGATTCGTACGCATAGAATATCTTTTGGCTAAGTTGAAAAGTTATGAGTTGATTACAAATATATGAAAAGGACTGTATCATGAAGATTTTAATCAGTCGTAATGGGGAGTCAGTCCCCTCAAATATATTGTCAGTAGTCTTAGCTATGGAATATCGCTACCTTTTTTGATTTTAAAGATAACCGGGATAGCACTAGGACGAAGAATTAATATAAGTCATTAAATCGTTAGTTAAACACTTTCAATCCACCCACCGCTCCTCCAGGAACATACATGCCAGATTGCAGGTTCTTGCGCCCACGTGGAAGTAATGCTAAAGCAGTTCCCGTGTCCCCGCCATTCAATGAGATCGGATAGAAAAATACCATGGTGGTTTTAGTGGGTAGTCCCGCCGCTTCTCGTCTGGGAGTCACAACACTTTTCCTAAGCTGAGCCCTTTAAAGTCCCAGTCTGAGGGGGTTAGCCCGTAACTTGTTTGGTTTCCTACATGCGTCAAAAAAAAGGTTCTTGCGCCCAATAGTTTTGGCTATGCGTTGTCTGTCAGAAAGAACATCTTTAATATGGACCTTTACAATGTCACACAAAAAAAGATTTGGCCCAGCATCTTTATCGGTTCTGAACCCGGACCTTTTTATTGGCCTTCCCAATAATGTTAATATTTCCTAACCTCGATGGACAGAGCTTAAGGTATTGTAAAAGTAATTTATATTTACCATTGAAATGAAACTACTATTTACCGATTTATCTTTTTATCACGATTTTATTTATTATTTGATTATATTATTTTTATCACGATATTAATATTGATTTTACTGAGATTACATTTTTACAACAATTTCATTCATACAAACCGAATAATCTAGAACCTATATCATTTATTATAATCCGCTGGTTCAGCTACTTCACAGAAACAGTGGTCACAGAAGACTGAAATGACTTCAAAGTACCCGAACATTGTTCAACTGCTAGTGTTACTATCTACACAGAATGAGCTCACAGTATCCTGTTGTATTCTGGTGTCTTTGCTCTTCTTGAGTTTTATAAGACTGATGACAGGATCTCAAACTAAAGGAACATTTGTGCCATCTTCCCTTTTGCAATTACTATGTTTTTGGGGTTCCGTACCTCGAAATGAAAAAACGGAACCCTTATAGGATCACTTTGTCCGTCCGTCTGTCAAGAGCTTTTTTCTCAGAAACGCGTAGAGGTATCAAACTAAAATTAATATCAAATAGTCAAGCCTACGGTCCCTTGAAGCTGTGAAAAAATCAAACTTGTAAGCCAAAGCAATCAAAAGATTGTTGATGTTTATGCTGCAAATTTCCGCAAATTTAAAAAACTCGCAAGGGAATCAAAACCTACAGGGTACTTCCCGTGAACTCAGCATCTTGAAATTGGTAAGAAGTAATGTCTTATAGCACAGATAAAGGGAAAATTCCAAAAACCGTAATTTTTTGTTACATCATATCATAAAATATTTTTAATAATTTTAAAGTTATTACCATTTTCTCATGAAGGCGTAAAGGTATAAAATTGAAATTCATATCAAATACTCAAGTCTATAATAACTTTATGCTGTAACAAAATCAAACTTCTATGTCAACGCAATAAAAAGAAACAGCAATTTAAACCGCATGTTTTCTCGCAACTACTCGCAAGGGAATCAAAACCTACAGGGTACTTTCCGTGAACTCAGAACCTTGAAATTTGCCACGAAGCAACGTCTTATAGCACAGATAAAGGAAAAATTCCGAAAAGCGTAAATTTTTAGTTACATAGGTACATCAAATAATTAAAATATTTTTAATAATTTTAAAGGTACTAACTACCCCTTTCCTCATGAACCCGCAGAGGTATAAAATTTAAATTCATATCAAATGCTCAAGTCAACCTAAAGGGTACTTCCACTACCAGTCGATCTAGAATCTTGAAATATGCCATAAAGCAACTTTTTATAGCACATAGGAAAAATTTCGAAAACCTACAATTTTTAGTAACATCACATATTTTTTGAAATAATTACATCTGTAGGTATATAAATAATTATATATACCTACAGGTTTGTGCGGAACCTTCGGTGCGCGAGTCCGACTCGCACTTAACCGGTTTTTATTTTATTTTAATAGCCTCGTTCATAATCTCTAAAAGAAAACGGTGTTTTTTGCGAGTATCTGTGGTTGATCAAATCTCAGGTAATGGGTGATTGCTTGTTGTACATGTTCATAACCATCAAATCACAGTAGAACCATTCTATTAGGATTAAAGTCGTACACAATAGTTATGTTTCAATCTGTGTGCACGTAAACCCAAGAAAATACCAGATCATATACTGTATTTAAATGATTCCAAGCTGCAATATTCTGCGTAACTCTTAGATAATCAACAATCAACTCTGTTTACACGTCACGAGTTGTTGAAGTTCCGCCGACGGGTCATCCATTCGTTACCGCGAGCGGCGAGCCCTCCCGAGACTAAACAGTCCCGGAGTAGGCGCGGGCACGACCCAGCTACAAACCAAATCTAAGCAAGATCTGAATACGAAATTACCACCTCAGCTAATGCGTAATTTTCGTACTGAATCAATTATAATCGACATCTTTTGTTCCAAAAAAACGTCACAAAACATTTCAAAAGAAGTCGTCAAATCCCCGGACGGGCCTCAGTATAATTCAATTACATAAATTCACAGCTGACGACTGAATTCTGAATAAGAAATTATTGAAATGGCAACAGGTAACTTGATTTACAGAAAGGACTGACTCCGAGGACGCCATTTTAGTTCCACTCCTTATTATCGACGATCGAATTGATTCTCGAACTGCGAGAGGATATCTAGTGTTTCGATTCGAGTCTTTACCGTGTGATTATTGGAGATACGCGACTTGACTTTATAACGAGGACAGACAAAGAGTTCTTTGTGGCCTTACTGTTGTATTGAAGTTAATTGAAACAGTTTTATAAAAATATTATTTATTTCGTTCCATTCCTTTATATATTCCTTTATCATAAATTGTATTATCATAAATATGACTAATAGGAATGATAAAACAGTTCCCTGTTTAAATTAATTTAGCGGGTCTTAATCGCGTTAACTTAACTTATCTTAATATATAAGATCCTTGCGTTACTGACTGACTGACAGACACGCTACAGCCAAAAGTATTGGGCGCAGGAAGCTGAAATTTGGCATGTATGTTCTTTGAGGACCGTAGGGGTGCACTAAGAATTTCTCGAAATACCCACGGGATCGGTCAAAACAAATAAATAAAAAAAATGTGCAGGCGTAGCTGCTGGCGTCCTCTAGTTTAAGGTATAAATACCTATTTGTTACCGACGTTTCGCTCGTCTTGCACCGAGCGTGGTCGCGGAGAGACTGATGAGAGCTCAGCGACGTCTTGTGGAAGTGCGGGTTTCAGCACCTACCCTCACTTGGTCTTTATTTAAGTTCGCAATGTCGGTACTCCGATACACTACACTAATGACGTCTACACACTGTTGTGATTTATCACTGCGGCGGTGTTTACACTTGCTGATGACTGGATTCCAAGTGGCCGATAATCTATATCCATCCTCCCGGTTGAAATTGTTATATTTCTTGATTTCTACCGCTTCACGTACTATCCTGGAGTAATAGTGACGATCGGTGGATAAGACTTGTGGTTGATGCAGTTCTATCCAGTGGTTTGGTCCAGACTCCAACAAATGCTCAGCTATCGCCGACTTGTTAATATGTCGGTTTTTTACAGCTGCGATATGTTCGTAAAGGAACATATCGCAGCCTTTCAGCGATTGTACGCTTAGTCTGCCCGATATATGAACTACCACTGCTGCAATCGACTTTGTAGACGCCAGGTGTTTGGAGAGGAATTACATCCTTTGGTGTACGCAGATTGTGTGCTATCTTAGAGAGCGGACTGTATACATACAAGACGTCGCTGAGCTCTCATCAGTCTCTCCGCGACCACGCTCGGTGCAAGACGAGCGAAACGTCGGTAACAAATAGGTATTTATACCTTAAATAAGTTAAGTTAACGCGATTAAGACCCGCTAAATTAATTTAATGATGTATACAAATCGCGAACGTTTAAAATCGATTAGTTCCCTGTTTGACTTGTTCGTCACTAAAAAATATGACGCTGGCATTGAGAATTTTATGTTTATTCTAGATTACGCTAGCCTTTCTTTAGATTTAGATTATAGTGATAAATTACAGTTAATAAAATGTATAAACGTCCTGTATAATATTTAAGTTTGCTTCCTATTAGAATAGATCTAAAAATTAATGATAGTAACAAGGAACATTGACTGAAATAGTGGAGGCCTGGCTGTATTTCACGGTACTCTTCTTCGCTTCGAACCAAATGCTGTATTTTGTATTTTAATTGGATTTATGAATATTTAGGGCTATGTTTCTACTCTTTTGTTGTGATTAATCTAGTTGGCTATTTGGATCACGCGAAGTTAACTGGCGCGGTCGTTATTCGTGTAATTTTATTACGAATACTATTTAAAAATATTGATTTTATTGGTCTTAAGAAGGAAATGAAAGAAATAGGGGAGGTTACTGGATAGTGAATAAGGTAGAGCTGTTACGTCATTCGTTATAAAAAACAGGTGCCAGTGGTTTGTCGTGTAAAATATGACACTATTAATAGAAATGAATAATTTCTTCCCTATAATGTACTGACACTGATCTAAGTCATGGAATATTGCTATCCGTTTGGGTTGCGGAGGTCAGACCCCAGATGCTCTGAGGAAACATTAAAGTGGACACCTGACCCCAAGGCGAAACTTTTGGTTGCGACCCGAGTAGCGGTAGAAGGAGTAAATTATCATCACATTTTCTGTCTTATATTATAATCTAGTCAATGTAAAATTATGGTCATCGAAGGGACATGTCAAAAAAGGATGATGGGCGGAATCGTCCCCACCCGTCAACAAAAACAAAACGTAGCTCAATTGACACATCTTGGCAAGATTATATTTTTTTACTATGGGGACGTTGCCCAAAAGCATGGGGTTATCATAGTAAGTAACAGTTAAACAAATATTCGTATAATTACGTATTTTAGACGATTATTTGTAAAACACCTACTCATTTATGTATTTATTATTGCACAGTGAACATAGACCAGTAATATTTACACTCACTATTGTTATTTGCCTAATATGTGCATTATAAGAATGACATTAGAAGCAAATGAATTTAAATAATTCATTCATTTATATTATACTAGACGATGCCAGGGTCCTCGCCCGCGTCAATTATAAATAATATAAACCTTCCTCTTGAATCATTCTATCTATTAAAAAGAACTGCATTAAAATCCGTTGCGTAGTTTTTAAGATTTAAGCATACACAGAGACAGACAGACAGAAGACAGACTTTGTTTTATACTATGTAGTGATTATTATATAAGGGCAGCGATAAACGAGGAGATACCAACGGATTGCCATGCAGAGGGAATCGGGTTCGAATCCATTGGGGCGCACTAACTACTTTTCGAAGTTAAGTGCGTCTTAAATTGTTAATTATCGCTTGCCCCTTGCCTTGGAGAGCACGTTAAACCGACGGTCCCGGCTGTCATGAAGATGTTTGACAATCGTTACGTGGAGTCAGTACCCTCAAATAAACTGATGCTGGTCTTAACCATGGAATATCGCTATCCCTTTGGGTAGTGGAGGTCAGACGGCAGTCGCTCTGTGGAAAAGTTTATATTCTGTAATATCTGGTTAGACCAGTAAGCGGACCTCGGGCTCTAAGGCGTGTAAGTCTTGGATGCAACCGGGATAACGCTAGGGCGATGATGATTCATTCATATTCATTATTTTCCTATTATTCATTCATTATCATTTAAATGTTTAAAAATACATTATTTTTTATTTTGTATAGTTATAAAATCATGTTTTGTAATGTAATATAACCATAATGTCAAAATAACTTACAAGTGTAAAATGAAAATATAGGTTAATTAATAATAATAAATTGTTTTTTATTTAAATATCCCACGGATTTAAGTAAAAAAAAGGATTTCAATCAAGTAGTGGATACTTAAGGTACACATTGGCATCAGTTCCATGTGTATTGGTATATGGGGACGGAGCCCATACATTTTTGCCTATAGTCCTTTCTAATGATAAACCCATAATTTAGGTATTGTGAAGTTAATAATTGAAATTCGAATAAAACGTTTGTAATTTCATAATATTTAAATTATTTTGTATCCAAATCAAATTTTCTTACTATGTGTTACAATACAATATAATTTCTGGTAGCATTTTTTCCTTTCTTTGTCCAAAAAATTCTTTAGATATAAGTAATTACATTGCCCGCCTTTTCAGATAAACGAGATCTTGGAGATACCCGAAACCTGAATCAGATATAAAATTCTTTAATTTATTTTTTTATTAATATATTTTCGTAAGATGGAGATACAGTTTCTAAGAGCTTAATTATGAATTCACTAAAAGCTGGAAATAGGCATAGCTATCTTATTATAGTAGAAGGCTGCTTTTTTAAAAGCTTTTGAATAATTAATTTAATCTCCGACGACGGTGACATCGAAAAAAGAGCAGTAGTAAAACACATCTTCAATACAGGGAATGAACAACCGATTTGTCAACGCCCGCGACGTGTACCTTTTGCCAGGGAGTAAGAGGGAGAGGATATGACGAAAAATGGGGATATTGAACCATCGACTAGCCCGTGGTGTTCGCCGGTAGTATTGGTGAATGATGTAACCAAGGAAGACAGTTATCCCATGCCTAGAATAGATGACACGTTAGACACGTTATGCGATATGAAGAGGTTTACAACAATAGACCTTAAAAGTGGTTACTGACAAGTAGAAATGGATCCAAAAGACAAGGAGAAGACAGCTTTTTCCATGGGCACTTCTGCCTATGGAAAAAGCTGTCTTCTCCTTTGGCATTTCAATGTTATGCCTTTCGGATTGTGCAACGCACCAGCTACTTTCGAAATGTTGATGGAACACATCTTTGCCGGGCTTTTAGGGGAAGCTTGTCTGGTGTATCTCGATGACATAATTGTAATGGGCCGAGACTTCGATGATCATCTCACGAAGCTAGAAAGTGTACTCAATAGATTGAGAAATGCAAATCTGAAGCGCAGTCTAAAAACTGTTCATTTTTCAAGCAACAAGTTACCTACTGACTACTACGACACAGTTTATACTACTGTATCCATTACCGTTTAAGCTTTGTATAATTGTTTAAAGTGTTTAATAAACGAATTTGAATTTGAATACTTGGGACATGTCGTCTCTGAAAAAGGCATCGAGAAGCACCCTGCCAAGATTTCGCCCGTTAATGATCCTGATGAAGAATCCTGCTGCTCTCCGACGCTCGTAGGGTCGCCGATGAGCTGGCCGAAGTGCACAGGATAGACAGCTCGGTGGTCAATGTGTAGGCTGACTGGTAGGCTCAGGCGGTGCAGATGATGTAGGCTGAGTGGTAGGCTCAGGCGTAGGCTGGTAGAAGCACAGTGCCAGCAGCTCGTAGGTTGCAGCTAACAGCAACCGATGGTAGGAACCGGTGGATGTAGAAAGCCGTAAGTAAACGTCAGCCCGTAGGGTGAAGACAGGTGTAGACCCGTAGGGGGATCATAGCCCGTAGGAAGAACTAGAAAGTAGCATAGAGCATACACAACAACCGGTCAGGAACAGGCTGTCGCTAGATCGACTGTTATGCTTAGGAGAGACAGATACTACAGACAGAACATGTAGACACAGATAACTAGAATATACTCACCCCCAGCGGGATAGTAGATATAGAAGTAGAAGGCAGAATAAATACGTAGTAGTCGTAGCAGCGTAACGTCGTCTAGGAAAAGTGACCGATTTAGATCGCGCACCCATCTTATATAGGCACAGACCTATGACTCACAGACTGCCTGTGTCCGGTCCATTACCTTATAAGGTAATAACTCCTAGCGAAGTGCTCTTCGGACTAGGCTGGCTCCGCCTACTGCATTAAGCGCCTGTAGACATTATTACGCAATACGGAGTATTACGTTACAAACTAAATTACTAAGTATATTTGGCAAAATACAGTTATAGAGACTAGGTCTATTCTGCTTGATAAGCTAAATTCTGTTCAGTACCTAGCTTACGCGTACCATTTTCACAAACTTCGATTTATAATAGAAATAAGATAGTTTGGAACCAACAGATAAGATAACAATAACAACGCGACATTTAAAAAAAGAAAGGAAAAGAAAATTAAGAGGGCGTCATGGAAATCCTCCACATCGCCGTCAATTGGGAGCGTGCCCAGAATGCTGGCAGCATTGCCACGTTGTATGGCAATGCTGATATTTTGCGCCAAATACAGGCCAGCCTTCTGGTCACGCGAGGCGTCGACCAGTCTCTTTGAGAGATCTCTAAAAAGAGATCGCGCACTTGGACCCCATGGTCCCAACGTTTCGACTCCAAACGGCTCAAATACATAATCTTCTATTAGATTTATGTATTTGCGCCGTTTGAGAGTCTCCGCTGTAGTTGCAGCAGCGCCCGCACAACCCGCTGTGCTAGGAAGATGAGATGGCGCAAGGGTGTCGACACAAGTTGCGTCCCACACCAAAGGCCTACCCAGCTTCCACGGCAGTAAAGACATACCGTCTGGTCTTTTGCCATCGTCGCGTGCCAAGCCCTGAGGTTCAAGTTGGGATGGAACGCCAGCAGGTAACAAGAGCCCGGCGAAGTATGTCATTAAGGTTGGCGTGTCGTGATATACCACCTGCGCTCCTGCAGCATGACAGACCATGGTGACCAAGGCTGTCGACAGCCTCTCCACAGTGACAGCGATGTGGAGAGACACATTGCGCACCTAAACGAAGGCAAGAAGCTATGCGGAAAGTCGTATCGTCCAACATGGTACCTATGTTGGACGATGGCAGTGCCTGAAGCCAAAAACCCGACTCCCATTTTCCCACAGCCAGCAAACGAGGACGCTCCGCAGCATTGGGCGACGTACTTAAGAGATTTTCTCGTACCACGCTGCAAAGCGGCCCGTCCCACTGCCTCTGTGAAGATGGATTTCGGGGTAACTCGGTGCTTGGACAAGCCATTCTCCAAGCATTCATGGCATCGATCTTACACGGCACCTCAGGATCGACCAGTGTGGGTGCTAAGATTTTCCTGGTCAATTCTGCAGTGCCGTGGACCGAGGACAGGAATGCTGGTAAACTTACGTCGGAAATTTTGCGAACGCCAAGGCCGCCCAGGCGTACAGGTAAAGACGCCTGTAGCCACACTCTGTCGTTCAGGTCCAGTTTTAGAATTTTTCTAAGGGTAATTTGCATAAGATTGTCAATTTGGGTGAGTAGAGATGGGTATTTCCAAAAAGGGGAAGATCGAAGAGCGTGTGTAAATTTAGGCACAAAAAGACAATACTTGATAATAGTAAAAGCCGAATGCATAATTTTGAGTAACCGGTCTGAAATATCACTAAAATTTTGAATTTTTTCCTGTATAAATGAATCGAAACCTTCGTCTAATATTGGGGACCCAAGGACATACGTTACATAGTTTTGGGTTGCTGATCAGTAATTTTGTTTAATGGCTCACGGAGTATATAACAGTTGTTAGTTTATTAGTCAATATAAGCTGTTCAGACCATTTCAACTTATTAGATAACAAATAAAATTAATTTATGATAAGCATTTATTATACATAGTTGCATGAGCATTTTATTATAAAGAGACAAAGAAATAGAAGGACAAGCTATTAGACCACTCTCAATTCCAAGTCAAGCAAGATTTTACCCAAATAGTCGATAGATAACTTTAGAATTTGTTACGGTTATAAGGAAGCTAAGAATATAAATAACACCACGCGGATATCTGCCTATACACTTAGAAAGTACCGATCTGTCTATTCTATTCTATAGACTCACGCCTGTATCCCCGAAGGGGTAGGCAGAGGTGTAATATTACACCCACATTTCGCCATGAATTTGTAGGTAATAACAAATAAAAATAACGTAATAGGGGGCGAGCCTATTGCCGTACCGGGCACATTACCAGACTCCGTGCTGTTACTGAGAATTTCCTAACGGCATAACCCAATAACACTTTGCCCGACCCGGGAATCGAACCCGAGACCTCCCAATCCCACGCGCACATTTATGCCGCGAGACCAACGAGGCATGTATATTACCGATATCTGAATTTGGTGGTTGTTTGCACACACAGCTGACGTGAATTAATTGTAAGTAATGAGCTCTGAGAAAATTTACGGAACGTCCACCAATGGCCATGTAAATGTAATTAATAAAAGCCTAATTAAAATTGAGTACGATTTTACGACAAGACTACGCTATCTGGATTTAATTTTCGGGTGACTATTTTCGATATTATTTGACAAGGTAGTTTGTGCCACTCACACATTGTTTGTGTCTGTAAGGTAATAAAAATACGAACAATAGGTTGCAAGAATCTTATGCAAATCTGTTTGACAGCAGATGAGACGGCAGCTCACCTGCTCCTGGACTATCCCCAGGTCTCACAGTATAGACAGCAGTACCTAAGACACAGCACCTTGAGAAAAGCAGTTGTCAGCATCAAGAGTCTGCTCATATTTCTCGAAGAGCTGGGGTGGCTCAAGTGACAACAGTCATTCCCATCCGTACGCAAAATACACGCCAGGACGTTGAGTTGCGGAAACCACCACCACCATGCTATACCATCATGTTAAACATCAATATCGGAGAATTTCAGAAAGGAGACCAACCACAATGTATGGGACTTTGGCCTGGGCGTGAAGAATTTAAAATTGGAATTATAATATTAATTTTCAATAGCGTAAACCAAGTAGAAAACATTATTCTTTGAAGTTTAGTAGCAAGTCAGTTGAATAATAAAATAAAACACATTGTTAAAAATGATCGATGTAAGTTGTTGAAATGCCAAAGACATACCACTTGCGGTGAAATCCATTGAAGTATTCACTTGTCGTACACGTCACTACTTGTACTTCCACGAGATTGAGAATATGCCTTCTCCGCTGTGTAATATTGGTACCACAATTGATGCAATGCATTCATGTTCAAGCACAAGTCATCGTTCAAAGCGGGTACTGGGTCCGCAGGTAGGCCAAGGTCGTCATGAGGAGAATATTTGGAGTCCATTTTAGAAAGCACAAGTAGAAAAAGAACAGCTAACACTAATTAAAATTCATAGTACGATCAAACAAAACAAACGCAAAGCTAGCTAATGACGGTAACACTAACAGAATTGACAAGTTAGTCGCATCGTCTGATAAATATATAAAGTTGAAAAATTATAAAAAAATATCTACGTTTTTTCAGGTTTCGGCAATCGCTTTAAAATGTGATTTTGTTAAACACTTTTTAACGATATTTGCCACCGATTATTTACAAGGCAACACAAACAAACCATTGAAGTACCTACACGTTTATAATCAAATGAAAGTATTTTAAAGTCCATCATTATTATGTGTTTATTTCCTACTACTGGATAGTGATCAATATTTATAATATATTAAAACAAAAAGTTTGAGTAATTTACTTTTTTTTAAGACGATTGTTCACGTTCAAGCCAACTTTGGCCGGGCTCCTTTAGGAATGATGATTATAATTTATGATTAAATGAAACCAATAATCCAATAATGAAACCAATAATATCGTTCGCCTTATGAAGTCTACGCTCCGGCCAAATTTCCTCCAATCCGTGGTTGGATCTGAAACATTCCAGCTAAAACTGGAAAACCGGTTCGCTGCCTTGGAAACCGCAATAGACGCAGATATGGACCAGGAACTCGATAAAATGGTGGAAATCCTTCGGGATGAGGGGCGAAACTCTTTAAGACGCAGCACACCGGCAGGAGATCTCAACTTTCGCGAGAATCTCTGCAGCTAATAGAGACGCGACGAGAAAACCCGGCAGGCACTTCGTCAGATCTAAATAAAGAGATCTTCAAGCTGGTAAGACGCGACCTCCGTAGCTCCAATACCCGATCTATACAAGATGCGATCGAGCGAAATCGGGGTTCGAAAGTTTTTACTCAGCATTTAGGTCGAAGTTGTCACGTTTTATTTTACTTTTAGAATAAATAAAACGAACAAAATCTCAAAGGCAAGGAACATATAATAATTATTTATAAAATTAAGTAGAGGGTACGTGGGTTAAGGCCGGTACAAAGGATAGTCACGTAGGTGGCTCCAGAATACCGCACTCTCCTGCTTGGTGATAGGCTCCGGCGAAGCTCAGCGGAACACGACGTAGCGCAGCGTAGCACAGCAAGACGTGGTTGAGCAACAGAGAAGATTTGACGAAGCAATCACAAGGTGCAGATCTTCAGCCGCTTAGAACTTCCTGGAATCACCGTTCCGAGCGCATTAGCAACTAATACCAATAGCTACTGGCCAAGGAAAACCTAAACCTAACAAAAAGAGGTTGGCATCTAGAGTACTACATGGCTAGTCTAGGCTTAGTAGGTAGAAAGCAAGAAATTACTAGGTAGGTACTGTAGGAAGAGAATAATACAAGCAAGCTAACAACATTTTAAGTTACGCTAAAGAACGGTATTTGCAACAGTGGACAACACTATAACAGTTATTATATTACATCAGTGTAGTAGTAGCAAGCGAACAGTAAACTAGAAATGAAAATGAAATAAGAACACTAATTCTGCTCAATTACAGTTATAAAGTTAATACTGTACAACTTACCCAGTGTGGGAATGAACAAAACACTTAATTAGAAATTTTCTGTAATGTTGTCCGTAAAATTTTGAAAGAATAACTTATTATCGAGGGTAACCTGACGTAATTCAGAGCAGTACGTGAGGTCTCGGATAGTGTTTGGGAGCGTCTCCACGACCGTGCTGCGACTGACTGTCCTCAGGAGGCGCCGACCAATAGGAAAAGTGAAAGGCAACAGTTAAAATGTTTATATAAAAGAGCTCGCGGATGCGTGGCCTGCGTGTCCGTTTGTTTGTTTAATAATATTTATTTTATGTTTAGTTTATTGTTATAAGTAAGTTTAAATATGTAGTTATAAAGTTTTAGGTATGTAATATATGATTGTCTAGTTTTAAGTAGTTAGTTATTAGTAGGTATGTAAAAATGATCGTTACAAAGTCATCTGACGAAGCTGACCACGTCAGACTGGAAAGTCGCCACTTCTAGGCCGGAGATTTTTGCGGAGGTTCAGAGCTTTTACGGCAACCTCTACACCTCGAAAGCGTCCCGTCCCCAACCCGACTCCGAGGATCCAAGAGCCACTTTAACCTGCCACTTCACGGAAGAGTTGCCAGACGTCAGCCAAGACGAAATCGTGGTGGCCCTGAGGCAGCTTAAAAATGGAAAAGCCCCCGGGGAAGATGGAATTACGACGGAGCTGCTAAAGGCAGGTGGAAAACCTATACTGGTGCAGCTTCAACGCATATTTAATTCTGTCCTGTTCTCGGGGAGAACTCCAAGGGCGTGGAGCAAGAGCATAGTCGTTTTGTTCATCAAAAAGGGAGACAAAACTCTGTTGAATAACTATCGACCGATCTCGCTCTTGAGCCACGTCTATAAGCTGTTTTCCAGGGTCATCACGAACCGTCTCGCGCATAGACTCGACGAGTTTCAGCCGCCCGAACAGCCCGGTTTTCGAGGAGGGTATGGCACCATAGACCACATCCACGCAGTGCGGCAGATTATACAGAAGACAGAGAGTATAATCAGCCCCTGTGCTTAGAGTTTGTGGACTATGAGAAGGCCTTTGACTCTATCGAAACCTGGTCTGTTCTGGAGTCATTGCAACGGTACAAAATCGATTGGCGGTACGTACAAATGCTGAGAGGTCTGTATGACGCCGCGACTATGACCGTCCAAGTACAGAACCAGCAGTCTGAACCTATCCACCTGCATCGAGGTGTGAGACAAGGGGATGTTATCTCCCCCAAATTGTTCACAAATGTAATGGAGGATATGTTCAAGACGCTGCACTGGAAATGATGCGGTATTAACATAAACGGCGAGTACCTCTCACACTTAAGATTTGCAGACGATATCGTTATCGTGGCTGAAACCGTGCAAGACATGCAGTATATGCTGAGCAGCCTGGCTGATTCTTCTGCTCGCATCGGTCTTCGGATGAACTTGGATAAAACCAAAATAATGTTCAATGAACATGTCTCTTCGGAACCGATTATCCTAAACGGGGTCCCTCTCTAAGTTGTTCAGGAGTACGTCTACCTTGGGCAAATCTTGCAGTTGGGTAGAAACAACTTCGAGAGGGAGGCTTGCAGAAGAATACAGCTTGGCTGGGCGGCATATAGGAAACTCTGTCGAGTCTTTTCGTCATCCCTACCGCAAAGCCTTAAGACAAAAGTCTTCAACGAGTGCGTCCTACCCGTTATGACTTACGGTGCCGAGACGTGGACACTGACGGTGCGACTAGTCCACCAATTTAAGGTCGCTCAGCGAGCTATGGAGAGGGCTATGCTTGGAGTTTCTCTGAAGGATCGGATTCGTAATGAAGTGATCCGACAGAAAACCAAGCTAATCGACATAGCTCAGAGAATTAGCACGTTGAAGTGGCAGTGGGCTGGTCACATCTGTCGCAGAACCGATAACCGATGGAGTAGCCGTGTTCTAGAGTGGAGACCGCGCCTTGGCAAACGTAGTGTAGAACGCCCTCCGGCTAGGTGGAGTGACGATATACGCAAAGTGGTTGGCAGCGGCTGGACACGAAGAGCCGAAAATCGGGCTCAGTGGCGTGCCATTGGAGAGGCCTATATCCAGCAGTGGACTACGGCAGGCTGATGAGGATGAAACCAATAAACGAACGTTTGACTAAATAGAAGAAAGAATACTGAAGTACAAATCTGCTATCCATGGATCGTACAAATTAATAATCCCTCGTGTATATCGTACCCAGAATACTAGCCTCCTCGTACGTATCTTCAAAATTTAAATATATTCATCTATTATGATGTACGATAATTACTGTTATATACCTTTCTTGGATTTTACGTCAAAACAATTGAACCCTTTTATTATGGAAATCTTCGAGCTTCGTTTTCCTGCAAAAATTAAAAAGACTGAAATTGTTCCAATAATTATGGGTTTTATTAGGTTTTATAAGGCAGCGATAGCCTAGTGGAGATACCAACGGACTGCAATGCAGAGGGTATCGGGTTCGAATCCGCGGCGCGCACCGATGACTTTTCGAAGTTATGTGCGTATTAAATTGTTAATTATCGCTTGTCCCGTGCCTCGGAGAGCATGTTAAACCGTCGTTACCGGCTGTCATGAAGATCTTTGACAGTCGTTACGGGCAGTCAGTACCCTCAAATAATCTGATACTGGTCTAAACCATAGAATATCGCTATCCCTTTGGGTTACGGAGGTCAGATGGCAGTCGCTCTGTGGAAAAGTTGATATTCTGTCATATCTGTTTAGACCAGTAAGCGGACCTCGGGCTCCAAGGCTGTAAGTCTTGGATGCAACCGGGATAACGCTAGGGTGATGATGAATTATGACTTTTATGTAATCATATTTTATATCAATATAAATCTATCATGCGAGGTTATGAGCAAAGGCTACGAGAATAATAAATGTACCAAAAGTCAAACAAACTATCATACAATATTAATTGTCACAGCGTGAACTTTGTAGAGACAACTAGTTCTAAGTGAGCTGGTTTGTAAGTATTTCAAATTATATCGTACGACGTCTAATTGTTACTCGAACTTTGCATTCTTGGTATTTAGTTCAGACGTCTAGACAAAGGAGTTAGAACTTTAGCTTAAAGATCATTTTCAAAACGATAGAATTTTAAAGAGAAGTCAGGAAGATTCAGATGATAGTTTGACCACTTAGGAAAATTCGAATTCGAATCTCCGGGTCGAAGGGAACTTCGAGCCAGAGTATGTGGTGTTAGCATTTAAACCACCTGCCGACCAAAGACAAAGTCTCCAAGACCAAAAACTCCAGGGGCGAAGGCAGGTTAAAGGCGCCTTCAATCTTCTTCGCATGCTGCTTTCATTGTGCCATGTCCAACACGACCCAAAACCCAGTGAAGTCTATAAGCCCTCTGCTCCCTACTGGTCGCATTCCTTACGTTACACTTGGCAGCTTGTCCGTAATGTTAAGCTGCCAGCTTCCGTTAGTGACTTACTCCTAATCGGCCACCAACGCTCTCTGGGCCCTGCCGTGCGCGGTTGGCCTAGTAAGATTAGATCCCCTCCTATACGCGGAATAACAAAGTATGATTCTGCGTATATGGTGATCTTCCAGTAATTTATATTGATCCTTGACATGTTGATAAAAAAGTAATATAAGGGAAATTAAAAATTACTTGAATATTTCGTAAAGTAAAATATATCCTTCTATTGTATGCAGTTGGTGTAAGCCCCTATATATTTTCAATTTGGTTTTCTTTTGAGTATTGAGATCCCATCTATTTTTTCTCAATGACTCAAATGGTTCCTCTAGTTCGCTTCTTAATCCAACATTATATGTAGAATTACTACCTATGCGCTTCCATTTCAATGGCAACGGTACACTAGGAAAAAACACAAAACAATCATAATTAATATTCTACAATGATCATAAATAATCCCCCGACTAGGTGGTCCGACGACCTAAAAAAGGTGGCTGGGGAGGGCTGGAAGAAGCCTATATCCAGCAGTGGACTGCAGTAGGCTGATTGATTGATCATAAATCATGCCACGGCGAACCATTTACCTATATAACGTTTACAAGTCATACCTACTTTACATTATTTCAATAAGTTAAATCAGCTTTATTGACCCGCGTAAACTGAAGTGAAATAATAGACATAATACTCCATTTATTCGACAGAACATATGCCTGAACTAAGAACTAAAATTGGATTGTATGTCTCGGATAAGGGCGACCGCATCGCGATGTAACCACATCCTGCGGGCTATAAGTGGAACCTATTTGGCTTTTCAAGGAAACTAGATTCGAGCACTTGCCGTCAATCGACTTTGACTCTCTCAACAGCACCTTACAATCATTCAATCATCTTTTAAAAATATAATGTTACTCGGAGACATTAATATCAGTATTGTTCCATCTAGCTGTGACACAAATGCCCAAGACTACCTCAATCTTTGCTCCTTTCATGGCTTACTTCCAGGACACACGCTTCCTACACACGAAAGCGGGTCTTGTTTGGATCATATCATACTAAAATCAATGTTTCCATCACTTATATTAGTCATGAACTCTACAATAACTGATCACAATGCTTTTATAGTTACTTTAAATTGTAATTCCACTAACAAGCAAGACCACGTTCACACAATTTCTAAATGAAATGTAAATAAACTTGAAGATGACATAAGCAATATTGACTATGGCCCAGTTTATAATTCTAGTGATTCGTAGTTTGGTATGTTATAATATATTATAAACCATCTGCAAATTGTAATTCAGAAAAACACAACAAAAAAAATGTATAAAAAACAAAAATTATAACACTATGCCGTGGATCACTACAGGCCTTTTACGATGTATGAGACATAGAGATAAACTGCATGTGAAGGCTAAATTAAATCTTGACAATTCAGTTGAATTGAAAAAATTGCGATATCGCAATTTTTGTAATGATTTGCTTAAAAAAGTAAAGATTAGCTATAACAAAAGTCTATTAGGAAAAGCCGGTAAAAATAGCAAAAAGATTTGGCAATGTATTAAAAATGAAACATACACTAATAAACAACACCAGTCATCGTCAAGTTTATTACGGGCGCACTCATCACACCTTGAATCTGCTAATATTGCAAAAACTTTTTTGTCAATGTTGGCAAATGCCTCGCAGAAAAGGTCCAGGGTCAATCACAAAACCTTAGCACTCCTTATAAAAATAGCACATTTTTAATATTCTTCAAGTTACTTGACACTTACGAAACCGAAGTCAACAACATAATTATGTCCCTAAAAGACAGCTGTGCCGCTGGATGGGATAATATACCTAACAAAATTATAAAACAATTCAAGCACATCTTATTTCCCCCGCTGACCAACATTTTCCAAAAAATGTTTGTCCAGAGGTATATTTCCTAAGTGCTTTAAAAAATCTGTGGTAGTACCGGTGTATAAATCTGGCAACAAAGAGCAAGTAAATAACTATAGGCCGATTTCTCTACTGCCCCCTATGTCAAAAATACTGGAAATATTATTAATAATAGACTGATAAAGTATCTAGAGGACAAATCGATATATTATTATCTAAGACACAGTTTGGATTTCGACCTAAACTATCGACAGCCGATGCCGTTCATCATCTGACTGACTTTTTGGTACAAGAACTTGACAGGAGTAACCACACAATAGGAATCTTTCTGGATCTTTCTAAGGCTTTTGACACCGTGTGCGTGCCGATTTTGCTGCGTAAGCTCGAGAACATTGGTATAAGAGGTAAACAGTTAGAATTAATTAAACGTTACTTAGAAGACCTCACGCAATGTGTAAGAGTCGGTAATAAAGTTAGCACTGATAAAATAACACGTCTTTCGGAGATCCCCAAGGAAACAGAAGCTAAGAGCTTCTACGCTATTTCTTATTTACATAAACGATCTTTGTAATGTACACATAAATCACGGTACTATTATTTCATACGCTGACGACACCGCTCTACTTTTTTCCGCTGAATCAGAAAAATATATTTTCGAGCATACACAACATGGATTTAATTGTGTTAATAAATGGCTTCAGCATAATTTACTAACACTAAATGCAGAGTAAACCAACTATGTTAAGTTTACCATACACAAATTAACAGCACAACAAACTAACACACCATTGCACGCCCATCACTGTGGCGCCTTTCCTAAAATTCCCTGTGCATGTCCGTGTATCAATGGCACAAATAAAATAAAATATCTGGGTATCATAATAGACAAAACACTTTCTTTCAAAGAGCATATCGAGTGTTTGAACGGTAGAATACGCCAGTTAATATATGTCTTCAAGCAAATGCGACATATTGCAGACCCAACATTAATAAGGCAAGTGTACTTTGCTCTATGCCAGTCAATATTAACATATTGTATTACGACATGGGGGGGCGTAGGAAAAACTTTGTTACTGTCTGTTGAAAGAGCTCAGCGAGCAATCCTTAAAGTATCAACTTCCAAACCGTTTCTATATCCAACTAACTCCCTATATCAAGCTTGTAAAGTACTAAAAGTTCGACAACTATTTATTAAGAGTATCATATTATTAAAGCAACACACAGCCCTTCCCTACAGCACTATAACTACCAAAAAAAACCGGCCAAGTGCGTGTCGGGCCACGCGCAATGTAGGGTTCCGTAGTTGCCCATAATGGCCATTATTGATAATAACTTCTGTTTCACAGGGACTAAAAACGGGCATCTTTAAGATTAAGCCAGCGGTCCCAATGTAAACTCACAGAAATAGGTATTTATAAGTTAACCGACGATTACTCGTAAACTAGTGATGTATACTTAGCCGTGATAGTTTTCCTTTTAAATTCGTTATATGTACTATATTTGTGATTTTTTTCACCTCTTTCAAATTAATAGTTTAGCCGGCAGAGGGGGGGGGGGACACTTGAGTCTAACAATTTTTTTCACTTCAAAGCTTGATATTTGACAAACCAATCACTTGATCGATAAATGATTTGAGCAAGCTAATAATATTTTTTTAACACCTATCCAATGATACCCTACATAATGGGGTACTCAACAAAAAAAAAATTTGCCCCACTATATATGTAGGGTAGATACCCTTAAAAAAATATTTTCCTAAATGTTATTCTACAGTTTTGTTGCAATATCGTATATCTATATTCATGTCAAATATCAGCTTTCTAACACCAGGTGTCTTTGAGCTAGGCTGCGGACGGACAGACGGACGGACATGACGAAACTATAAGGGTTCCTTGTGGACTACGGAACCCTAAAAATGGCGACATGATATAATTTTTCCTGGGTCACCAACTTTACAAAAGACTAAACGCATTAGCTAACCGAATGTCTTGCACCTACTTCAAATGTAACAAAATTGTCAACAATATCCTTTTGAATATGTCCTACGAAGATACAGAAAAATGATTAATTGTGCTAAAATAATTATCACAAACAAAATACATGGTTATTTAAATTTATTAGTTGCTATTAATGATAAGATATTGTAAACCTAGGTATACTGTACTAAAACGTAACATACTAAAATATTGTAGTAGGTAAGTAAGTGATTATATTACATTTTATTGTATCTAACTAACCCTGATCGCTTGAAACATAGGTTCATCCTAGTTCAGGCATTTAATTTTATATAGGGAACCTTAACTAAGCTTTTGTACTCTAAATAAGTAAACTGTACTATTTTAATTAACAGAATAAATTGAATTTGAATTTGAATCGGTATATATAAAATTCTTCCCTTAATGACAACTTTTAAAATTTTCTACCAAAAGGTATGCCCAGACATACTATAACAATTAATGAATCACACACGTGTTTTCTCGTATAGGATCCAACACACAAAAACCAGCGCAGTTCTAAACTGCGAAGCGACTGCATAAACCACTACGCCTTAGTGCAGTGACTAGGTATATTAAAAGCGTAAGGGTTAAGACTTAATTTTTAAACACTCTTATGAACACCAATACCTAAGAACAAAATAGTACAGATTTACAGAGATGCAGTTTTCCTATAAAGTATACATAGAATTTCCTTCGCGTTGAAAATGCTCTCGACTACAAAGTAGATCTATTAGTTTTGACAGCATCCTCGGTCGGAATTCAAGTATCTGTCTGCTGCGATAGAGTATGAACATGGAACATGGAAGCAGAGCTATTTGCGTACAATAAAGATATTGTAACTTTGGCGTCAGACAAAATCTTTACAACCATATTGTACGAGTATGTATGGATTTTATTTAGATGGAAACTAAAATTGCTTTATTTGTTATTACTAAATATTCGTATTCGCGATGACTTGATAAGAGTAGGTATAAAGAATACAGGATTCGCTGACACAGCGGCTCTGCTTATAATGTTCTGCCATGATCTTTTCTTCTCTGTATCTACTATTATTTCGTATGGTTAAATCATAACACATTAACAACTAAAGCGAAGCGTCTTAATTAATTTGTTAATATTGAATACTGGAGTCGACAAAAAGTTTGATCTATACAAAGTTTTTCACGGCGGTTTTTAAACCATTTTGCTCAAAAATCGCCACCAAAGTTGGCCTTTTTATTCTCAACTGACAGCGAACTTTTAACCATGTTATTCCACAAAACAATTTTTTTCCACATAAGGAATTTTGGGTTCCTTCTTAGAAATTGTAGGGATTTCGACAGTATAGCAGCAATAAAAATGTTATATAACGCACTTGTTCGGAGCCACCTTGAAATACTACTTCTATTATTTGGAATCCACATGAGGCAAAATACAGCCTCATGCTGGAAAAATTCAAAATAAATTCACTAGTTTTTTGTATTTTAAGGAAAATAGTGTGTACCCGTTTTACCCTCTTATGTCCCCAAGCTTGATTGTTTTAATTTTTTTTTTATAGTATAGGAAGACAAACGAACAAGCGGGTCACCTGATGGTAAGTAATCACCGCCGCCCATAGACACCTGCTATGCCCGAAGGATCACAAGTGCGTTGCCTGCCTTTTAAAAAGGAATATGCTCGTTTCTTGAAGATTCCAATGTCGAACTGGTTTGGAAATACCGCTGCAGGTAGCTGGTTCCACAGTTTAGCCGTACGAGGCAGGAAATGGCGCGTGAATCGTACGGTAGAAGAACGCCACTTGTCAAGGTGCTGAGGGTGGAATTTTAATTTGTGGCGAGTTGTACGGTGGTGAAATTCTGCAGCGGGTATCAGGCAAAAGAACTCCTCAGAATACTCCCCATGATACATACGATAGAGAGTTCTCAGCATGGTTAGATATTCGCGGTTGAGTGTACGGCGTGACGTTGCACTAGTGGCGTACGTGTAGCGCGTACTGCGCGGCCACATACAATACTCTGAGAGAACGAACTTGCTTAAATATGCAGCATTACCACGCGCCATACGACTTCTTAATTTAATTCTTACTGAAATTGATATTTATAATTGCACACTGGTGAAATTCAAGTCTGTTGCAGAATGTTGTGTAATAGTATGTACCTATTTAATAAGAAAGATTTTCTACATGTATTGTTATAATTTTTTTTTAGTATTGTTCATTTAGATTTAAGTTGCTTATAATATCGATTTGGGAATACCTGTAATTATATTATAAATTGGTGTTAATAAATAAATAAATAACAGTAGGTCAAATTCTACAAATAATCTTCCAAAATACTTTTTGCTGAAAACAACACATTTTACGCCCTAATATTTTCAAACCTTTCCTCACCATTCAACTTCGGCCCCATAAAACGTAATTGACCTCAACTTTATAAATTACTTAGCGAACTAATTTCTGAACAATGAATCTCTCACCAGGGTGGAAGTTAATCCAATCAGAGTAAAAATACGGCCCTGGTAACCACGCAATGAAAATATAAAAGATAGTTCCTGAAGGAAACTGTCTCTGTGTAGTTATTAAAATAAAGATTATATTTTAATTAGTAGGTAATGTATATTATTGGGTTAATAGATAAATTCTTAGAATATTGTTAATTAGTCTCGATGATTCGATTTTCAATTCAAATTCAAATTCAAAATCCTTTATTCATTTGGGTCACAATGTGACGCTTATAAACGTCAAATTAATAAATTTATAAAATAATTACTTATACTCAAATTTAAAACATTATTACTGTATGCTTCTACATTTACATTTACTGCCACGTTCGCAAAGCAATAGGTAGAACCATGAGAAAGAACGGGCAATAAAACTCACGGTCACTCTTTTTCATCGCCAGGTTTTGCATAATACACAATTTACATTTTGTAAGGTGCTGCAACTGTTACACCTTCTATATCACTTGTATATATTTACTGTTCATAATAATACTCAAGCATAATACTTTTGGTTAGCCTCCTCAGAATAGACATGGTGAAACAGGAGCATCCACTTACATTATATATACCTAATAACGCAGGCAATCCGCGAAAGTGATCAGAACCATGATGGAAATTATGCAGTTAAATATTAAAATCCAATACCAGCCCGCAAGACCGTCATCGACCAGTCATCGCAGGTAGCACCCGTTCACGAGTATGACGCATGTGCCAGCCATCATCCCTCTCGCCATATTAGAGGGACAGGGATGACCCGACACACGACGCCACCACAAGAAATTACATTTTAGTGAGCATGACGACAACGGTATACGAACCAGCAGTAAGAAACAATTTATTGGTATACTGACCATGACCGCCTATTACCTCCATTTTCCAGATCGTTATTATTAACATAAGTTAGTGGAACGCGTTAAGGAATGCAAATGTAGAAAGAATTTTGTGAAGGTGACAAGTGAACAATCAGGGATAAATAATGTTAAACTACATTAAACAAATCATAAAAATATCCAAATCCTGCAAAAATCATGTGTTCACGAGGCACCTCCACTTAACATGTAAATAAAATAATCGTGAGTTAAACAAGCCTGAGCCTATCCCCACGGTGTCTTATCATTTAAAAAATCCTTAATAGTGTAATAACCCCTTTGTAAAAGAAAGTTCCTAATTGTCCGTTTGTATTTGTGCATGGGTAAATTCATTATTTCAAGAGGCAATTTGTTGAAAAATCGTATACCAATCCCCGCAAATGAGTTCTGAACTTTATGTAGACGGTAGTTAGTTCCCACCAGTTTATGCTTATTCCTTTTGTTCACTTTGTGCAAATCACTATTTTTGCGGTATAGAATAAAGTTTTTCTTAATGTACATTAAGTTAGCATATATATATTGCGATGCAACTGTCAATATATCTACTTCTTTAAATTTATCACGTAAAGAATCTCTAGCACCTAACTTATAAATAGCACGTATGGCCCTCTTTTGAATTACAATAATAGTCTGTATATCAGCAGCTGTACCCCATAACATTACTCCGTAAGACATTACGCTGTGAAAATAACTAAGTAAACTAGTCTAGCAGTATCTATATCTGTGAATTCCCTAACTTTTCTAACTGCAAACGCTGCAGAACTAAGTTTTACTGCGAGACAAGATATTTGGGCGCCCCACTGATGCTTACAATCTAAAGTTACACCTAAGAATACGGTTGATTCGACTAGTTGAATTGTTTCCTTATTTTAATTATATTAGTAGGAACACTTTTGACATTAGGCAAAGAGAATTTAACACATTTGGTTTTGCTTGAGTTGAGTACCAAATAATTTGTCAAAAACCAATCTAATACTTGTGGAAGAGTGTTATTGACGGTATCAAAGTTACTTAAATTACGATCAACTTTAAAAATTAGTGACGTATCGTCGGCAAACAAAACAATATCACATAAATTTTGTACAAAGAACGGCAAATCATTAATATATATTAAAAAAAGAAATGGACCGAGAATAGAGCCCTGTGGAACGTCCATTCCCACTGGCAAACCTAGAGACCTACTCCCATTAACATTTACATACTGAATTCTATCACTAAGGTAGCTGGCAACAAGATTGAGTGCGGTATCTCTAATACCATAATGTTTCAATTTAAGTAAAAGTGTATTATGTTCCACACAGTCAAAGGCCTTTAATAGGTCACAAAAAACACCAATGGCATCCTTCGAGTTTTCCCAAGCATTAAAAATATGCTTTAACAAAGTTACACCGGCATCAACGGTGGAGCGACCCTAAGTAAAGCCATACTGTTCACTGTGAAATAATTTTTTTTTTGTGTGAAAGAGGCTCTCTAGTTGATGCAAAATAATCTTTTCAAAAATTTTACTCATAGCAGACAAGATAGAAATTGGCCGAAAATTACTAGGGTCGCTCTTTGATCCCTTATTGAATAATGGTATTACTTTACTGTGTTTTATTAGGTCAGGAAATACTCCTGTATCTACGCATATGTTGAATATTGCAGCTAAATATGGAGCTAAGCTAGAAATAATTTGTCGCACAAGTTTAACAGAAATGCCCCATAAGTCAACAGATTTTTTATTATTGAGCGTCTTGAATACCTTCAGTATGTCATTGGTGTCAATATATTTAAAATTAAAAAGAACATCACACTCATTCACATTGCCCCTAACCAACATTTCTGCTTTGCTTGGACATGAATCTAGACAGCTGGTTGTGTTCACTGGTATGTTTATAAAGAAATTGTTAAATGTATGAGCAAGATCAGTTTTCCTAGTAATAATTTCACCATTAAATTTTAATTCATAAATGTTATCTACAAATTTAGCTCGACCAGTCTCATTGTTAATAATGCTCCAAGTAGTTTTAATTTTGTTCTTGGATTCTTTGATTTTATTGCTTAAATATAAGGATTTGGCTAAAGCACATGTCCTCTTAAAATCCTTTAAATAATTTCTAACATATTGAATAAATTCAGGATTAAAATTGTATTTCTTCATACCATATAGATCATACAACCTAGCTCTACTTTTGTATATACTTACTGTTGCCCAGTCACAAAAATTACCTTTAATGCTCCTTGCAAACGTCTTCAGTTTAAAAATGTATTGTACTCATCATTAACAATTTTAAATAAGCATTTATATAATTCATCAGGATCATCAACGGTTAAGTCAATACTGGTGATCTTGGCAGCAACATCATTACTAAAGTGTTTGAGGCAAGCAGAGGTTGTAGTGGACTGTAGGTTTTGCTGGTTAATTTCGACAACTCTTCAGGTATTAGAACTTCGGGGTGAGTAATTAAAATATCGACTGTTCGGTACAAGGGTTTAATGGTGAGTGTCAATGATTTGCATTTTTACAAAGGTAGGGCAAAGCGCCTGATACAATTAAAATAACATGACACAACTTATAACTAAAATAGAAGAGCCGTAGGAGCTCGAACAGAGGTCATTGGCCTACATGTAATTTCTTGTACTTTAGGGGTCGTATTAGTTGGAATTACAACCTTTTGCCCTCAGTGATCCGATGTCAAGTCAGTTAAAACAGCCTTACTTAAATAAAGACAATTGCAAAAAACATTATCTAAGCATGTCGACGAATGTGAGGTTATTCTGGTTGGTTCAAAGAACAAAACATTTAAATTAAATGACCTAAATAAGCTAACTAACCTAGTACAAATTGGTGATTTTTCTAACAAATTGACATTAAAATCGCCACATACGATTATAGACTTCCTACTAGAAATTATGTGTTTTAAGACATCCTCTATAATGCTTTCAAACTGAGTAAAGTCGCTTTGTGGTGGTTGATACACACAATATGTTGTTCAAGCTCAACACAAGAAATCTCAGCAGTGCGCTCGATAGAAAGTTTAGCTATATCCTTACGTTCTTTACATTTCAAACTATAACATACATATATTAGAGAGCCACCACGAATAGCCTTCTTTCTTACGAATGCACTTATAACTGAGTAATCTTGATTGTTAAATATTAATTGGACACCTCGCAACTGATGTTCCGTAATACATAAGATATCAATCTTATGTTTATTTAAAAATAAATCTATTTCTAATTCTTTGCCAGATAGGCCTTGTATGTTTTGATGAACTAAGTTTAAAACACATGAATGCCTATCTGTTGTCTCATCTAATAGTTTAAACTAATAGATGTGTCAATACTACTATTGGTATAACTATTATCTACCAAATTCCTAAGTACTCTAGTAGTACTCCTGTCAGTATATAAATTAAATGCTAATAATTTAGCAAGTTGTCACCTATGTACATAAGAAAGATACATAGTATCTTTTGTTAAAAAGAAATTACTAATAAAAATATTAGTGTCAAAAAATAAAATACTGTCACTATGACATGTCCTATTGTACAATAATAAATTTAATTTGCCTATTTGCCTGTTTTGGTCATCTGTGAGAGCATATGAATAAGGTAATGCACAAATAATAAAGCTACATCCTATTTTTGTGTAACATCTATCATTAAGTCTGTTAATTCTATGAGACTGTTTTTGGAGACTAATGAGCTGTCACCATACAATATGATGACAGTAGTTTGTGCATTCAAGTCGGCATTCTTAATCTTATCAACTAGGGTGATAAGTTTGAGAATGTTTTATAATAGGTATATTTTTAGTTTAATGTCGAAAAATTTCGATCTGAAACTACAGATTTATACTGCTTTCAGGCTTCTTTGTGTCATATTATTTTTCTTGATTAAACCATGATAATAATGAGGAACATAAACTCTGTCGTATTTTAAAACTTTGCAGACATTAACTTGTGAATATGACTGCGTGTATCGTATTGTTATAATAGTATTTATAGTATGAATGAATATCTTAGCTATACTACTGATGTTAACCTACTTTTTATTACGGTATAAAACGCATATAATGAAATAGAAATTTTACATTTTTAAATTTTTTACGCTCCTGCTTTCGTGGCGAAAGATCTTCATAAGCTGCCGCCCGTCACTTTAGACCACGTCGATGTAACCAGGCTGTTGAAAAACATAACATCCCTGAAATCCAGCCTGGCCGAAGTACAATGTAAGTTGGAGAAATCGGATAACGCCATAACTGAACTACGTGCAGAGGTAGTGTTATTACGAAACACTATGTCTGCAAGTAGGTCACCGCATGCGTGAAACGTCAACACACGACGCGGGGCTCAAAATGCATCTGTCTGCGGTTTCGAGTCAGCGAATTTACTTGCGTCACCTATCGCCGCGAGAAATGCAAGCGGTGTAACGTGTGCTGTGGATGACCTCGGGTCGTCGACACCAGTCAAGGTTTTGTCGCAATTAGGTGCGTCAAGCCCTAAGCGCGATTATGCAGCTGTTACCGCCGAAAGCAAAACGCCGGCAAATCGGCAGCATAAAAACGGGGGTAAACAGAAAGTTTGTGAACCCCCCTGCAACAAGGAAGCGGAACGGGCAATCCCAGATAAGACAATGTGCGACAAGGACGGCTTATCAAGGTGGAGAAAAAGAAGAAGAAGCCATCTTGCCGTAACCTTTGTGGTACCGGACTAGCAGGACCTAACTTGCTGCTACGTCGTGCAATACCAACCACACAGTTGTACGTGTCCCGGTTGCATCACTCCACAAAGGACGAGGAGGTCGTGGAGTATTTGCGCAAGAAAACCAACTAGACCTTGAGAGTCGAGAGATTGGAGTCGCTCCATAACACGAACTTTAAGTCGTACGTGGTGCGGGTGCCGACTAATCATCTCCAGACGTTCCTCAAGGAAGAGTTTTGGCCGAAAGGTGTTGTCTATCGGCGTTTTTATGGAAGATTACGCAACAACACACAGCGAAACACGTCGATGTAAACTACACCTGTGTCATTATATTATTATTAGAAATTGTATTGTAATCGTATGTATGTTAGTCTGTAAGGTATATATCTGTATGGGTTTTATTACCTGAAATAAATAAATATTATTATTATACCCTTTATTTATCATATTTCTTATGCTTCAATTTATATTAATAAACTACATTTAATAAATAAAAAACGTTTAAAAATATAAACGCATCGTGAGGAAGTTCCTGTCTACCCACCGGTGTCGGGTACAGGGACCAAGCCACCGGTGGTTAGGGCCTCAGAGACAGGAACTTCCTCACGATGCGTGCCGTGTCGAGAAGAACTGCCTTCTGAATCAAGGACTTGATCCAGCTGCCTAGTGCGAGCCTTTTTAGGTGTTGATCGAGGCTCTTGGCGATTAGCCTATTTACCGACACGACTATCGGCTCAATGATCGCCGAATCCACATCCCACATGTCAACAATCTCGTGAGCTAAGTCCAAATATTTAATCTCTTTCTCTTTTTCTGCCTCACGAGATTGCCGTCATGCGGTATGATGATATCGATTAACATTGCAAGTCGCTCTGCTCGGTCTATCACTACAATATCAGGCTTATTGGCTACAATAGTCCTGTCTGTAATGATAGATCGATCCCAGTACAATAGTGCACGACCATTTTCGAGAACTGGGTCGGGCACATATCTGTAGTACGGTACCTCAGAACCAATGAGTTTATATTTAAGGGCTAGTTGCTGATGGATTATCCTGGCCACTTGGTTGTGTCTGTGCAAATACTGAACATTGGTAAGACTCGAACAACCGGACACTATATGCCAGAGGGATTCCCCGGGTTGGTGACATGCCCGACATATGTCAATCGTCCCATCCCTCAGAATATACTTCCGGTAGTTGTTTGTCATGACAACTCCATAATTGCAAAGACAAAACCTTCGGTTTCTCCAAAGAGATCACCGAATCGCAGCCAGGATATAGAAGCTTTAAAATTTACATCGGGCCCATGTAAGGCCGGGTTAAATCGTCCATGCAGCTCCTTGTCCCTCCATACTTCCCGTCGGTCCTCCGTACTAAGTACTGCAGGTTTGTGCCAGTTCTCTTAAGCCAGAGCGAGCGGGGTAAGTCCGGTATCAATTGTGACTACATCGCGATGCAGATCCACACTCATCTGCAAAAATAATCTCTGAGGTTGCACACCTCGCGGTTGTGGAGGGTCTTAGCACATAAAAAGCCTCGACCGCCACATTTCCGCGGGATGTACAACCTCATTACCGATGAGCGTGGATGATGCATTCGAGATGCAGTCAGCATTGAACGGACTTTTCTATCCAGGGCAGTTCAGTCTGGGTCCACCTGAGTATGCCGAAGGAATACATTAGGACTGGCATGGCCCACCCGTTGCAGGCCCGCACCTTGTTGCCAGCCACCTGATAAAAGACTGTTAAGTACTTTTCTCAGGCGGCCAAAGAACCGAGCCTGCAACGTCTGTTTCATGTCAGTCTCAGAAACATTCAAAGACTGCGACATACCCAGGTATTTGTAGGTCTCAGTTGGGGAGAGGGATCTAAGTAGTATGGAATCTGAGAGTTGAATCCCTGCAGATTCCATAATCCTGCCTCTCTTCACATGCATGACCGCACATTTATCCACACCAAATTCCATCCTGATAGAATTACTAAAGGTTTCGGTTACCTTAAGTAATGCAGTCAGTTGTAATTTGTTGGGGGCAAATAATTTCAGGTCATCCATGAAAAGGAGGTGAGACGTAACTTGACCTCCTCTCCTCAACCGATAGCCTAGGCCTGAAGCCTCTAACAAGGTACTTAGAGGGTTCAGGGCCAGACAAAACCACAAAGGACTCAGACTATCGCCCTGGAATATACCTCGCTCGATCCTTATTGGAGCACCGCAACCCAAACTCGATCGACATCCTGGATAGTGCAATACGGTCCTCCACTGCCCCATACATTACCTTAAAAAGGTGCATAGAGTTGCATCTACTTCATACAACTCCAGCACCCTCAAAAGCCATGTATGTGGCACGGAGTCGTAAGCCTTCTTGTAATCTATCCAGCATGTCGACAGATTCTTTCGATTACGGCGCAGCTGTTCGCTAATGGCCATGTCTATCAGAAGGAGTTCTTTAGTGCCACGGGCCCCACTCCTACACCCATTTTGAGAAACAGATAAAATAGAATGATCAAATACATGTTTTGTTAATTTCGTTCTCAAAATGGATGTAAGGAGTTTATACATTGTTGGCAAACAAGTTATCGGCCTGTAATTTTTGGGGTCCGTGGCACCACCAGACTTATGGAGTAGGTGAGTGACGCCGGATGTTAAAAAATCTGGTAGCGACCCCTTCCAGTTTGGTAACGAACGAACTGCACTGGCTATTTCATCATTTGTTATGGATATTGGCTCCATTGTTGGTATTTGTTCGCATACTCGCTCAACAGTCTCAATCCAGTCACTCTCCGTGTGGTTGACAGGTGTCGACCAGATGCTGCGCCAAAATGTATTATTAGCATCATCATCCGGTCGACCCCCATCAACGTCACCGGCCGTGGACTCGGGTCGCTCCCATCTTCTGTACACCCACCTCTCGTCTCTCTGGAATGTGCGATTCAGGCAATACCGATCCACTCTTTTTTTGTAACGCCTAATACGGTTTGCCCATGCATAAAGTTTTTGTTTTAGGGTGTCGATGTGAGATAAATAATCTTGGGAACTGATACCAGTTCCCGCAAAAGTTCGAGTTACAAAGCGCATCACTCTTGGTCGGGTATTGCCCATCCTGAAACAGGAGAGCTTGCCAATGAGTGCCCTAGTCTCAGCAATACGACACTCAATCCTGCGTTGCCAAGCTGGCACAGCAGCGGTCTGTCGAGTAGCGGTATTATTTACAGGCATTTTAACTCCTGCTACTCGACACGCCGCAACTGCCGCACAATACAGGATTGAATGTGTATCGCTGAGATTTTCACTATTACCAAAGTGAGTTGAAAGTAATGCGTCTAGGGCACTCACTAGCGCTATGTTTTTTTATGCATGGGCAAACGAGGCCGAATATTTGGGTCCATGGATCGGTATTCCGCAATAGCACATTCCAAAGCACTCCTTAACTGATCGTTGCACATGAGAAGTCTCGTCATCTACCTCTTCATCAACTCGATTTAACAGTTGCTGTTGGGCAACCACTGTGTCAGGCTGCGTTGAAAAAGTGATGGGGAGACTTCTCTGCACGTCAGAGCGAAGTCTCTCAAGCACGGAATCATCCAACAGGCGACACCGCTGGATGGCCCGCACTTGATCCGCTAGCCGTTGTGTTGACACGTTGACAGCTGGCTCAAGCGCCTGAAACAAAGGCAGCATTCGATCACGGTACGCACTGAGGTTAGTTCCTCCCTCTGTGGCCACAAAATATGCCCGCATGACGTTTTCATTCATTGAACTCGTCCATCTCATGCGGTGCACATCACCACCGGTAGCGGGGGCCCCGCTCGAGACCGGTGGGTCTCGGGGTCCCAAGCGTGTCGGTGGCCGGCCTCTCCCTCGCCGACGTACAGGTGGTGGCGACATCGGCGGCGAGAAGTACTCGTCGCTCGACGAGCTCGACGCCTCTGCAATTGCCGACAACGCTGATGCAGGTGCCGGCGGCGGCTGCGGGGCGGAGCTGAGCGACGAGTCCGGGGGTGTCAGGCATGCAGCTGCTACCTTAGCTCTCGTCAACATATTTCCTTGTTGATTTCATTATATATACTGTATATTATGTTGTTGATGTTTACATTTCTTCGAAGTTTTTCGTTTGACATTAGGTGTCATCATGAACTATTTGTTCAGTATACTTTTCTTTTATGTTTTTAATGGTTTCTTGAATTTATAATATATTTTTCAAATTAATAAGTTCTTCTTGTGATTGTGAATATATAATATGAACACAAAGGACATTGGGCGTATTCCGACCCGGTCACGGCCATTGACGAACTTGGTATAAAATGAAAGAGCATGAATACTCTTACCAGTACATACGAGATTTTTTTTTTTATCCGTGGGAGAACAAAGTTTGAGCTAGAAATATATTTATAAAAAGAGCAAAAATCTCATACTCTATTTAAGTAATATAAATTGTGGTTCTGTTAAAAAAAGCTACAAATCGGGTCTGTCGAGTGCATGCATGTGCCTACCAAGTGATCATTCAGGGCATTAGATGGAAACAATCCAGATTTTAGAGATTTCCCACAGTTGACATACGAAGAACTGATATTTTTATTATCATCAAAGATTGGACAAGTCCTACTGTCATGGGCATGTGAGACCAAGATTTTATAAACAATAAAATATTGATCATCATCAACATCATCGCCCTATCCCGCGTTATCCCAGTTGCATCCAAGACTTACACGTCTTGGAGCCCGAGGGCCGCTTACTGGTCTGACAAGCTATGACAGAATATCAATTTTCCACCGAGCGACTGCCGTCTGACCTCTGCAACCCAAAGGCATAGCGATATTCCATGGTTTGTACCAGTATCTGTTTTTATTTAGGGTACTGATTTCCCGTAACGACTGTCAAAAATCTTCATGACAGCCAGGACCGACGCTTTAACGTGCTTTTCGAGGCACGGGGCAAGCGATAATTAACAATATAATACACACTTAACTTCGAAAAGTCATTGGTGTGCGCCGTGGATCCGAAACCCTCAGCATGGCTGTCCGTTGGTATCTCCACTAGGCTATCGCTGCCTTAAACAACCAATACAATATTCTAATTCTAATAATATTCTACCACATACACTCGTCACCATCTAGTCCCAAACTAATCAAAGCTTGTACTATGGGTACTAGATAATAGATAGACATACATATATACTTTGTTTTTGTAGATACATACATATTATATATAGAAACACCCAGACCATGAGAAACATCCATGTTCATGCACACAAATGTTTGACTTGAGCGGGAATCGAACCCGCGACCATCGGCGTGGCAGTCGCATACACTCCCGCTGCGCCAACCGGTCGTCATGTCAGAGCGCGAAAATACAACGTACACAGATATTTTGATAAACCAGGCGAGACAAGGAAGACAAACTGTTGAAGATTATTACTGCTCGTGTATACATGGACTCCGTACCATAGGCAGTTGGGCGCATATTGTTAGTATCATTTATTTTTTATCCTCGGCTAGACACCAACAGGAAATCAAAATGTTTGCGGTATTTTTAGATAAAATCACAATAGACATTGGTTACGCCGAATAAATATTGTTAAAATAAGTTTTATTTTTTAATTCCCACAACTCACAAGAAAGCGACCCTTACCATGATAAACTAGAGATAATTACTGATATATACTCACAATTTCATGTCTGTCCGCCGTGGGTTTTTCTCCCATACTATTTGCCCAATGACCTTTATGTAATAAATTACAAATATTAATATTGAAAAAAAAATATGTTGACATGTTTACGTGTTGCTAGGTTATTATTATTATCTCAACTGAAATATAATTGCTAAAATATACCCACATAAAATAAACTCCACTTTTCTTTTTTCCTATCTGTTTGAACGTTATAAACTCAAAAACTGTGGTGTGTGTTGAACGGTATTCACTAATACATAGGATTATTTCTGAGGAGGTTGCAGGCGAAGTCTAGTCAATATTAAAGTTATCAGCCCTATTTATAAATTATTTATTACTGGTGCAGGCCTCTTCTCATATTAGTAGAGCCATATTCCAACATGTTAGTTAAGTGCGGATTGGCAGACTTAACATCGAGGGTTCACGGGCAAAATGTATTAAGCGACATCCTGGCCGATATTGAGTTATATACATATTCGGAATCGCCGGATTTTTCTGCGTCGTTTGCACTCGGTTTCGTCACGGTTTCGTGCTTAAAAGAAATGAAAACTATACTCAATTATGCAGCTTTTGTCATGGAAATCAACTTCGGTCACTTTTTCGTTAATAACCTTATACTTTTTTTATAATGATTTTTTTCGTAAAATTGAAACTTTAAAACGCTTTCCTGTAAAGTTAAAAAAATGTCGCTTAATACATTTTGCCCGTGAACCCTCGAGTCATGATTTTCAGCTGAAACCCTTGATAAGTTTCTAATTGGTTAAGGTTTTTAAAACTATTGAAAACAGACGTACCTAACAACTTATAGTATGATTTGAATACTTTCACTTTGTTATAAACAAAATATAATTGGAAGTTAGTTCATTGAAAGTATATGAAAACATTTGTTGGTATTCAAGTCTCTTAAAGCAAAGCGAAAATATATCGTTGTAATAACAGCCAACTCAAATACAGTATCAGTATTTTGACGCAGAACTCCCACCATAATGAACATCTCATGATTGACAGTTCATACCTTTGTACTGGACCAAAGAAGTCAGCTGTCAATGCGAATATTAAAGTACACCTATAAATCAGGCTACGCAGGCAAAATATTTGTTGAAATTTATTACCAAAAAGGTAGCTGTAGTAACCATGTTTTATTGTGTAGTCGGTAAGAATAAAAAGAGTACCTAGATCAAAGAAATGGATGGGTAAGACGAAGGCTGTACAGATTGGGTGAAATTGGCCCTATATTTTTATACTAAATATTCAGAGCTGAGAGACTTGCGTATAAAGGCAACAATGCATTCGATTAATCTCAAGGAGATTTTTGGAAGGGAAGCTGTTTGGTACATATTTATACATTGTGACCAGAGAAAAACTCAATTAGGAGTTTGATTAAATTGCGTTTTGAAAAATATGCATGACTGGATTAAATTCAACTTTGATGAACCTACTCTTAAGACGACAGAGACTTTCATATTACAATTTGTATTCAAATTTTACTTATACATTTCAATTTTATTTATTTCAATATATTTGGCTTCTAGTAAAAGATATTAGTCCGTGTGGTGACGGATTAACCTCTCGTATGCTGGGTTACCAGACATAATTATAAATCTATTGTCTCGTGCAGATCTGCTCTTAAGCATACGAAAGGTTAAGTATACGGAATGTCACCACCCCATATCATCCCATAGGTGTCGTAAGAGCCGACAAAGGGAGTTTATTATGCAGATAACAACACTGTTAGAGAAGGAAAACTTGATACAAACCCTATACCAACCCGTCTGGCCAGCGTGGTATAGTAGGCCAATTCCTCCTTTCAAAGGAGAGGCCTAGTCCAGCAGTGGACTGTTAAAGGCTGATGATGAAAAGATATTTGACATAGTTTGAATTAATCATATGTAAATTATCTATTTATTGTAGCGAAATCCCTCTATACAGAATGTAACAAGTCCCATCAATAAGCCGAAGTCTACTCGTTTTGGACATCATGCCAAGTCATACTAAACAAAAATTATAATTGAGAAACGAATACCTACACGAGCAATGCTCGAAATACCTACTTATCAGGGGTCATAGGACATCTATAGAACATATTATATGGGTAAATGCATCGATTTTGTACCTAATTAGAAAAAGCCTATAGTGACTTTAAGCCAAAATGTCTCCTGAACCAGTGATATCCCAAGTATGGTGTCGAAGTAAAAAAAATTCGTAGTGATTGGTACAATTAGGCATTTCAGTTATCGCTAAGGGTCCTTTTACTCCCTAGATAGGTATATAATATTTGAAACGGGGGTAAGACATTGAAATTGTCAGTAACATAATAATTTGCCTTATATTACGGCTTCCGTATGATTTTGACACGTACGATATGATGGTTTTGTCAAATTTTAAAATAGTACTAGCGGTTTTATCGATGGAAGGAACAAAGAAAATGAAAAAGCAATCATCGTTTTTGGGGTAGTTAGAGCCTTGCTGATTTTATAAATTTACAGACGACATTATAAATTTAGCGGGCGAACAGTGGATGGAGACTGCAAAGAACAGCGAGGCTTGGAAATCTCTAGAGGAGGCCTTCACCTTCGAAATTGAGGGGTTCTCACATCGCTAGAAAGTTAAGATATTATATGAATCAGTTAAAATTTAGAAATAAGTACGATGTTTTAATTTTTTTGAGAGAAATATACTTACTTACTTACTCCGATGGTTCAGCGACCCAAAGTGTGTCTTGGCCTCCGATATGAGAGCTCGCCACTTCACTCGATCCTTTGCAGTTTATTTTTTGTGAGAAATATAAGGCTTTTTTATTTTATTTTGATTTATTATAATGGTCTGAGATAACTGTGCACATAACTTCGGAAATTATGTGGCGCACGTCGTGGTATTTGAATCCTATACCTTATGTATGGCAGTTTGGGTATCTGAAAAAGGCTATCGCAGCCTGATCAATTAATCAATCAATCAATCATTTATTTATTGCGAACATGGGTTTACAGTTATGGTGTTACATTTTATAGAAGTTCTGCCATATTCTACCAGTAGGCATGCAATTTATTAACAGAAAGTATTATTTCGGTCTTATATACATAATAATATTAAGTCAGCATTCTATTTTAAATTATATAATAAAATATTTTAAATTAATAATAAATTTATACATTCAATAATTTAATGTCAAAAATAAATAAAGTACTTATCACAAAGCAATCATAATTATGCCAATAATAGTATATATTAAACAACACATTCAATTATATTTTGTCATTTGCTTTTAAAACTATTCATGCTCAAGTTTTTTCACTGTTGCGGTAAATGATTATAGATTACTGGAGCCATACAAAATACACTTCTACGCATAAGTTCAGTTTTTGCTTGGTGTAAGTGCAGTCTACTATTATCACGTCTGTTTCGTGCAACTGTATTTTCTAACCTAGGAAATAAACTAGGATTTTCTTTTGACAAATATTGCAATTTTCAAAATATAGATGCTTGGTAATGTCAATATTTTTTATTTCTGAAAGTATGTTTTGCAGCTATCAGTGGTTTTTAGTAAAAAAATTGGCCGTATGCATCTTTTCTGACACTTAAAAGCCGTTGAGGTATTTGTTGAGTTACCCCAGAAAATTATGCCGTAGCGTAAATTGGAGGCAACTAAACCGTAGTAAGCGGTAATTACGGTTTCTATATTGACGACAGATTTTAAACTATGTAAAGCATATGCAGAACTACTTAATTTTTTGCAAAGTGTTTCAATGTGTGATTTCCAGTCCAGTTTCTTATCTATCGTTAAGCCAAGGAACTTAGAAGTCATAACTATTTGGGGCGACCGGTTGACTAAAATGTGTAATTTTAGTTTTATTTAAACTGATTTTCAGATTGTTAATGACAAGCCAGTTTATTATAGATGTCAAAGTATTGGAAATGTCACGTTTATATTGAGATAAATCATTATCACAAGAGATTGTAACCGTGCTGTCATCTGCGAAAAGAGTGATAATATTGGTAGTACATTTTGGAAGGTCATTAATGTATAATGTATACAGTAGAGGTCATATCACGCTCCACTGAGGTACAACGTATAATACTTCTCGCTCATCTGAAAGATATATTTCCTCTCGTTTAGTAGTGGGGATTATTGTTACTATTTCTGTAGGCTGTCTCCTATTTTCTAAATACGACTGAATTAATTTTAGGAAATTACCGTTTACTTCATATGCATTTAGTTTTTTAATTAATACATCGTGTTTTACATAGTCAAACGCCTGTGTCATATCACAAAATATTGAGCACACAGGCGTCCTTTTGTCTACTTTTATCATAACTTCGTGGAGAAAGTTGTAAATAGTTAAATTTAGTGTTCTGTTTTTTTTTTAAATCCGTTTTGTTCATTGCATATTAGGTTATTTTTTTCCAGATATTGATATAATTGAGTATGCATGAACTTCTCAAATATTTTGGAGAATATGGGAATTAGCGAGATTGGTCTATAATACTCCATGAGTTCTCTATCCTGTTTCTTAAACAACGGTTTTACAATTGTTTGTTTGAGAGCATCAGGGAAAATGCCCGAGGATATACATAGATTTATAATGTGGCATAGGTGACAACGGTGTGGCATAGGTGTATTTCATTTGCCACAACTTTAATTTTTTTGGTAGTTATACCATCATATCCGACGCTATTCGTGTTTTTAAGCTTAAGAATAATATTGACTACGTCATACGGGACACATGGCATTATAAACATGGATTTAATTGTGCTTAAAATAGCTGTAGTGTCTTTCAAAGATGTTGTTATGGGCTGTATTTTGTCGATAAAATAATTATTAAATTCATTCGATATTTGTATTGGATTTGAAATCATATTGTCATTAATTTTTGTTCTAGTTATCAGAGATCTTGGTATATTAAATTTCGCCTGATTGATAATTTGCCATGTTGTTTTATTTTTATTCTTAGAATTACTAATTTTATTACTATTTTGTGAACGTTGTGTTCGAAACATAATTCTTTTTAATAATTTAGAGTATGATTTAAAATGTTATATATTTTCTATGATAGGTTTTAATCTTTGTAACCACAATAAATTTCTTTTCTTTTTATTGCATTTTTTATACCCCTTGATACCCATTTTGACTTTTTAATGATTAACCTTGACTCTAATATTTGGGAAACATAAATTATAAAACAGTTGAATGTCTTCTATAAAACTATTGTAAGCAATATTGGGATCGAGGGTTCTGTATACTTCGGTAAACTTCATAGACTTTAAGCAATTTTTAACCTTTGATAAATTCTGTTCACAATAATTGCGTTTAAACCGGTAATATTTGTCAATTATGCATACTTTGTCCGTCGGACATTTTACTAGCTGTGCTGTATGATCAGAAAGAGCAAACTCGATAATTTCCGTTTCACAAGGCCTATTAAAGTTATGCGCAAAATTGTCGATACATGTAGGGCTCTTAATACGGGTTGGTTGGATTATCGCAAGTTTTAGGGTAAAGTTGAGCAAAATGTTTTCAAATTCAAGTGACTGGTAATTAGATTTCAAAATATTAATATTAAAATCACCAGCCATAACAATATTTTTATATCGTCCTTTAGTAACTACGTGCAACACATTTTGCAACGCATCAAAGAATTGGTTTGAGTTTTTTAAATTTGGTACTCTGTAAACACAAATAATAACAATATTGGATTTTACAAGTTCAACGGCGCTACACTCAAAGGTTTCAGGTATTGACATTCTTGATATGTTCTCAAGTTCCTTCCATTCATGTCCCTTTCTGATAAGAATGCACGATCCACCTCTGTTAGTGTTTTTTCTACTGTAATGTGCAGCCAAGATGTAGTTAGGTATATTTAGCAGTTGTTCATAGCCCTCCATCATAAAATGTTTAGTAATGCATATTATGTCCACATCAATACAACTATCTGTTAATTCATTTAAACATACAATTACGTTGTTGGAATTGTTTAGTAAACCAGCTATATTTTGATGCATAACGTAAATGTGTTTAGTTACGAAAAAGGTTGTTCTTCAAATCAAATCAAATACGTTTATTTGGTTGAATATGGTACATATGGTGGTCTTAGTATAAACAAGTAGAACATGTTATAGTATCGTCATATTCGGTCACAAGTGGCGTCCAAATTTTAAAAGAAATATAAATGAGCACAGATATGAAATATACTATACAAACAATAACAATAACAACAATATTAGGAACTTTTAAAATACTTATACAAATCAAACTCCTTATTTACTAGTTATAAGGAGTCATCTAAGAATTCTTTAATAGAGTAATAACATTTTTTATGTAACAGGTCCTTTACTTTACTCTTAAACTTATTCTTGTTTAAATGTTTATATGCATCTGGAAGTTTGTTATATAATTTAGGTGCTAAACAAAATATACTGTTCCACATTAGAGTCGTATTAGCTCTGCGTATGCAGAGATTATTTTTGCGTCTATTTCTCACAAAGACATCCGAAAGGCTTGGAAATAATTGCGGGCTACCTTTCACAAATGATACAACCTCATAGATATATAAACATGGAAGTGTTAGTAACTTGTGTTTAAGAAAATATGGTTTGCAGCTATCGGTTACCTGAAGCCCAAACATAGCCCTAACACATCTCTTTTGAAATTTGAATACAATTTCTTTATCTGTCGAGTTTCCCCAGAAGATACTACCGTATCTAAGAACGGATTCAACTATTCCATGATATGCGGTAAGTAAAGAATCTATATTAACTACTGGGGCTAGTTTATTGAGGGCATAGGACGATCTACTTATTCGTTTACATAGAACACCTATGTGAGCCTTCCAGTTAAGCTGTCTATCAATATTTAAACCTAGAAATTTAGCAGTATTAGTTACACCTATTTTATTGTTTTGGAAGCCTATATTCATAAAGGATGAAGTCGATGGTCTTTGACTAAAGTGCATAATCTGAGTTTTATTGAGATTTATCTTTAAATTATTGTTGTCTAACCAGGAGATTATGGATGCTAAGGTATTGTTAATTTCCGATTCATACGTATCTAAATTATGACACTTAATAGTAACTGTACTGTCGTCGGCGAAGAGTGTTAATGGATGATTAATGGCTTTAGGTAGGTCGTTAATATATATTATGAAGAGTAAAGGCCCTAAAACACTTCCTTGTGGTACCCCAAATGATATTTTACGTTACTTAGATAGGAATGTGTCTTCTTTATTAGCTTTAAAATTAATTTTTTGTATGGCAGTATATTGAATTCTGTTAATTAAATATGAGTTTAACAAATCAAGGATCTTTCCTCTTATACCGTAAGCTTCAAGTTATGACAGTAAAGTTTTATGGTCAACATAATCAAAAGCCTGCATCATATCACAGTACACAGAACAGATTGGTATCCTATTATCTACATTTGACATTACCATATTCAAAAAATCATAAATGGCCATATTAATTGTTTTATTTTATCGGAAGCCTTTTTGTTCGTTACACAATATGTTTTCTTTTTCTAAATATGAATATATTTTAGTATAAAAATACTTTTCAAAAATTTTTGAGAATACAGGCAAAAGTGAAATAGGCCTATAATTTTGCATGAGGTCTTTTTTATATTTTTTGTATAAAGGTTTTATTACAGATATCTTTAATTTGTCTGGACATACACCATGGCTTATGCATAAGTTTAAAATATGACTCAATTGTTCACTTATTATGTCTCCCACAGATTTTATGATTTTGGTACATATATCATCGAAACCTACATTATTCTTATTTTTTAAATCTTTAATAATATTATATATATCATTTGGCATACTTGGTAACATATACATTGAATTTTGTTTATTAGTAATATATTTAGTGGGATTTTTACCCGATTCTGGAATAGGTATAATTTTATCTACAAAATAATCATTAAATTTGTTAGATATTATTTCTGGTGCTGTTACTATTATATCATCAATTGAAATACTATTTATAGTCTCTTTAGGAATGTTAAATTTGGAACCATTTATTATCTGCCATGTTGTCTTATTTATATTGTTGACATTTAAATATTATAATTATTTTGAGATCTTTTAGTTAGTTTAATAATGTTTTTAAAAAGTTTTGAATAAATTTTATACTTTGAAATGTTACTGGATGTAGGTTTCAATCTAGATTTCCATAACAGGTCTTTCTTTTTTGAGCTACATAATTTAAGTCCATGAGATATCCATTTACATTTTTTATCAACTTTAATGGTAGTACACTTTATAGGGAAACACAAGTCATAAAATAATTTTAAAGTTAATATAAAGTTATTGTATGCTTCATTAGGCTCTTCTGATTCATATACCTCAGTGAATGACAATTTAGAGAGACAAGTTCTAAATTTAATAATGTTTTCCTTTGAGTAGTCACGTTGATGTAAATACCAATGACTCAGAATAAATTTCCTAGATATGGGGCATTTCAGCAACTGTGCGGTGTGGTCAGACAGGGCAAGTTCTATTACTTCTGCTTTACAACCTTTGATGAAATTGTGGGCAATATTGTCTAAGCATGACTGACTCTGTAATCTAGTTGGTTGCTCTATGGCTAGTGATAAGTTAAAACTCTTTAATAAACATTTGAGTTCAAGTGTATGACTATTGTTTTTTAACACATCAATGTTTATATCACCTGCTAAAATAATGTGTTCATATTTGTTTTTATTTACTAATGTTAAAAGACGCTCCAACTTGCAAAAATATATATTAATATTGCTTGCAGGCACCCTATATACGAGTATACAAATTAATACTATTTTATAATGAATTAATTCAATTGCACAGCATTCAAAGTTATTAACTAATGAGAGCTGTGCAACTTCTGGCAGCTCTTTCCATTTTAGCCCGTTTCTAACAAGAATACATGATCCACCTCTTTTTATGTTTTTTCTACTAAAGTATGCTGCTAGACTATATGTAGTTTGGTACATGTATTAAGTTTTCATAACCTGACATAATGAAGTGTTCTGTAATACACATTATATCCACTGCTTGGTTTTTACTTTCTGATAGTTCAGTCAAACAGATGGATAGCATATCAGACTTATTTACTAGGCCAGCAATATTCTGATGTAATACCTGAAGACATTTATTGTTCACGAAAAAAATTGTCATCAGAGTATTCTACTGACTTAAAACTATCACATTTCTTACTTACTAAGTTATTATGTCTTAGTATTACACGAGTCATTTTTTACTTTCTTAAAGTAAAAAGGAATAGTGCCTGGTTTTAGCTGGTTAATCTTACTTTCATATTCATTATCACTATTGTTGAACACATTTTCATACCATGAGTTTATAGAATATATAAACTTTTTTAAGTTCTGAAAGATAGTACTTGTTGCTTTATTTTTAACTTTACCTGTATATTTGGAGAACATTTCATACGTATATGCCAAATGTAGGTTAGTATCAAATGTAAAAGCCTATTCAAAAGTTTTGTTGCTTATGTATAAAAGCCTGTTAAATGCTTCTATTCTTTTGTTGAACAGATTTACACTTGGATTCAGTTTAAAATTTGGTGAACACATAATTACATTGGTGTGTGTTATTTTCTCTAGTTTAAGTTTAATTTCATTAACCAAATTTTCATAGTTTATGGAAAATAGAAAGTCTCTTTCACCTACAAATACAATACAATAATCTTTTAAAGTGTAATTGACAAGTTTCTTATCAATAGTTGCAAGCATCTCAAATGTGCCCGCATTCGGTAAACAAAAATGAAAAATTTTTGAATATGGCAAGGATTTTTTAGAGAGGCTAAGAATATTATTTACATTATTATCACTAATAATACATATCTTATTTTTAGACATTAAAGGTTTATTATTTATTTTATTGCTATGGAAATGAGTTTTTGAATCTTGTGTGTGCTGTGAAGAAGCGCCCTCTATACTTTTAGATGTACAAGTGTCGCTGTCGTGTACTGTAAGTTCCGTTGATGTTGACACTGTGCTAGGAGAAATATTATCTTGCGATGTTTGTGATGATAAATTCCTATCCAGAGCTCTTCGTTCAGATAAAACGCCCGTTACAGTGCAGTCTGATTTCGTTTCCAGGTCATCTAAATTCACTACACTACTTGATTCCGAGCTTTTTTCATTTAGACGTCGGGATTTCCTGGGTCTTTTCGTAGAATCAACTTTAAATCTTCAAATTTATGAGTTGACGATCTTGTTCTACTATCCTCTGTTTAAGATTGGTATTTTCTGTAATTAAGTTTTCAATCTCTTTGTGTGATATTTGTAGCTGTTCAATTAACTCAGTAATTCGGGCTTTGTATCGTTCCTCGTCATTGATATATAGACAGGTCTTCGATAGGTCTGGAAAACTATTATTTGTGTATTCGGATTCTGAAGCCAATGACTCAAATGATAGGTTCAGAGAATCATTCGTTTTGCTGCTATTTGTTCTAGTTTTGCGAAGCGTTATATTCTGTAATTCAAATAAATCTATATTTTGTGATTCCATCTTCAAATCTTTATTGTAATAATACAGGACTATTGCAATCTATTTCCAGGTATGTGGAATAGGATCAACTCTGATAATCTTTCGTATACAAAAAAAAAAAGTTCTGCTATTCATCACCAGATAGACTTCCGTAATAGTGTATCTATTAGCCGCTGTAAACGCTTATCAGTTGTCAAATTTGAACGTTGTTATGGGAAAAAAACCGCCAAATACAACTAGTGTTATTTGTAATTTCACTTTTTCACTGTTATATGCTTTATATATAGGTTTTAATCGATAAATTGTCCTGTTTATGAGATGTATGTTCGTCATTAAGTGATATTATGTTAATTTACACTTTATGCAAACAAGATTTGCCGCACTTACACTGAAAATAGATCTTTCGTATTTTCTTTTAATATCCTGGTTATATTGACGAGATAACACTCACAGACGGTATTTGTAACTAAATGATTGTTTTATGACACTATTTAGCACGAATAACTCCGAAATTCTATAATTACAGAATATTTTTAAAATTCGACGCGGGAACTATGTATGCTCGGCTAAAGCGCCATCTAGACCAATCTTCGATGTTGTGTTCTGATTGTCCAATTTATCTGTATAATTATTCTTATTTTCTGTAGATTTTATGTCAGGAGATTGTATCTCAGGACACTGCATATCAATAGAACGTATGTCAGGAGATTGAATATGTATTTGCATATTTACTCACACTATAATATATTTTGTAATCACCTTTATCAGTGTTCTAGCACGAATAACTCCGAAATTCTATAATTACAGAATATTTTTAAAATTCGACGCGGGAACTATGTATGCTCGGCTAAAGCGCCATCTGGACCAATCTTCGATGTTGTGTTCTGATTGTCCAATTTATCTGTATAATTATTCTTATTTTCTGTAGATTTTATGTCAGGAGATTGTATGTCAGGACACTGCATATCAATAGAACGTATGTCAGGAGATTGAATATGTATTTGCATATTTACTCACACTATAATATATTTTGTAATCACCTTTATCAGTGTTCTAGTAACTATACAACAGAGTCTGTCTTGTTTAGTATAAAATGTGTATGATAATATGTGAGTTTTTTACGACATTGCTGCTCGCATTTATGAACAAACACGTGAAATATGTGAGTACATGCCACTAAGTAGTGACACGATCTACTCATCGCGTCGCTCAGCCACTCGAAGATGTCTCTATCTGGATTAATACGACTATCTAAATGAGTGACAGCGGACTAGCGAGCACACAAGTGAATGGCGATGTTTTGTTTAGATATTTATTTTTATCATCATTAAGCAATTTGCTGTCCTCTGCTGGACATATGTATTAGCAAATGGCTCGTACGATATAATATTTCACTGTATTATAAGTATTTATCGTGACGGATTAAGAATACAAGTTGTCACTAAACAATTTCATTCCGTGGCGTAAGAGGCGATTAAGGAAAACACACGAAGCAAATAATATTTTCGAAGAGATGGAAAACTCGATATCGAATCCTGTACACCAGCCTGTTTGCCTTGCTCTATTGACTCACAATGCAATTGTGACACAAATTAGAAGAATTTTGTGTCCAGCACAGACTGTGAAATGCTGTATGATGACCTGTCAGTACTGGTACAGATGTGGAGACCTGCATGTTTGTGCCACGCACTCACTTCGGTTAAAATATATAATTCTATAGTCCAAGTAAACAATTGACAAGTCCACCAAAGATAGAGAATAAGCAAGTTCCCATCAAAAACATTTTTCTACAGTCCAAGTAAACAATTGACAAGTCCCTCAATGATAGAGAGAAAGCAAGTTATCATCAAAACATTTTCATTCCAATTGCCAACATGAAATCTCCATACATAAAACACAAGGCCATTCCCCAAAACTCTGCGAAAGCGCAGAACAAAATTCAGTGCATTTTACTTTCTTAACACAATTCTCTATCACGGGCGTATTCTTTTACAGGCCTTAGGAACTCATAAACCCGTCACTTGATAGCCACTTGCTCGCTGTATCGCCTTTTGTATTCATGTCTTTTATTTGCATAATTTATAAACCCACTTCGCCGTAAAAATTTTCGTCGAAAAATCATAAAATATTTGCGTTGATTATATAACAAGTTTCTATGTTTGGAAACGGAATATCGTTAAGGAATTTGGAGTTTTGTAAGCATGGTAAAGAGAAATGTTATTTATAGAAAAACGGTACACAACACAAAACTAAGCTAAATAAATCAAAAAGGAATCTTATGTTTGTAGAAAGAGATATTCTAATATAAAACTACGTATTGCGTTATAATATCTTGCAGGCGCTTAACGCAGTGGGTGGAGCCACCCCCCCGCGGGATCTCCACCTTGTCGTGGTGGGGGGGCTCAGTAACCGTGGCTTGGAACCCCGCGGTGAAGCTAAGAGGGATCCAGGAGGGGACGCTCCGCGTGGGCTTGACGGGGTCTACGCAGGATGCGTCCAACGGTGCGGGTGCGGGGGACAGTTCTGTCTGTCCCTCGCAGTCGGGTGCGGTCGCGGGAGGAGAGGCGTGTTGGTGTTGCGTTGCCGCGCGCCCTATCTCCCGCGCCCAAATGGGGGCGCACCATTCGATGCGTCGCGGTGGGGCCGCAGAGGAAGAGGAGATGCGGTGTTGCGTTGCCGTCCTCCCTATCCTCTGCGGCCGCTGAGTGTTTTGGCGGCGGAGCCCAACACCTTAATCCGCCGCCAAGGGGTTTTTGTGCGGGGCCCGCCTGACCATCTGGCGGGCCAATACCCGTCGGGGGGTAGCGATGAATGCTTATGCAAATCCCTTCCCTCCGACACACGGGTACATGAGGAACACGGGTTGGTTTTTAGTCAGTAAGAGTCTGACAGTCCCATTCGTCCTTCCCCCGGGGCGGAGGGACTCCATGAGGATTTTACAACACGACAACAAAAAAAAAAAAAGTGGGTGGAGCCAGCCTAGCCCGAGCAGCGCTTCTATGCTCAATTATTATCTAATATGGTCATGGAACAAGCCACAGGCAGTCTGTGACTCATTGGTGTATGACTATATAAGATGGGTGCGCGATCTAAATCGGTCACTTCCTCTAGACGTCGCCACGCTGCCAGAACAATACTTTGTACCGCCTTCTAGTTGCATATCTACTGTCCCGCTGGGGGTAAGCATATTCTAGTTATCTGTGTGCCTATATGTTCTGTCTGTAGTATCTGTGTCTCCTAAGCATAACAGCCGATCTAGGGACAGCTTGTTCCTGACCAGTTGTTGTGTATTCTCCATGCTGTTTCAAGTTCTCCCTACGGGTCTACACCTGTCTTCTACCTACGGGCTACCCCGCGATATCCGGACGTGTCATCAACAATTTTATTATTTATAGCCTAAATACAATCAATTGTCAATCCCTGCATAACTATACAACGTAAAGTTTTTATCCGTAATAATATGATTAAGGCCTCCCTCACATTGGGCGTCAGCGTTCCTCGAGCGTACGCTCGGCGTCCATTCGGCGTAAGCCCGGCGTTCATTTTGTACTACTGAGTGAACGCCGAGCGCACACTGGGCGTACGCTCGAGGAACGCTGACGCCCAATGTGAGGCCTAAGTAGCGCACATAGCGACTACTTGTTCGTAATGTTAAAAGGTCGTAAGGTCAAAAATTTTATCGTTCGAAAGGGGTTTCGGAGAAAGTTTCAGGTGGAAGGCAGTGATAGAAAGCAAGAGGACATAGGAAAGCACTTTCATTACGTTGAACTTTAATATAACTGTGGATAGATACAATCAAAATACGAAATTATTGGTTTCGTATAAAAGACCAAAAGTCTAATCCGCAATAATGCCTTAGAAAGTAAAATTGACAACGTATAAATATATATTCGTTGGAAAATAGAACAGAATTGAATTCAATCCCCGGTCGGCAATTTGCAGCACTTACTCCAAGGATGGGACAGATAGGAGCAATAGTTAACGTGTCCGCAATATTCCTTGTTTTAAATTTGAAGCGGCCGCACCACACCAGTATCGGTTCTGAACATATTACGTAACATTTTATGACGTTCCGGTCGAGCGACCGCCGGAGGTTATTACGCTTCGACTTTTCCGCTACACAGTTTCAGATGTTGTTTTGCCGAAATTTTTCGACCATCATCGCCCAAAACTTGGCATACTTAGCGATTTCCGGGTTCTAACATTTTTTTATGACACACGAGACCCAACGTTAGCCCCAATTTGGTGTTTTGTTGTCCCCTTATTTAATTCTTCTTCTAACGTGGCTCACTTTTTGTTGAAGTGCTTTTTTGTTACTACGTTCATAAAGCCTTACAATGTTCAACCCATTGCCCTTTTTCAAGATTTAGGGATAAACGTGTAAGTTGCTTGATCTTGGATATAGGAGTTTTTGCTCTCATTCATGAAATTACAATATCTTCAATATGTGCAATCGATACAGCTTCCACTGTGTAAATACTAGACTTGTATGAAGGTTGTGCTTAGGAACATATTTGGATTTTAAGTCGTTTCAGCTCGTTTTACTTCTTATTACAGGATTTAAGTGATAAGTGCGATTTTTCGTCTGGTAATTGTTGATTATCGTAAGTTGTTAAACGATAATAAACTAAAAAATAATGCTTATTCTTATCATACTGAAGAAGAGGCATCAGGCATGCTATCATCATATCAGCATAGAGACGTCCACTTCTTGATATAGGCCTCCTCCAAGGTTGTCCACACAGACCGATCTTAAGCCGTCTTAAGCCGTTTACGTAAATTCATATATTTTTATGCAAGGCTGGATTACATTACTGTATTATTAAGTAGTTCGTTCTAATTATAATCGAAGCATCGAATGCATGCAACTACCTATGCATTCGATGTTTCAATTGCTGAATAGAAAATAGCATTGAACCTTTCTGGTAGATGTCTGTAGCAATTTAGTGAAGTTCGTGCAAGGCTGAAGAAGTACGACTGGAGAATCAAATTAAGTATGTTCTTCCGTTGGTTTAGAAATCACGTAACGTGTGACGAAAAAAATGTGATAAACTTCTTTAGCCATGATTTCTTTATTTCTCCAGTAATGCACACTCAATATAATAGTCGAAAAGCAACAGATAATATTTCACTGGGTGTTCAACTAGTTCATTATAATGGACATACTCAGATAGCAGTCATATATTAAAACCGAAACGCGTAGCTCGGTTATGAAATACTTTTCACGACAATTCATTGAACATGAATGTTAAACTTTCCAGAAACATGTTATCTCCATACTCTATTTAGTTTTAGTATCCGAAAGTAAATAGTCGGAAAAGGAAAACAAAACGGTTTCCCAAGACTCCGTTGAAACGAACTTCAGGGAATAATTTATCTACAAAGTAATAAAATGAAAGCACTTTTGTGCGCGAATTCACCGTGAACAAGTACAGTGGCGCACATTATAATAATCGATGGCGTCACTTACGTCCTTATGAATATTTTACATCCCTCATAAGACTCATATGCCCCCCGACTCCCCTCACCCCCTCGTAATGTCCGCCTGTAAATTGTGTTAAGCCTTTCCAGCAGAGGTAGCGGTAGTGGCAATCAGTTTACTTGTTGAATGATAATACGGCATTTCTATGCGTTCATATTTTATTACGATAAATTCCGCTGTATTTATTTTTAAAAACGTCTGTGGCAGAAAATCAAATACATTTAGCATGCACTATGGCAATACTTAAAACGTTTTTGTACATCCAGATTTGGTTAGATAGGAGGTATAGGTTTTACAATCTAAGATCCGACTTGGCAGAAACTCATAGCACTCTCAAAAATCTCCAAAAATCGGTGATCAACTTGACGGTAAGCGATTTTAGCTGACACTACTGTAATCCAAGATCACTCTGAGTCATGTTACAGTGTGAGTTCAGTTACAGAAGCAAGACGGATCAAACACATGTAAAACGCTGCCTTATGCGAGGTTGGGCAGAAGAGAAGCAATGAGCTAGAAAGAGTATGGAAAGAGAATGTTAATTAAGCCTGATGACAGGATATTTCTTTCCAGCGTAAAACGTGCACTATAAATAAGGAAATATCAAATACTGCACCACTTTAAGGCATTGCTTAGAAACTGAATCTTATATGTGGCTTTTCAAATCATCATCGTCAGCCCTATATACTGTCCCACTGCTGGGCACGGGCCTCTTCTCACTTTGAGAAGGGTATGATCATTGTCTGCGGGTTGGCAGACTTTACATCTCTTTCGAGAACAGTGCTCTCAGGTATGCAGGTTATCTCACGATGTTTTCCGTCACCGATAAGCAAGCGATAATTAACAATTTAATACGCACTTAACTTCGAAAAGCCATTGGTGCGTGCCGTGGTTTCGATCCCGAGAACTTTTGCATAGCGGTCTCGCCACTTGGCTATCGCTGCTTGCCCTAATATTTAAGAATATTTTTTTACTTATTAAATTACATTCATACATACATAGACTCACGCCTGTTTCCCCGAAGGGGTAGGCAGAGGCATATTAAACGCCCACGTTTCGCCAGTGTTTTGATCCCACGTAATAGGTGGCGAGCCTATTGCCGCTCATCGGGATATTTTGTTTGCCAGAGCCTCGTCCGTTGATCGGCAGGTGCACCACTTGCAGGTGAGGTTGACTTGGGACCCTAAGTTCTTGATGGGAACCCTATGCACCCATATGCACCCTATTAAATTAGTTCATATAAAATATTTCATCTCCATTCCTTGGGACTTTTATGTAGTAATCATTCATTTTGGCATCCGTCGGCATCTATAACAATCTCTTACGAGATTGAGAAGCTTCAATTTTATTCGGCTTCAAGCAGAAATACTGGTTATTAAAAGGTGTTCGGATGACTGGAGAGCGTTAAAGCTTTGTTCAAAACTTCCGAAGGTATTTGCACAGACCTATACAAAGCAAATAAAGGTGTTAAGAGACGCTACTAGTTATCCCACAGATAGCCGATGCGACCAATACGCTATTGAATTCACAATCCGCACACATGCAAATTTCAATCCTAACCTAGTTAGTCGCTGAAATGCAGTGCACTATATGTGCGCTAAATCATCGATGCTTAAACTGCGCTTTTCATGACTAATGGTCAGTAAACATAAGCGTTGCGTAGGGCATTTTGTTAAATTTTACTCAGAATCAATATCATTTACACGTAAAATTAAATTTCATTTATTATAATATTATCAGTGAGGTACAATTTCAATAAATGGAAACATTTATTTGTTGCTACATCTGTAAATTTTGCTATTGAATATTTAATTTAAAGAAATAATATGACTTTCTGGCACTACATAGTAATTACATTTTAGTGAATTATTAAAAGTGTATGTTATGTTCTGGAATATTTCTAGAATTTGAACATAATAGAAGTGTAAGATCATAAGCCACCACGCTGGAAAAGTGTGGGTTGGCAGACTTCACATATTTCACCCTCCCCCACCCCGTGGGATCTCCACCTTGTCGTGGTGGGAGGGCTCAGTAACCGTGGGTTTCAGGTGAAGCCACGGTGAAGCTAAGTGGGATCCCGGGAGGGGACGCTCCACGTGGGCTTGGGTGAGGCCTGAATAGGGTGCTTCCAAAATGCGGGTGCGGGGGACAGTTCTGTCTGTCCCTCGCAGTCGGGTGCGTTTCCCTGTCCCCCGCGACCAAATGGGGGTACACCATTATTGCGTCGCTTTGGGGCCGCAGAGGAAGAGGAGATGCGGTGATGCGTTGCCGTCCTCCCTATCCTCTGCGGCCGCTGGGTGTTTTGGCGGCGGAGCCCAACACCTTCATCCGCCGCCAAGAGGGTTTTGTTCGGGGCCCGCCTGCCCATCTGGCGGGCCAATACCCGTCGGGGTTGCGACGAATGCTTTGGCGATACCCGACCCTCCGACACACGGATACATGAGAAAGTCGAGTTGGTTTTTAGTGGTTACACCACATCCTCCGGCTCTCATTTCCCCAAGAGTCGGAGATCCGAAGGGATTTTCCACCTCGTAAAACAAAAAGAAAATAAAAAGACTTCACATGTCTCTTAAAACATTATGTGGAACTCTCATATTTTATCTCAGGTTTGCTTGCGATGTTTACCTTTTGCATTAAATAGTCATGTCTGTTCATATATACTGGTACATATTATAAAATAGGGGGCGAGCCTATTGCCGTTACCGGGCACATCACCAGACTCAGTGCTGCTACTGAGTATTCGGAAAAATTCAGTAACACTTTTGCCCGACCCGGGAATCGAACACGGGACCTCCGATCAGCATTCGCATACGCTATCCACTGGACCACGGAGGCAGTGGGACCTAAAAATTCATGGCGATATGTGGGTGTAATATTTACACCTCTGCCTACTTCTTCGGGGATACAGGACTACCGACTTTAAATAAAAATAATTAAATAAATAAAAATAATTTGCCGTGTGCTTGAAGGCATAGAATACAAGAGTTACCCACCCCCTATCCTCTCGTGGGTGTCGTAAGAGGCGACTAAGGGATAACACGATGCAAATACCATCTTTGCGTAGAGACGGAAAACTCGACATCAAACCATATACGACTGCTTCGTTGGTTTCGCGGCATAAATGTGCGCGTGGGATCGGGAGATCCCGGGTTCGATTCCTGGGTCGGGCGGTGTTATTGGGTTTTTCTGTCACGAAACTCAGTAGCAGCACGGAGTCTGGAAATGTGCCCGGTACGGCAATAGGCTCGCCCCTTATTACGTGGGACTAAAGTATATCTGGCGAAAACTGGGTGTAGAAATACACCTCTGCCTACCCCTTCGGGGATAAAAGGCGTGACGATATGTATGTATGTATGTAAATAAAAATAAATATAGTTATATATTATAAAACGAGGTCACCGTTTTCTTCCTGTCTGTCTGTATAAACGCGATAAACTCAAAAAGTAAAGAGCGGTTTTATTTTATATTTTCACTAATAGTTCCCGTGGGCAGAGCCTTAGGCGAAATCCCTACTAATATTATACATGTGAAAGTGTTTATAAATATATATTGGAACATGGCTTTGACATTTGATTGTATGCAAGCTGATGTGTATATGTACAGTCGAACAACTGCCTGCTAGCCCACCAAAAGGGCGAGAATCGCTCAGCAAGACATCGTCACTTCCAGTACTATTTTACACGCAAGTTGACATTCGTATACAAAACCAGTTTCTAGATTCCCTCGAATCTATGAGCGGGCCAAGGGATCTTTTTTCAAACTGGTCCAGCGCTGACTTGTTTGATTGTACCTTTCGGTAGATAATGGTATATAATATCATGGATACTGACCGAGTTACTTTATACCCTATAGAGTTTCTGAACTCTTTAGAATAATCAGGAGTGCCTTCACACAACTTACTTGAGATTGGAAGCGCGCGCGAAGGAGCGGGCAAAAGCTAGTCTTGTAATAAAATAAATATATTTGATAAACAATACGAAGACTATTATTTACATATCCATCAGCTGTAACTTTCACGTTCGTATTTGTTATAGTTAAAGAAAAAGACAATTAAATTGTCGTAACGCAACGTCATTTAGATTCAATGCCAGAGGTCCTTAATTATCCTTATCCCAGAGTATACAATTTCAATGCCAAACTACATGTACTTATCAATATACTTATTTTCTTTCCCGTTGATAATTTATTTTCCAAACAAAATTAACCATTACATAAATATTAAAAGCAACATAAGTATATCATAAAATTAAAATAAGCATAATGATATATGTATACAAGAATCGAAAAATAAATTAAAATTAAATTTAGAAGGAGTCATGAAAGTCATCCGCATCGCAATCAATGGAAGCGTGTCCAGAAGACTGGCAGCATTGCTTCGTTGCATAGCAAGCTTATCTTTTTTGCCAAATACGTGCCAGCCCTCTGGTCACCCAAGGCGTTGATCAGTCTCTTTGCGAGATCTCCAAAAAAGAATCTCGCACTTCGACCCCATGGCCCCAAGGTTTCAACCCCAAATGGCTCAAATACATAACCTCCTGGTAGATTTAAGTATTTGCGCCGTTTAAGGGGTCTCTGCTGAAGCAGCAGCAGCGCTGGGAAGATGAGATGGCGCAAGGTTGTCGAGGGTATATTATAAAATGAGCGCACAGTGTTTGCCAACAAACTGTCATGCAGATTGGCGAAATCATTTAATAAATTTAAATGTATCACATTTGTTATAAATAAGTAAAAAATAAAAACATGTCGCGTCCCATACCAAAGGCGTACCCAGCTGCCACTGCAGTAAAGACATCCCGTCCGGTCACTTGCCATCGTCGCGTGCCAAGCCCCGATGTTCAAGTTGGGCTGGAACGCCAGCGGTGAAAAGAGCATGGCGCAGTATGCCATTGCGGTTGGCATGTCGTGAAATACGACCTGCGCTCCTGCTGCATGACAGACCATGGTAACCAAGGTACTTAATGTCCTCATCTCGGAGAGTAGGTAAGCTTATTATACTATAATGTTTCACGTGCTCTTTGAGGTACGAATCTATGCTGAAACGTCGGGGCAAATAACAGGTCATCTGTAAATAATTACGCCACATACGTAGACCCGTTACATAAACATCAGTAAAACCGATTCATAAAATGAAAATATACTTCCATCATAAATGAACTTTGTTTTCTTATACGATAAAGGTACGAAGTTAATTATAGCTCACTTTGACAAGCTGTCAAAGTAACTGAAAATTTCAATAAAGATTCGATGTCATGTAACGATATTCACAGCTTTATATGGTGTACTTGACATATCTAAAAGTGCCTACTTTACAAAGTATTACAACACGAGAGTTATCCTGTATTAAAGTCTGTTGTGTGAAGTATTATAAGTATAATAATAGCTTATGGACTGAAAAAGCTTATAGTATTTTTTAACTGACGAGCTATTATCGACGTTGTTCTCATTCTCAATAATGTCCAAAATTAATTAACAAAACATGTTTGCAACACGCCTGCAAACACACAAACCACTATTACATCATCCTCGTAGCGTTATTCCACGAACCCAGGGTCCGCTTTCTAGTCTAATCGGATCTGACTTAATATCAGCTTTTCCACAGAGCGACTGCCTGTTTGACCTCCGCAACTCAAAGGGATAGCTATATTCCATGGCTTAGACTAGTCTAAGTCTCAGTTTATTTATAGGTACTGACTCCCTATAACGACCGTCAAACACCTTCATGACAGCCGGGATCGACGACTTAACGTGCTCTCCAAGGCACGGGGCAAGTGATAATTTACATTTGAATACGCACTTCTCCGAAAAGTGATTAGTGCGCGCCGTGGATTCAAAGCCGATACCCTCAGCATGGCAGTCTGTTGGTATCTCCACTAGGCTATCGATGCCGTTACGTGTAAATCAAAATTGGACTATTTCAAAATGAGAACAACGTTGATAGTAGATAGTCAGTGAAAATAATACTATCAGATGCAATTGACTATATAATATGCACTGGCCCTTACATTAGTTTTCAAGAAAATGTTTATTGAGGTTTGAATTGAGTTATACAAATTAAATAGGTATAAAGTTTTATTTTCTTTTGTTATAAAAGAACATCGTATATTTCATAGATGAGCTCCATTTTTGTGTAGATCTATTCATTTATTGAATTACAATTTACTATAGGTACTCTTACTTTGATTCTTTCTCAGTAAATCTAGCTTCTAATATTTTTCGGATACTCATAATATTTCAATGATATTTTTCTTTGTAATATGTAGGTGGTTAGGTACCTATATAAGAGTTTTGATATTTGATAGAATTAGACTCTTTTCACAATAGAAGTGAAGCGTTCGGTCACTTTAACCGTTTCCGAAGAAAGTTTTATCATATAAATATTATTTAGACTAGACTGCCTCGTTGGTCTCACGGCATAAATGTGCGCTTGGGATTGGGCGGTCCCAGGTTCGATTCCCGGGTCGGGCAAAGTGTTATTGCGTTTTTCCGTTAGGAAATTCTCAGTAGCAGCACGGAGTCTATTACGTGGGACCTAAAAATTCATGGCGAAATGTGGGTGTAATACTACACCTCTGCCTACCCCTTCAAGGATACAGGCATGAGTGTATAAAAAAATATTTATAAAATGTAATCATAACAGCGATAGTTTAGTGTAGATACCAACAGACTGCGATGCAGAGAGTATGGAGAACGAATCCACGGCGCGCATAACTGTCGTATTCAACAATTATGTGCGAATTGAATGATTAATTATCGATTTTCGCTAATTAGACTACTAGATCAATCGCTTTATCCGTTCATCAGAAAGCACGTTAAGCAGTCGGTCCTGGCTGTCATCAAGATCTTCGACAGTAATTAAAGTGACAGTACTATGCCTTTGGGTTGCGGAGGTCAGACGGGCAGTCGTTCTGTAGATAAGCTAATATTCAGCCAAATCTGGTTAAACTAGTAAGCGTAGCCCGGGTACTGGGATAACGCCAGGAGGATGATGACTGACTTGTCCTGACTGACAAACTACTGAAATTTTTGGCAGTGGGTACCTTATAATATGACGTAGGCACGCACTAAGTCAGCAGAAACCTTAGGGCGGGCAAAGCCGCGGGTCATCATATCAGTCGAAAGACTTCCACTGCTGGTCATAGGCCTCCCCCAAAGCTCTCCGCAGACATCGATCCTGAGCTACCCGCATCCACCCACTGCCCGCGATCCCAACAAGATCGAAAGCCGCGGGTGAATGCTAGTAAATTATATTTCAGTACCGCAGTCCATGTCAACGACTTGAAACAGGTAATGGACTCTAGCGACACCAAAGGCAAACCCAAAATATTAATGAAAATGCAAATTACGTATGTGTGTAGAAAAAGAAACTAAATTAAAATCCGGTTTCAACCGCTCCGGATAGGCATTATCTATCAGATGAATTCAAAATTAGAACAAAATTTTATGAGCCATCTGCCCAATTTATTTGTCAGGTAGTTATCAGATAACGCTGAAACTAACCATAAGCCACGTACCTGTAATCATTACAAGAATTCATAGAAACTTTTAAACACTCGCGTTGCATGTTTATAAGAATATATATTATACACGGGAATTATATTATTGCACGTCCCGTGGTCGCAAGCTGACTGCTGCTGAGTCAGCTTGCGACCACGGGACGTGCAACCGTCTCGAAACGTCAAGCAAAATAAGGTATGTAAATACCTAATGCATGTTCGCGTTAATTCCCGTGTATAATATATATTATTACAAGAATTCGTCGATCTAGCTACTACAGATATATATTCGCTTTATTCTCTTCATTATTTTTTTATGCAATAAAAATAAACCTTTACTATCCAGACATACTACACTGGAACAATTCACCGAAATAGCTGTTATAATAAATCGTACGGCAAACTTTATAAATTTTACATGAGACTCAATCTGAGCCGCAGTTATTACGGAATATTTTTCTAGGGTAAACATAAAAAAGTAATATTTCTAATACGTAATATCAAAGAGTGTATTTTTTTGTCAATAATATTATATTAGAGTCAAATATAAGTCCGGGCGTGAGTATTTCATCCCTGGACCGATGTTTCACGCATACTTATCTCTGTTGGGTGAATTTGTGATATCTTTATAGTGAAGTGGTCAATTCGTTTTCGTTTTAGTTAAATGTCTGTGCTTTGCAACAAGGTTTCGTATTGACTTTGTGTTATAGGAAATGATACTCAATTATTCTTATATGAGCAGTTTCAGAATCATAGGTACAGCTTGAGGCGAGCTGCATATTACGCACCGAGCTTTTACGTTGTCCCGATTGTCCCGACTAAGCTTGAAAGCAAATCTGGATAGATGTCAAATGTTATTTAGAATTGAAGTATTCAGTACAACGTGTTGTTTCGATTTTTCAGGAATGAATTTTTGAAACAATGTTATTGTTGACACGTACAAAAAGTAACAATGTTCTCAATTCTTATTAATTGAACTCCATACCACAAGAAAATAAATATAACCTGATTCATTTTCGTTTCACCGACAAAATTGAGATCGTACAAAATGTAATGTTTTCTAAAATAAATCACGAGATAGAGAACTTCGTGAGGATGGAGGTTATTTATATGATTTTGTGTACACAGTAATGTTGCAATTTAAATAGTATGCTTCATAAAATAGTTCATGACGTGTATACTCATGAGGCAGCGATAGCCTAGTGGAGACACCGACAGACTGCTACGCAGAGGGCCCAGGTTCGAATCTACGGCGGGCACCGATGACTATTCGGAGTTATGTGCGTATTAAATTGTTAATTATCGCTTGCTAGACGGTGAAGGAAAACATCTTCATCACTTGAGGGGGATCACATTCAATAATGAAAATTGAAAACCTATAATTTTCTTTCATTAAGTACTTTAGGCCGAGAACTTTCTCGAACATGCTTGAACGATGAATGCCCCGGGTTCCAAGGCGCTATTCTAAGGCGCCTTGGGGCGTGACCGGGATAGAATAATGACGATGTCTGAATCAAAGTCAAAGTCAAAGTCAAAATCATTTATTCATCTAGGTCACAAGGTGATGCTTATGAACGTCAATTTTAAAATTAAATTACTTAATGCTTCTACATTTACATTTACTGCCTCGTTCGCAAAGCAATAGGTAGAGCCACGAGAAAGAACGGGCAATAAAACTCGAGGCCACTCTTTTAAATCGCCAATATTATGGTACATATTTTTATTTTTGTAAGGAGCTGCAACTGTTACACATTGTACTAAATTACTTGTAAATAGTAATAGTTACAGACGTAATACTTAAGCATTTAATGCAGTTACTAAATTATGTGTTTTAGTTAGCCTTCCAATGCGAACAGCGAATATTGTGTAACAGGAGCATCCACTTACGACTTATAATGTATACAACTCGTGACCATGTTCAGGACTATGGTGGAAATGTATGTTACAGAAGTGACGATATATGAATACACAAAATCACAAAAACGTTAGTTCACAGACCATGATAACGAGTTATCTACATCTTACAGTACAGTAAATTGTAATAAAATTAGCGGAACAACAATGCAAATGTAAATGTAGTAAGTGGAGTGACCTAATTATAATAAACGAATAATAATTTAAAAGAACTAGAAATGTTATATAATAATAAACTGAAAAATGCTAAGTATGTATATAAATTCTAAATAAGTAGTAGATTATGAGTTGTCTAGTGTAAGTGACCATCTATCCTTATCACTAAAATAATCATTAACAGTATAATAACCTTTCCTAATAAGGCAGTCTTTTATTTTACTTTTAAACGTATTAAATGGTAATTCTAAGAGATTAATTGGTATTTTATTGTAAATACGAATACCTAGCCCTACAAAAGAATTGTTAACTTTATGTAAACGATGATAAGGGGCATATAACTTATGCCTGTTCCTAGTATTTATATTATGTAGGTCACTTTTTGTAGTAAATAAACCTATATTTTGCCTAATATACAATATATTAGCAAATAAGAACTGCGAGGCTACTGTTAGAATTCCTATAGACTTAAAGCGTTCCCTAAGAGTATCTTTAGCACCTAACATGTATATTGCTCGTACCGCTCGTTTCTGTAGAACAAAGAAATTCTGAATATCCGCAGCTTTGCCCCATAACAAAATGCCGTAAGACATAACACTATGAAAATAGCTAAAATAAACTAGACGAGCTGTGTCAACATCAGTAAGTTGTCTAACTTTTCTGACAGCATACGCTGCAGAGCTGAGCTTACCTGCAAGACATGCTATATGTGCACCCCATTGTAACTTATTATCTAATGTAATGCCTAGAAACACTGTAGAGTCAACTGTCTCAAGTTCCTCCGTTAGGTAAGGCAAATTGAACACATTTCGTTTTTTTAGAATTAAGTACTAGGTTGTTTGCTGTAAACCATTGTGTAACTTGTATAAGTGCATTATTTACATCATCAAATTCATTCCTATTCCTGTCTACTTTAAAAATAAGTGACGTATCATCTGCAAAAAGTACGACATCACAGATGTTTTTTAAATAAAAAGGTAAGTCATTAATATATACAAGGAATAGAAAAGGACCTACAATTGAACCTTGTGGAACGCCTAACTGTATAGGTAATTTAGAAGATGTAGTCCCATTTACATCGACACACTGAAATCTCTGCCGCAGGTACGACTCGACAACACAAAGTGCGGTTTCCTCTACGCCGTAGTAGCGGAGCTTACGCAGTAGTGTGTCGTGATGAACGCAATCAAATGCTTTTGATAGGTCACAAAATACTCCGATAGCATTTTTAGATGACTCCCAAGCATTATAGACGTGTTTTATGACAGCAACAATAATATTACCACCTAAACACTGCACATAATTATGGCGTATTAGATTGAGTGTTCGCTCAACACTGTGTCTGAGCATTTGATACCCATTCGGAGCAGTCATTCTTTATATCAACTACAAATTTTTGTTCCTAGGCCAGAATGTTTTAAGTAGAACGTTGATTATACGAGTATATTTGTAAAGTTTATCACAACATTTATGTGAAGAGCGAGAGTTGTCGTAGAAAATAGTAATAAAGATGAGAAACATAGACACAACACAAATAATCGTGGTCATCACCGAAAGATTAGCCTCGATTGAGAATAAAACCTTACGCCACTCTTTCTTCCATTTAAAACTTACATTAAATACCAACCATACTAAGCTGACCAACACGCAGAGTAACTTACAACTTGTATCGTGATAACAAGTTGTTAATGTCCCACATCTTAAGAGTAGACCATTGACTATTAGTTTTATTACTCGCTACGAATGCTCAACTAAAGACACCCCAATTTAGTTAAACAACGTTATGTTCGTGAGCAAACCTTTTGAAGTTTATGATACTAATCAGAAATCGGACGAAGTACTATAACCACAAAATTACATGAAAGCTGACCAGCCCGCCTAGGATACGCACCACGAGATATCACACGCGTGAATGAAGAAATATTGTCGTTATCGGTTAATATCTCGTTTTCTTTAACATGCGCGCCACGATAGACAAGCTTCACGTCGAATAATTTGCTCTCGTTGCACGAGTAACCGATGTTGCCCTTTGAAACATAGAATGACAATTACGGCATTTATTAATGTCACCATTTGGTGTTAGTTATAGGTATCCAAATAGTATGAGCAATTTTGTTTACTGAGTACCAACTGATGTATGAGTCAGCCTTTTAGTTTATGATAATACTTGAACTGAAAATGTTTGTATACATTTTATATTGCTAAGGTATTTCAGTCAGGCGGATTTTTATGCCTAACTAGCTGGAAGACTTGATCTCTCAGCTCTATAAGTTCTGAGCCTAAATATAGACGACTAGTCATTAGTACCATAAGAACAAAAACTGATGAGTAGAAACAACATATGCCTCAGTGTACACTGCAGAAAACAAGCGAAATTGTATTATTACATGATTGTAAGACAAAAGTTGATAATTAAATAAACATCCAGGCGACTTATTCAAACAGGGAGCGAACTTTACAAACTTTAAATAATTCATACAGCGAGCGATTTTACAATGGTTATTATGTTTTCATTTGCGAAGTGCTAGGTTTGAATCCCCTGCGGTGCGTGCAAAGTTTTCTTTAATAATATGTAACTTGGTTAACTTTCGCAATTATATCTTTCAGAGTGACGTTTATTGGAATTTAATTCGGTTATTATTAATGTTTGAATGCATGATATGTGAATACGAATTTTCAATCCGTATGTTTGAAATAGAATTAGTTTTTATTATAAGTCAAATCGATTAGATCGATTGAGTAACATTTTGTTTAGTCTATTGAAAATTTCTGACAATGGTCACACTGAACTGTCAATTTTTTCATTCATTGTCGTTTCCCGCGGTCAGCGAAAAAACCTAGCTCTGGATAGATTTCGTGTTGTGAGCGTTTTGATCTTGTATTTAGAACCCGTTTGATTGCCACTTCCTTGATCAATAACTGGCACCGGTTAATTGTGATAAAAATAGTATTTTAACGAACATTGTAAAACTTGAGTGAATCCGATGCACGTGGTTGGTGCCGGAAGAATTTGCTGATTGAAGACGCTGCGTGGAGTCTGGTAAAGTAAAGATAATTCACTTGCTAATATTGGCCAATTTTAGTCTCGTGTGTGTCTAACTTGCCTCCAGGACTCCACTCAAGAACATCACCAGGAGATATTTGGTAAGTAAGTTGTTTAATTCTTAGCGCCAAGAAACTTGGCCCATGTGTTAGATCCTTTGTCTTGGGCTAAGACTGGATGAATTAATCGCTTCCACTGATCTGTGTTAAAAGGAATACCCATTCTTAGCCCGAATTCTACACATAATTTTTGGTGCAGAGCTGTAGTTGAAATTTAGCCGCTGTTGCATTACTGAGTATAAACTCAGATTGGTATGAGCTTGTATCTTATCACCTTGTAGACAGTATTGTAGTGTTTGTCAGGTCAGTTATTGTCTAAAATACATAATATTTAATTGTATAAGTTGACCTAGATAATTTGAAACACATTGTCACATAACCTCAATCAGTAATTGTTGATTTGTATTGTTGGAAAATCTAACTTAAATTTGTTGTTGCATTAATAAGTCAGTTTGTTTGGATACATAACAGCTGTATGTATCAATAAATTTAGTAAATTTAGTTTATTGCATATATTCATAAACATTGTAATAATCAAACTTGACCTTGCCACTTGGGCGGGTCACATTAATAAGCTTTGTTTGTTAGAATATAGATGATATTGCTAGGTAACACATATTCTGTGCTTACTTCATATTGTATATCATAAATAACACAGTTAGTCTGTCTGTTGCAAATAATTAACTAATTAGGTTGAAGTTTCAACTTTATTAATTTGTTATAAGTTATAACTTTGATAACTTTTGTGTTTGTTTCAATATACTGAAACTTTTAATTTTGTTGGGCAGTAAATACCTGTCACTTGCCTGCACTTGCAATAAACAGGCTAATACCTTGTTGGTTTCAAAGAATTAAGAAAAATTAAGTTTGATTGTTAATATTGTTTAACGCTTGTCCGGGCTCTTTTGAAATTTTGATTATGTCAGCTATCAAGGACTTGCGTGCGGCTGCTGGTGCTATTGCATCAGATTTGCGCTGGTTTGCCTCAGCCAGTGCTTTAGTGAACCGGCCTGATCGCCAGCAGGCCCTACTTCAAAGGTACGAGCGGATTGACGATCGCCTGGCAAGTGTGGAACAGCAATTCCGCACTTTCAGCACTTGCTGTCTTGAAGTGTCAATCAATGATTTCACCGCTGACCAGCGAAATAAGGTCAGCGAAGACTATGCCCAGGTCTTAGACCTGTATGATGCTGTCTCCAATACTGCGAGACAACTAGTTGCCGCTAGGGAAGGGCAACCCGGCCTGAAGCAGGAGCTTCCTAGGTCAGCACCGGGGCTGGTGAGTAGGCTCCCTACTTTGGACCTCCCCCATTTTGATGGCTGCCTAGGAAGCTACCTGGGCTTCATTAACTTGTTCGACAGCCTGGTGAATGATAGGGCTGACCTTCGGCCGGCACAAAAGTTGGCCTATCTAATGTCGGTACTGGATGGGGAGGCTAAGGGCCTCATCCAGCATCTGCCCGTGTCTGACGAGGCGTACCAGACGGCTCGGGACCTAATCACCCGTAGGTACCATAACAAGCGTGGCCTCGCCGACACGCATATTGAGCAGATTTTGGGCTTGCCGACGCTCACCCGGGTCTCTGGGTTGCGCACCCAACTGTTGAACCCGCTTTTGGTGGCCATCAACGCACTTAAGTGCCTTGACCTGCCCGTGGACCAATGGTCCTATCTATTGGTGCACATTGTGCTGAAGAAGCTGCCTGCCGACCTGAGGTCGCGTTTTGAACAGCGCTTTGGTGGGGATAGCGCGACCCATCTGCCCCCCTTTGCTGACCTGGAGAAGTTCCTGGAGGATGAGTGCCGGGTCTTGGACAACTCCGGTGGTGACACGCCGGCTAAGTCGCAGCCGCCCAAGGTCAAGGAGCAGGCTCGCGTTCACACCCGAGCCAGTGTTGACCGGCGCCCTCCTCGCTTTGCAGTCACGCAGAGCCCAGTGGAGTGCTCCTACTGCAAGGTCACGGGGCACAGAACGGCCAGTTGTAGGGCATTCTTGGACCTGCATGTCGCCTCTCGTAGGCGCATCGCGAATGCCCGCCGCCTTTGCTTCTCTTGTTTGGGGTCCCACTACCAGCGAGACTGCCCAAATTCTCGCCCCTGTCCTCACTGTGGAGGACAGCATTTGGACATTCTTTGTATGAATGCCAGAGAGGTTGGCCGCTTGTCCAACCAGCCGACGCCGCGCACGGGCGGGTGTTTTGAAGGTGGCAGCCGAGGCTCACCGGCGCGTAGCCGAGAGTCGCCTCGCTCAGTTGATCGCTACTCGCCCCGCTTGGAGAACCGTAGCGTGCGCACGCCTCCTCTCTCTCGCGCACCTGAATGTGCGACCGCGCAACGTCACCAGCACCATGACTGCTGCCCCAGGTACTCCCCTCCTTTGGCGGAGCGTCCCCGCCTTGACTCGCGCCCACCTCGTTTTGGGCGGGTGCGTCATTATGACCCCCCACAGATGGCGCGCGGATCGAGTCATCGCGCCTTTGAGGACTTCAAGCCGCACCCTCGTTTTGACTTGCCTGGTCCTGGCCAACGGTCGCCGCCCAGGCAACAATAGGTCTTTGACCCCTGCCCTATAACACCAACCTCCCCCATTGAGACCGTTATCCTACCAACGGTTGCTGTTAGGGTCTGGGGACCCACGGGGACCTCTGTTGTTGTCCGTGCTATATTGGACACAGGTTCACAAGGTTGCATTGTTTCCACTTATTTGGTAGGGCAGGTTAAATTAAATATGGGTTTATTTCCAAATTGTATACGGGGCATAGGTGACGTAGCCTCTAATGTTGAAGGGCAAGTTAAAGTTTTGTTTGGCCCTGTTGAATCTTCACACCCGAGGATTAAAACCTCGGCTATTGTGTTGAAGAATATTTTGGGTATGCACCCACAGAAACAGCTACCCGCTGCTGTGGTGAATTTGACATCGGGATTGGAACTGGCAGACCCCAAATTTGACACACCGGGACAAATCGACTTGTTGATTGGCTCTGATGTCCTCGGTGGAATTTTGATTGGTGGGAAACGGGTCTTGGTGGCAAATGGTTTGACTGCCATCCCGACCATATTTGGATTTGCTTTGATGGGACCTGTACCTAGGGACCCCCCTCCACCCGAACTTGATAATTTGTTGGCTGTAGGCTCCGCTCTCTCTGATGCGGTTCAGAGGTTTTGGGAGGTAGAGGAGCCCCCTCAAGCTGCCCGTTTGAATCCAGAACATGAGGAGTGCGAGCTGTTCTTCCAGAACAACACTGGTCGACTCCGTTCTGGTCGGATTATTACGAGGCTACCCTTCCTGTCTGTTCGGCCTCCGCTTGGTGAGTCACGACCTTTAGCCGAAAAGAGATTGTTGGCTATGGAGCGTCGCATGGGTCGTGATCCGGAGCTCAGACAGAAGTACATTGAGTTCATGAGGGAATATGAACAATTGGGACACATGTCAGTGTCAAATTTGGATTGGCGTTCGGTGGAGCATTACTTCCTCCCGCATCATGCGGTATTGAAGCCATCGACTGGCAAGCTGCGCACAGTGTTTGATGGTTCTGCGCAGACTTCAACAGGCGTATCCTTGAACCAGTGCTTGCATTCTGGTCCCAAGTTGGTCAAGGACCTTTGTGACGTCATCACCAGCTTCCGACGACATCAGGTTGTCTTTGTGGCCGACATAAAAATGATGTTCAGGCAGACTATTATCCACCCTGATGACCGTCGCTTCCAGCTGATCCTTTGGAGAGAGTCTCCTCGCGTTCCCATGGTCGTCTACGAGCTCAACACTAATACGTACGGGTTAAGGTCAAGCCCCTACTTGGCAATACGTTCTCTTTGGGAGCTCGCAGACCGCGAAGGCTTACGTTTCCCACGAGCCTCCGCCATCTTGAAGGACGATATTTACGTCGATGACATTTGCTCGGGCGCCTCCACAGCGGACGAGGCGATCCTCCTGCGGGACGAATTGATAGGTATTTTGGCCTCCGCTGGTTATGAGTTGCGCAAATGGATTTCCAACTCGCCAGCGCTTTTGGAAGGCTTGCCAGAGGATCATCAGCAAGATCCACATCTATTTGAGATTGTTGACAACCCCGCCATGATGGCTGTTCTCGGCGTTCAGTACAGACCAGTCCAAGACATCTTTACATATAACGTAGACTTGAAATTGCCTTGCTCTTGGACTAAACGTCTCGTATTGTCTACTGTCGCCAGAACCTTTGATCCGAACGGTTGGATCTGTCCAATTATATTCTGGGCAAAATGCTTCTTGCAGAAGCTTTGGACAGCAGGATTGACCTGGGACGAACCTCTACACGGTACTCTTGTTGAGGAATGGACCTCTTTTGTATCCTCACTTCCTGCCGTCAACGAGATCTCCTTGCCTCGTCCCATCCTTCCTCCCGGGAAGTACAGGGCCACCCTTCACGGGTTTTGTGATGCCTCGGAACGTGGTCACGCGGCCGTGGTGTACTTGCGCACAGTCAGTGCCTCAGGTCAGGTGAGAGTTTCCCTGATCATGGCAAAGAGCAAGGTGGCACCCCTTCGGACATCTCTGACCATCCCAAAATTGGAGCTCTCGGGAGCAGCCCTACTTGTACGCTTATTGAACCACGTGTCCAGCACCTTGGGTAAAAGCATTTGTATTGATGGGACCTACGCCTGGACAGACAGCCAAATTGTACTTTGTTGGTTGAAGGCTTCTGTCCACACCTTGGAGGTATTTGTCGCTAACCGCGTTTCCCAAATCCAGAAATCCGAAGTCAAACTTGTTTGGAGACACGTGCCAGGTGAGCTCAACCCCGCTGATTGTGCCTCGCGCGGATGCTTGACGCCTAGTTTGATAGGTCATTCGCTGTGGTGGGGTCCGGAATGGTTGAGTCGACCAGAAATTGATTGGCCTCGAACGCCAGTTTTGAATACTTCTAATTTGCCGGGTCTACGAACACTCGCTCTTGAGAAGGTGGAATGCGCCTTCGACCCCGATTTTTTGTTGAATCGTTACAGCTCCCTCGACAAGTTGTTAGGTGTCACTGCTTGGATAAAGCGTTTTGTTTTTAATTTTAGGCACCCACAACAGAAACGACTGACACCGTTTCTCTCACCACAGGAACGACAGGAGTCCCTCACCTTTTGGGTTCGTTCTGTGCAATTGGCGCATTTTGAAAAGGAGATTGCTATCCTTAAATCAGGGAGATCGAAATTGTCGGGAGCTGTCTCTAAATTGAACCCCTTTTTGGACGAAACGGGTCTCTTGCGCGTTGGAGGGCGTCTCAAGAACGCCAACCTCCCTTACGGGGCTCGTCACCCCCTTTTGTTACCTAAGGACGGTCATTTGGTACGCTTGTTGGTAACTGACCGTCACCTTAAGAACTCGCATGCTGGTTGTAATGCGCTCTTGGCCATTTTGCAACGCGAATTTTGGATTTTGTCTGCCCGAAGAATTATTCGGAGTGTAGTCTTTCGCTGCATCCCTTGCTATAAGCTCAAGGCTTCTACCATGCAGCCCTTGATGGGGGACTTACCGGCAGATCGCGTAACTGAAAGCAGGACGTTTGACGGTGTTGGCACGGACTTCGCTGGTCCTTTTTTGGTGAAAACGTCGACACTTCGAAACAGCAAGACTGTCAAGGCCTACTTGTGTGTTTTTGTTTGTCTTTCCACAAAGGCCGTACACTTAGAACTGGTCTCCTCGCTTACGACCGAGGCGTTTGTAGCCACATTTGACAGATTTGTATCCCGCAGAGGGATGCCTTCCTTGATCCGTTCTGACTGCGGCACTAACTTCAAGGGCACCTATAATTATTTGAATGATGTTGTTAATTTCCTTGAAACCAACAAAGCTGATATAGGTGATAGGCTTGCCCGACGTGGGATAAATTGGTTGTTTTCCCCACCAAATTGTCCACACTGGGGTGGTATATTTGAGGCCGCCGTAAAATCGGCCAAAACACACTTGCGCAGGACAATCGGTGAGTCTGTTCTTACATTTGAGGAACTCGCAACTGTGTTTTGTAAGATTGAGGCCGTTTTGAACTCTCGGCCATTGTGCCCGATCTCCTCAGATCCGAATGATTTGGAGGCCCTTACGCCGGGCCATTTTTTGATTGGTCGCCCACTTGTCGCCTTGCCTGAGTACCCCTATATTGATACGAGACCTGGTCGTCTCTCGCGTTTTGAATTGGTACGCCAGATTACTCAGAGCTTTTGGAAACGCTGGAATTTGGAATATTTGCACATACTCCAGCAACGCGTTAAGTGAACCGACAAGACCGATCCACCCAAGATTGGAGACCTCGTTTTGATCAAGGAGGCTAACCTTCCGCCACTCAGATGGCGCAGGGGGCGCATCCTTCATTTGGTAACTGGGGCTGATGGAGTTCCCCGATTTGCTGAGGTCTTGGTGGACGGTTCGATTCTGAGGAGAGCGGTTGCAACATTGTCACGTCTACCAACCGATTAGCGGACCGGTAGGCCGGTCCGGGGCGGGTGGATGTTTGAAATAGAATTAGTTTTTATTATAAGTCAAATCGATTAGATCGATTGAGTAACATTTTGTTTAGTCTATTGAAAATTTCTGACAATGGTCACACTGAACTGTCAATTTTTTCATTCATTTTCGTTTCCCGCGGTCAGCGAAAAAACCTAGCTCTGGATAGATTTCGTGTTGTGAGCGTTTTGATCTTGTATTTAGAACCCGTTTGATTGCCACTTCCTTGATCAATAACTGGCACCGGTTAATTGTGATAAAAATAGTATTTTAACGAACATTGTAAAACTTGAGTGAATCCGATGCACGTGGTTGGTGCCGGAAGAATTTGCTGATTGAAGACGCTGCGTGGAGTCTGGTAAAGTAAAGATAATTCACTTGCTAATATTGGCCAATTTTAGTCTCGTGTGTGTCTAACTTGCCTCCAGGACTCCACTCAAGAACATCACCAGGAGATATTTGGTAAGTAAGTTGTTTAATTCTTAGCGCCAAGAAACTTGGCCCATGTGTTAGATCCTTTGTCTTGGGCTAAGACTGGATGAATTAATCGCTTCCACTGATCTGTGTTAAAAGGAATACCCATTCTTAGCCCGAATTCTACACACCGTAGGTAATTGAGTGTTAAATGTATGAGATCGAAAACTTAATTAAGTGTGACCTTTCCTTTCAAGGGATTTTTATTACATAGGCAGACAAACAAGCAAGCGGGTCACCTGTTAGTAAGTAGTCACCGCCGCTCATAGACACCTGCAATGCCAGATCACAGGATCACAAGTGCGTAGCCGACTTAAAAAAAATATATGCGTGCTTCCTAATGGTTCCAATGTTGAATTGGTTTGAAAATGCAGATAGCTTGTTTATCATCTGCGGTTTGGTATTTTTATTTATCGTTATGTCATGCTTTTTATTCAAAATAATATTGCAATACTACTACCGTCACCATAATCTTAATATATAAAATGCTTGCGTTACTGACTGACTGACAGACACGCTACTGCCGAAACTATTGGGCGCGGGAAGCTGAAATTTGGCATGTATGTTCCTTGGGGACCGTAGGGGTGCACTAAGAAGGGATTTCCCGAAATTCCCACGGGATCGGCCAAAACGGGTAAATTAAAAAAAATGCAGGCGTAGCTGCTGGCGTCCTCTAGTACATAATATAATTATGTAATATAAGTTCGGTCGAGTTTGAAATCAGATTTTCGTATGTGGATTGTGCCAGAAAGTGATTCCTTTATTAATTTCACATAATCTCACTGCAAATGTCAGTCAAGAATATTTAAAATGTGTAATATCGTAAGGCTGGCCGTCCATGTCCGCTGAAAACTAAAAGCGCTGCTGCGGAACTTTTATGAAATATCTTCTATTTTATTGGTTGCATTAGACCCAGTTTCCCTCCTCTCCGCTCCAGTGGACAGTCAGTTTTATAATGATAATGTGTCAAAAATAAGGATCAAATCTATACATATAAATTAAATTGGAGTGTCTGTTTGTAATATTAAGATAACCGCTTTTTACTAAATGCATATGTTGTATACACGGTACATATACCGAAATGACATTTTTTACAATTTTTGTCTGTCTGTCTGTCTGTTTGTTTGTTCTCGCTAATCTTTGGAACGGCTGGACCGATTTTGACTTTCGGACGGACGGACTAGCGGATAGCTGATGTACCAAGGAGTAACTTAGGCTATAAATTAACCGGGTACGCGAAGAAGTTCCTTCAGGACGCGTGTGAAACCGCGGGAAACTGCTAGTAATTTCATAAAGTATATCATACTTCGCGACATTATCATCTGTCTTAGAGACTAGAACTTTAGCCTCTCAGTATAATCTAATATGTACGCAGGGTAAGGTTTCGGCATTTTAATAAACACGGTAAGTATATTTTTCTTTTGTAACGGGGTTAATCTCCGCTAAAGCCAAACCTATTTCAGTGTGAGAAATAAGACTAGCCACTAGACAGATAACATTTTCCTAAATTTTGTGGAACATTTATCAACCCTATCTGAAGTGGAAAATTGCATAAGCCGTCACGAAATTGTCTTAAGGTGCTGTTATACCTCAGAAGCCGTGAAACACCTAATTTTTCGTCGCGCATCTAGCCATAACGGTACATATTACAAACTAGCAAAAAATTGAGCTTAAATTCAAAAGTCTGAACAAAAGACTTTTGAAAGAATTTTTCATGTACGTAAAATAGAATCACGGTAAAAAAATCACAAAATCGAGGCAGAAAATAATCTTTCGTCTCACTGTTTGCATATTTCGATCGTAAGCTGTCATATTTTATTTGATAATATTGTAGGAAATTTAATGAACTAAAGAATTACCACCTACCTATTTATTTTCATGTTATACGTGTATATTTTGTAAAATTAAATAAAATCTGCCAAACGTCTATGATTTTGACGCTTGGTAGATCCCTTCAATATCAAACGCTTCAGCAATTTAAACCTTATTAGCATAAGCGGTGTACTGAGTGTCAGTTGCTAGTTTACGCCCCGCCCAGACCTCATCATTCGGCTATGAGCCCTGTGAGAGATAGGTCATGTTGCTTGAGCATAATACGCATTTGAGTTCGTAATTTCATGTTTTATGCTATAGACTGAATACTTTGAATCAAATAGGCTTTTCATGTAACTATGGGCACATATAATTAGGACCTAAATTTATACTCTTGTTGCGTTTAATGTGCTATTGTTTCTGTGCTTATAAATATAAAATTAGAATAAAATATGGACAATTAGAGAAATGAAGTTCTACGAAGGATTTGTACAAGAAAGCGTCGTAATAAAATAGAAATTCATCCATGGCCAAGTGATTATGAATTATGTAAAATTTTTACACAAATTATTTTCATAAGAGTCTTTTATGCATAACTATGTTATAGATTATCGATTATGCATAATATAATTATATAAATTAGTCTCACAATACATAGCTGCCACAGTTTTCAATTTTTGAAAGAGTAATAACATAAAATCGAATCATTTTATGTACCTATATTGCAAATGCATTAGCTTGTCAGAGCGCCTGGAGCGCTACGATGCCGCCACGGCGAACAATAAACAGCGCTAATATGGCGCTCCGCAATCCGCACACAAGCGGTAACGAGTATTGTGTTATGAACATAAACCTATTTAGGTACATCGGGTAAAACTTTGATTATTCATAAACTATTAGGTATGTCTCAGTACATCTAATATCTTTTTAATTTCTAAAATCAATCATTTATAAGTAAGAAGGTGAGTTCTCTGTTTGCTATAACACAAGATATAGTATTTTTTTAATAATAAAGTACGTAACTAATTATCTTTATTGTAATTACAGTGAAGTTAAAGATAACAGTTCTGCAACGTCTTACACACATTAGACTGCAGTCATTCCAAACACGATCTGTTCAAGAGCTAGCCAAGAAATGCTAAACAATTTTTTTAACAAATTTGACTCAAATTCCGTAGTGATAAGCAAAAATTACAAGAGGGATAGCAGTGACTGGTTCGAATTGCGTAAGAATATGTTGACCGATTGAAATTTTGGTATAGTGGTAAAAAGAAGAGATAACAGCAGTAAAGCCAACTTAGTAAAACATATTTTGTACAAATAAAATATTTGCAATGTAAAATCAGTTGCGCATGGAATCTAAAATGAACAACTGGCTTTGCAACAACTGGCGAAGCAAGAAAATGTAACAATCGAGCCTTGTGGATTATCCGTTTATTGGTGCCACGCCAGATGGATTAATAGATCCAAACACGATTGTGGAAATTTAATGTTCTATAGTTGCCTATAAGAATGGCCTGGAGAATAGAATAAGAGCAAATAAAATACAAATATGGAAACATGATAAAAAAGTGAACTGACTAGTCTAAACAAATATTGTAATTGTTATTACCAAATTTAGGGGCAACGCCACGTTACACGCAAACAAAAGTGTTTATTTGTTGTGTGGAGTGGCGAAAGTATACCACTAAAAATATAAATTATAGAAAGAGATGATGTTTTCTGGGAGAAGAAAAGCTTGTGGCGTTTTATATGAATTGGCAGTTGCCTGAAATTGTTGATTCTCGTCAAGCTCAAGGGATGGCATTGCGAGATCACGGAGAGGAAAATGTTTCATCAGTGCTTGAAATTTCTACAATACCAAGCCGTAAATGGAAAGTAAATGAAACTGTGCCTCGTGAACAACAACAAATAATAAGTATTGAAGCCTTACACCTCACACACTGCCTTTAACATTCGATGAGAATAAAGAAAACCTGCCGGGTTGTAGCAGACAGCTAACTTTTGATGAGCTGTAAACTCTGTATTTCGTTAATAAATGATGAATGAATATAAATAAATATCTTTTAATATTTATTTTCTTTGAAACAACACATATTTGAAGCGAAAGAAATTTTTTATATATTTCCATAAAAACATGTATGAGGAGAGCTAACGAAAAAGCAGTAACTCAAATTCTAATTCTATAATTTTGTAAGCAACATAGCAGTATCTCATGAATAAGGTATATCCACATATATTTTTGATGTTTCATCTATTTTGAAAAATAATAATGGGTTGGGTTTCGAAACGAGTCTCCTGAATTTGAGGGTATTGGTAGTGTAGGGGGCTTAAGGTCGTTTTAATCCCTTAAAAGTAATTTTGGCTGCCGGAGTTGCGTCTAAATATTTTTAAACAATTTCCAAAATTTCATAAATACTTCGGCAATTATGCAAAACGGAACGTAGTTTTTATACTTTAGTACCGTTTTACAAATGTCATTTTTAGGTTTTATGTGAAAAAAACTGCCATCTTGGAATGATCATATTGACAGCTAATGTCAAATTTGTGCGTCATTGCTTTCGAGTGCCTAGGGTTAGGTGCGACTGTAATAAGTAACTAAATAGGTTATGTTAGGTTCTCTTTTGACCCTTAATCCTAAAATAGGAGCCCTTTGCAGGGCTCCGTCAACCTTAGTTTATTAAACTAGTGTGATGAATGTGGAAGTTGGCAGTGCCATACACACCGATGTTTGGAGTTTTTTTTTTGTCAGAGGAAACCAAGTATTTCCGGCAAGTGAAAATGGTGAGGGGGGTTTCAAGACCTCCCCTCCTCCCGATCTAATCACTCACAACCCCTAAAAATGGCGACGTATTTCGAAACCTTTACCATAATAATTATACGTATGATAACAATAAACATCCATAAATAAATAAAATAAATCAACTTTTACTAAACTTCAATTATCTCGTAACTCGCTTTAGTTGAGATACGGCTTTTGCGCTTAGTAGAGCAGTATTGTGTTTTTTAGGGTACCGTAGCCAAAAATTGTAAAAATGGAACCCTTATAGATTCGCAATGTCTGTCTGTCTGTCTGTCCGCCCGTATGTCACAGCCAATTTATTGCAAAACAGATTTGAAAACTGGCAGGAATGGAATTAGATGTAGATATTCTATGAACTGCTTCACTATTTTTATGCAAAAACGAAACAAACATAATAATGGCCTCTCCTTACATGGAACTGACTTAATTATTTTTATCATCTTACGGCACGTAGGTAATTACCTGCTGTCGTCAACTATTAATACCTATAACATCTAATGTAAACCAGTTTTGCTCATGGCTGCACTGAGAACAAAAATTGCGCTATGCCTATATTGTACAAACAGATTGATGTATGTAATATAAATTTTAATATCAGTATCTCAATTCAATATGCTAAAACGTTTTGCTTGCGATTTTGAAATATTGGAATACGGATGTCGCCAGAATACGGCCGCACGCGACGAGAATGAAGGGGGGCGCCCCGCAGTAGACGGAGCTAAGCTCCCTTCACCTCCCCTGCTTCACCCCCTCATTTACCAAAACCGTCGCTTAGGACAGCGCCTAAAATTATAAACTGCGCAGACAAGTGCCTATATCCACCCAAAATAAAAGCTTACACAATGTTCATCTATCTAACCTAGCATGTTTCTTTATCACATAGAATAACACTCCATAAAGGATCAAGCAACCACATGTGCAGCAAAACATCGTAGTCACATGTAAAACCGAAACGGCGTATTCTTCAAAAATACGATATAACACTTTTGCTAGTTTGCCGCTTAACGCCATTATGGGAGGCATTACCCTCGGTAGCTTCCATAACTCACGCGGAAAGATAAACACTTGATGCACACTTAGAGTTTTTACGTTTGGCGTAGATTTAGCTGTTGGACTGTGAGCAAACTGTAGGTTGTAAAAGCGATATCACAATTTTATCGTGCGAAGGTTTTTGTACTATTATACTGCGCGCGTATACATTATACGTTTTATACAGCGCAATTCTTGAGATTATGCTGTAGCAAGAGAAGCGGTAGAATAGATGACTATGATAGTAAGGTCTGCGAAACAGTACTTGGATGGCCTACTAAATATTTTTTTAAATAAGTCTTTATTCCAGATATTGGCAATGTTTCACACGCATCAGAGGGCTAATTTTCGTATTTTATATGACATTTTTAAACGAAATTAGATTATTTTTTTAATTGACTCAGAAACGGCATTCTACTCGCCTAATGCCATTATCATATAGTTTAAAATAAAGAGTTCGTCGTTGACACATATTTTGACACTTGTTTTAATAATATAGCAATACCATTTAGTTATCTGTTAATATAGGAGAATACCATTTGTGACGTAAGTATGACACTGACATTATGTAAACTGTATTTTGAACAAATTTATTTAGGAGAATTTGGGTCTCAGAAATTAATTGTGGGTCAGCTTTCATGAATATCTATTAGTAGAAATGTTGTTATATTAGTCGCCAAATGTCATGCTTTTTATTCAAAATAATATTGCAATACTACTACCGTCACCATAATACATAATATAATTATGTAATATAAGTTCGGTCGAGTTTGAAATCAGATTTTCGTATGTGGATTGTGCCAGAAAGTGATTCCTTTATTAATTTCACATAATCTCACTGCAAATGTCAGTCAGGAATATTTAAAATGTGTAATATCGTAAGGCTGGCCGTCCATGTCCGCTGAAAACTAAAAACTAAAAGCGCTGCTGCGGCACTTTTATGAAATATCTTCTATTTTATTGGTTGCATTAGACCCAGTTTCCCTCCTCTCCGCTCCAGTGGACAGTCAGTTTTATAATGATAATGTGTCAAAAATAAGGATCAAATCTATACATATAAATTAAATTGGAGTGTCTGTTTGTAATATTAAGATAACCGCTTTTTACTAAATGCATATGTTGTATACACGGTACATATACCGAAATGACATTTTTTACAATTTCTGTCTGTCTGTCTGTCTGTTTGTTTGTTCTCGCTAATCTTTGGAACGGCTGGACCGATTTTGACTTTCGGACGGACGGACTAGCGGATAGCTGATGTACCAAGGAGTAACTTTGGCTATAAATTAACCGGGTACGCGAAGAAGTTCCTTCAGGACGCGTGTGAAACCGCGGGAAACTGCTAGTAATTTCATAAAGTATATCATACTTCGCGACATTATCATCTGTCTTAGAGACTAGAACTTTAGCCTCTCAGTATAATCTAATATGTACGCAGGGTAAGGTTTCGGCATTTTAATAAACACGGTAAGTATATTTTTCTTTTGTAACGGGGTTAATCTCCGCTAAAGCCAAACCTATTTCAGTGTGAGAAATAAGACTAGCCACTAGACAGATAACATTTTCCTAAATTTTGTGGAACATTTATCAACCCTATCTGAAGTGGAAAATTGCATAAGCCGTCACGAAATTGTCTTAAGGTGCTGTTATACCTCAGAAGCCGTGAAACACCTAATTTTTCGTCGCGCATCTAGCCATAACGGTACATATTACAAACTAGCAAAAAATTGAGCTTAAATTCAAAAGTCTGAACAAAAGACTTTTGAAAGAATTTTTCATGTACGTAAAATAGAATCACGGTAAAAAAATCACAAAATCGAGGCAGAAAATAATCTTTCGTCTCACTGTTTGCATATTTCGATCGTAAGCTGTCATATTTTATTTGATAATATTGTAGGAAATTTAATGAACTAAAGAATTACCACCTACCTATTTATTTTCATGTTATACGTGTATATTTTGTAAAATTAAATAAAATCTGCCAAACGTCTATGATTTTGACGCTTGGTAGATCCCTTCAATATCAAACGCTTCAGCAATTTAAACCTTATTAGCATAAGCGGTGTACTGAGTGTCAGTTGCTAGTTTACGCCCCGCCCAGACCTCATCATTCGGCTATGAGCCCTGTGAGAGATAGGTCATGTCGCTTGAGCATAATACGCATTTGAGTTCGTAATTTCATGTTTTATGCTATAGACTGAATACTTTGAATCAAATAGGCTTTTCATGTAACTATGGGCACATATAATTAGGACCTAAATTTATACTCTTGTTGCGTTTAATGTGCTATTGTTTCTGTGCTTATAAATATAAAATTAGAATAAAATATGGACAATTAGAGAAATGAAGTTCTACGAAGGATTTGTACAAGAAAGCGTCGTAATAAAATAGAAATTCATCCATGGCCAAGTGATTATGAATTATGTAAAATTTTTACACAAATTATTTTCATAAGAGTCTTTTATGCATAACTATGTTATAGATTATCGATTATGCATAATATAATTATATAAATTAGTCTCACAATACATAGCTGCCACAGTTTTCAATTTTTGAAAGAGTAATAACATAAAATCGAATCATTTTATGTACCTATATTGCAAATGCATTAGCTTGTCAGAGCGCCTGGAGCGCTACGATGCCGCCACGGCGAACAATAAACAGCGCTAATATGGCGCTCCGCAATCCGCACACAAGCGGTAACGAGTATTGTGTTATGAACATAAACCTATTTAGGTACATCGGGTAAAACTTTGATTATTCATAAACTATTAGGTATGTCTCAGTACATCTAATATCTTTTTAATTTCTAAAATCAATCATTTATAAGTAAGAAGGTGAGTTCTCTGTTTGCTATAACACAAGATATATTTAGTATTTTTTTAATAATAAAGTACGTAACTAATTATCTTTATTGTAATTACAGTGAAGTTAAAGATAACAGTTCTGCAACGTCTTACACACATTAGACTGCAGTCATTCCAAACACGATCTGTTCAAGAGCTAGCCAAGAAATGCCAAACAATTTTTTTAACAAATTTGACTCAAATTCCGTAGTGATAAGCAAAAATTACAAGAGGGATAGCAGTGACTGGTTCGAATTGCGTAAGAATATGTTGACCGATTGAAATTTTGGTATAGTGGTAAAAAGAAGAGATAACAGCAGTAAAGCCAACTTAGTAAAACATATTTTGTACAAATAAAATATTTGCAATGTAAAATCAGTTGCGCATGGAATCTAAAATGAACAACTGGCTTTGCAACAACTGGCGAAGCAAGAAAATGTAACAATCGAGCCTTGTGGATTATCCGTTTATTGGTGCCACGCCAGATGGATTAATAGATCCAAACACGATTGTGGAAATTTAATGTTCTATAGTTGCCTATAAGAATGGCCTGGAGAATAGAATAAGAGCAAATAAAATACAAATATGGAAACATGATAAAAAAGTGAACTGACTAGTCTAAACAAATATTGTAATTGTTATTACCAAATTTAGGGGCAACGCCACGTTACACGCAAACAAAAGTGTTTATTTGTTGTGTGGAGTGGCGAAAGTATACCACTAAAAATATAAATTATAGAAAGAGATGATGTTTTCTGGGAGAAGAAAAGCTTGTGGCGTTTTATATGAATTGGCAGTTGCCTGAAATTGTTGATTCTCGTCAAGCTCAAGGGATGGCATTGCGAGATCACGGAGAGGAAAATGTTTCATCAGTGCTTGAAATTTCTACAATACCAAGCCGTAAATGGAAAGTAAATGAAACTGTGCCTCGTGAACAACAACAAATAATAAGTATTGAAGCCTTACACCTCACACACTGCCTTTAACATTCGATGAGAATAAAGAAAACCTGCCGGGTTGTAGCAGACAGCTAACTTTTGATGAGCTGTAAACTCTGTATTTCGTTAATAAATGATGAATGAATATAAATAAATATCTTTTAATATTTATTTTCTTTGAAACAACACATATTTGAAGCGAAAGAAATTTTTTATATATTTCCATAAAAACATGTATGAGGAGAGCTAACGAAAAAGCAGTAACTCAAATTCTAATTCTATAATTTTGTAAGCAACATAGCAGTATCTCATGAATAAGGTATATCCACATATATTTTTGATGTTTCATCTATTTTGAAAAATAATAATGGGTTGGGTTTCGAAACGAGTCTCCTGAATTTGAGGGTATTGGTAGTGTAGGGGGCTTAAGGTCGTTTTAATCCCTTAAAAGTAATTTTGGCTGCCGGAGTTGCGTCCAAATATTTTTAAACAATTTCCAAAATTTCATAAATACTTCGGCAATTATGCAAAACGGAACGTAGTTTTTATACTTTAGTACCGTTTTACAAATGTCATTTTTAGCTTTTATGTGAAAAAAACTGCCATCTTGGAATGATCATATTGACAGCTAATGTCAAATTTGTGCGTCATTGCTTTCGAGTGCCTAGGGTTAGGTGCGACTGTAATAAGTAACTAAATAGGTTATGTTAGGTTCTCTTTTGACCCTTAATCCGAAAATAGGAGCCCTTTGCAGGGCTCCGTCAACCTTAGTTTATTAAACTAGTGTGATGAATGTGGAAGTTGGCAGTGCCATACACACCGATGTTTGGAGTTTTTTTTTTTGTCAGAGGAAACCAAGTATTTCCGGCAAGTGAAAATGGTGAGGGGGGTTTCAAGACCTCCCCTCCTCCCGATCTAATCACTCACAACCCCTAAAAATGGCGACGTATTTCGAAACCTTTACCATAATAATTATACGTATGATAACAATAAACATCCATAAATAAATAAAATAAATCAACTTTTACTAAACTTCAATTATCTCGTAACTCGCTTTAGTTGAGATACGGCTTTTGCGCTTAGTAGAGCAGTATTGTGTTTTTTAGGGTACCGTAGCCAAAAATTGTAAAAATGGAACCCTTATAGATTCGCAATGTCTGTCTGTCTGTCTGTCCGCCCGTATGTCACAGCCAATTTATTGCAAAACAGATTTGAAAACTGGCAGGAATGGAATTAGATGTAGATATTCTATGAACTGCTTCACTATTTTTATGCAAAAACGAAACAAACATAATAATGGCCTCTCCTTACATGGAACTGACTTAATTATTTTTATCATCTTACGGCACGTAGGTAATTACCTACTTTCGTCAACTATTAATACCTATAACGTCTAATGTAAACCAGTTTTGCTCATGGCTGCACTGAGAACAAAAATTGCGCTATGCCTATATTGTACAAACAGATTGATGTATGTAATATAAATTTTAATATCAGTATCTCAATTCAATATGCTAAAACGTTTTGCTTGCGATTTTGAAATATTGGAATACGGATGTCGCCAGAATACGGCCGCACGCGACGAGAATGAAGGGGGGCGCCCCGCAGTAGACGGAGCTAAGCTCCCTTCACCTCCCCTGCTTCACCCCCTCATTTACCAAAACCGTCGCTTAGGACAGCGCCTAAAATTATAAACTGCGCAGACAAGTGCCTATATCCACCCAAAATAAAAGCTTACACAATGTTCATCTATCTAACCTAGCATGTTTCTATATCACATAGAATTGTTATTCTATGTGATATATATGTGATATATATGGAGTGTTCTCCATAAAGGATCAAGCAACCACATGTGCAGCAAAACATCGTAGTCACATGTAAAACCGAAACGGCGTATTCTTCAAAAATACGATATAACACTTTTGCTAGTTTGCCGCTTAATGCCATTATGGGAGGCATTACCCTCGGTAGCTTCCATAACTCACGCGGAAAGATAAACACTTGATGCACACTTAGAGTTTTTACGTTTGGCGTAGATTTAGCTGTTGGACTGTGAGCAAACTGTAGGTTGTAAAAGCGATATCACAATTTTATCGTGCGAAGGTTTTTGTACTATTATACTGCGCGCGTATACATTATACGTTTTATACAGCGCAATTCTTGAGATTATGCTGTAGCAAGAGAAGCGGTAGAATAGATGACTATGATAGTAAGGTCTGCGAAACAGTACTTGGATGGCCTACTAAATATTTTTTTAAATACCTAAGTCTTTATTCCAGATATTGGCAATGTTTCACACGCATCAGAGGGCTAATTTTCGTATTTTATATGACATTTTTAAACGAAATTAGATTATTTTTTTAATTGACTCAGAAACGGCATTCTACTCGCCTAATGCCATTATCATATAGTTTAAAATAAAGAGTTCGTCGTTGACACATATTTTGACACTTGTTTTAATAATATAGCAATACCATTTAGTTATCTGTTAATATAGGAGAATACCATTTGTGACGTAAGTATGACACTGACATTATGTAAACTGTATTTTGAACAAATTTATTTAGGAGAATTTGGGTCTCAGAAATTAATTGTGGGTCAGCTTTCATGAATATCTATTAGTAGAAATGTTGTTATATTAGTCGCCAAATGTCATGCTTTTTATTCAAAATAATATTGCAATACTACTACCGTCACCATAATACATAATATAATTATGTAATATAAGTTCAGTCGAGTTTGAAATCAGATTTTCGTATGTGGATTGTGCCAGAAAGTGATTCCTTTATTAATTTCACATAATCTCACTGCAAATGTCAGTCAGGAATATTTAAAATGTGTAATATCGTAAGGCTGGCCGTCCATGTCCGCTGAAAACTAAAAGCGCTGCTGCGGCACTTTTATGAAATATCTTCTAATTTATTGGTTGCATTAGACCCAGTTTCCCTCCTCTCCGCTCCAGTGGACAGTCAGTTTTATAATGATAATGTGTCAAAAATAAGGATCAAATCTATACATATAAATTAAATTGGAGTGTCTGTTTGTAATATTAAGATAACCGCTTTTTACTAAATGCATATGTTGTATACACGGTACATATACCGAAATGACATTTTTTACAATTTTTGTCTGTCTGTCTGTCTGTTTGTTTGTTCTCGCTAATCTTTGGAACGGCTGAACCGATTTTGACTTTCGGACGGACGGACTAGCGGATAGCTGATGTACCAAGGAGTAACTTAGGCTATAAATTAACCGGGTACGCGAAGAAGTTCCTTCAGGACGCGTGTGAAACCGCGGGAAACTGCTAGTAATTTCATAAAGTATATCATACTTCGCGACATTATCATCTGTCTTAGAGACTAGAACTTTAGCCTCTCAGTATAATCTAATATGTACGCAGGGTAAGGTTTCGGCATTTTAATAAACACGGTAAGTATATTTTTCTTTTGTAACGGGGTTAATCTCCGCTAAAGCCAAACCTATTTCAGTGTGAGAAATAAGACTAGCCACTAGACAGATAACATTTTCCTAAATTTTGTGGAACATTTATCAACCCTATCTGAAGTGGAAAATTGCATAAGCCGTCACGAAATTGTCTTAAGGTGCTGTTATACCTCAGAAGCCGTGAAACACCTAATTTTTCGTCGCGCATCTAGCCATAACGGTACATATTACAAACTAGCAAAAAATTGAGCTTAAATTCAAAAGTCTGAACAAAAGACTTTTGAAAGAATTTTTCATGTACGTAAAATAGAATCACGGTAAAAAAATCACAAAATCGAGGCAGAAAATAATCTTTCGTCTCACTGTTTGCATATTTCGATCGTAAGCTGTCATATTTTATTAGATAATATTGTAGGAAATTTAATGAACTAAAGAATTACCACCTACCTATTTATTTTCATGTTATACGTGTATATTTTGTAAAATTAAATAAAATCTGCCAAACGTCTATGATTTTGACGCTTGGTAGATCCCTTCAATATCAAACGCTTCAGCAATTTAAACCTTATTAGCATAAGCGGTGTACTGAGTGTCAGTTGCTAGTTTACGCCCCGCCCAGACCTCATCATTCGGCTATGAGCCCTGTGAGAGATAGGTCATGTCGCTTGAGCATAATACGCATTTGAGTTCGTAATTTCATGTTTTATGCTATAGACTGAATACTTTGAATCAAATAGGCTTTTCATGTAACTATGGGCACATATAATTAGGACCTAAATTTATACTCTTGTTGCGTTTAATGTGCTATTGTTTCTGTGCTTATAAATATAAAATTAGAATAAAATATGGACAATTAGAGAAATGAAGTTCTACGAAGGATTTGTACAAGAAAGCGTCGTAATAAAATAGAAATTCATCCATGGCCAAGTGATTATGAATTATGTAAAATTTTTACACAAATTATTTTCATAAGAGTCTTTTATGCATAACTATGTTATAGATTATCGATTATGCATAATATAATTATATAAATTAGTCTCACAATACATAGCTGCCACAGTTTTCAATTTTTGAAAGAGTAATAACATAAAATCGAATCATTTTATGTACCTATATTGCAAATGCATTAGCTTGTCAGAGCGCCTGGAGCGCTACGATGCCGCCACGGCGAACAATAAACAGCGCTAATATGGCGCTCCGCAATCCGCACACAAGCGGTAACGAGTATTGTGTTATGAACATAAACCTATTTAGGTACATCGGGTAAAACTTTGATTATTCATAAACTATTAGGTATGTCTCAGTACATCTAATATCTTTTTAATTTCTAAAATCAATCATTTATAAGTAAGAAGGTGAGTTCTCTGTTTGCTATAACACAAGATATATTTAGTATTTTTTTAATAATAAAGTACGTAACTAATTATCTTTATTGTAATTACAGTGAAGTTAAAGATAACAGTTCTGCAACGTCTTACACACATTAGACTGCAGTCATTCCAAACACGATCTGTTCAAGAGCTAGCCAAGAAATGCCAAACAATTTTTTTAACAAATTTGACTCAAATTCCGTAGTGATAAGCAAAAATTACAAGAGGGATAGCAGTGACTGGTTCGAATTGCGTAAGAATATGTTGACCGATTGAAATTTTGGTATAGTGGTAAAAAGAAGAGATAACAGCAGTAAAGCCAACTTAGTAAAACATATTTTGTACAAATAAAATATTTGCAATGTAAAATCAGTTGCGCATGGAATCTAAAATGAACAACTGGCTTTGCAACAACTGGCGAAGCAAGAAAATGTAACAATCGAGCCTTGTGGATTATCCGTTTATTGGTGCCACGCCAGATGGATTAATAGATCCAAACACGATTGTGGAAATTTAATGTTCTATAGTTGCCTATAAGAATGGCCTGGAGAATAGAATAAGAGCAAATAAAATACAAATATGGAAACATGATAAAAAAGTGAACTGACTAGTCTAAACAAATATTGTAATTGTTATTACCAAATTTAGGGGCAACGCCACGTTACACGCAAACAAAAGTGTTTATTTGTTGTGTGGAGTGGCGAAAGTATACCACTAAAAATATAAATTATAGAAAGAGATGATGTTTTCTGGGAGAAGAAAAGCTTGTGGCGTTTTATATGAATTGGCAGTTGCCTGAAATTGTTGATTCTCGTCAAGCTCAAGGGATGGCATTGCGAGATCACGGAGAGGAAAATGTTTCATCAGTGCTTGAAATTTCTACAATACCAAGCCGTAAATGGAAAGTAAATGAAACTGTGCCTCGTGAACAACAACAAATAATAAGTATTGAAGCCTTACACCTCACACACTGCCTTTAACATTCGATGAGAATAAAGAAAACCTGCCGGGTTGTAGCAGACAGCTAACTTTTGATGAGCTGTAAACTCTGTATTTCGTTAATAAATGATGAATGAATATAAATAAATATCTTTTAATATTTATTTTCTTTGAAACAACACATATTTGAAGCGAAAGAAATTTTTTATATATTTCCATAAAAACATGTATGAGGAGAGCTAACGAAAAAGCAGTAACTCAAATTCTAATTCTATAATTTTGTAAGCAACATAGCAGTATCTCATGAATAAGGTATATCCACATATATTTTTGATGTTTCATCTATTTTGAAAAATAATAATGGGTTGGGTTTCGAAACGAGTCTCCTGAATTTGAGGGTATTGGTAGTGTAGGGGGCTTAAGGTCGTTTTAATCCCTTAAAAGTAATTTTGGCTGCCGGAGTTGCGTCCAAATATTTTTAAACAATTTCCAAAATTTCATAAATACTTCGGCAATTATGCAAAACGGAACGTAGTTTTTATACTTTAGTACCGTTTTACAAATGTCATTTTTAGCTTTTATGTGAAAAAAACTGCCATCTTGGAATGATCATATTGACAGCTAATGTCAAATTTGTGCGTCATTGCTTTCGAGTGCCTAGGGTTAGGTGCGACTGTAATAAGTAACTAAATAGGTTATGTTAGGTTCTCTTTTGACCCTTAATCCGAAAATAGGAGCCCTTTGCAGGGCTCCGTCAACCTTAGTTTATTAAACTAGTGTGATGAATGTGGAAGTTGGCAGTGCCATACACACCGATGTTTGGAGTTTTTTTTTTTGTCAGAGGAAACCAAGTATTTCCGGCAAGTGAAAATGGTGAGGGGGGTTTCAAGACCTCCCCTCCTCCCGATCTAATCACTCACAACCCCTAAAAATGGCGACGTATTTCGAAACCTTTACCATAATAATTATACGTATGATAACAATAAACATCCATAAATAAATAAAATAAATCAACTTTTACTAAACTTCAATTATCTCGTAACTCGCTTTAGTTGAGATACGGCTTTTGCGCTTAGTAGAGCAGTATTGTGTTTTTTAGGGTACCGTAGCCAAAAATTGTAAAAATGGAACCCTTATAGATTCGCAATGTCTGTCTGTCTGTCTGTCCGCCCGTATGTCACAGCCAATTTATTGCAAAACAGATTTGAAAACTGGCAGGAATGGAATTAGATGTAGATATTCTATGAACTGCTTCACTATTTTTATGCAAAAACGAAACAAACATAATAATGGCCTCTCCTTACATGGAACTGACTTAATTATTTTTATCATCTTACGGCACGTAGGTAATTACCTACTTTCGTCAACTATTAATACCTATAACGTCTAATGTAAACCAGTTTTGCTCATGGCTGCACTGAGAACAAAAATTGCGCTATGCCTATATTGTACAAACAGATTGATGTATGTAATATAAATTTTAATATCAGTATCTCAATTCAATATGCTAAAACGTTTTGCTTGCGATTTTGAAATATTGGAATACGGATGTCGCCAGAATACGGCCGCACGCGACGAGAATGAACGGGGGCGCCCCGCAGTAGACGGAACTAAGCTCCCTTCACCTCCCCTGCTTCACCCCCTCATTTACCAAAACCGTCGCTTAGGACAGCGCCTAAAATTATAAACTGCGCAGACAAGTGCCTATATCCACCCAAAATAAAAGCTTACACAATGTTCATCTATCTAACCTAGCATGTTTCTATATCACATAGAATAACACTCCATAAAGGATCAAGCAACCACATGTGCAGCAAAACATCGTAGTCACATGTAAAACCGAAACGGCGTATTCTTCAAAAATACGATATAACACTTTTGCTAGTTTGCCGCTTAACGCCATTATGGGAGGCATTACCCTCGGTAGCTTCCATAACTCACGCGGAAAGATAAACACTTGATGCACACTTAGAGTTTTTACGTTTGGCGTAGATTTAGCTGTTGGACTGTGAGCAAACTGTAGGTTGTAAAAGCGATATCACAATTTTATCGTGCGAAGGTTTTTGTACTATTATACTGCGCGCGTATACATTATACGTTTTATACAGCGCAATTCTTGAGATTATGCTGTAGCAAGAGAAGCGGTAGAATAGATGACTATGATAGTAAGGTCTGCGAAACAGTACTTGGATGGCCTACTAAATATTTTTTTAAATAAGTCTTTATTCCAGATATTGGCAATGTTTCACACGCATCAGAGGGCTAATTTTCGTATTTTATATGACATTTTTAAACGAAATTAGATTATTTTTTTTAATTGACTCAGAAACGGCATTCTACTCGCCTAATGCCATTATCATATAGTTTAAAATAAAGAGTTCGTCGTTGACACATATTTTGACACTTGTTTTAATAATATAGCAATACCATTTAGTTATCTGTTAATATAGGAGAATACCATTTGTGACGTAAGTATGACACTGACATTATGTAAACTGTATTTTGAACAAATTTATTTAGGAGAATTTGGGTCTCAGAAATTAATTGTGGGTCAGCTTTCATGAATATCTATTAGTAGAAATGCTGTTATATTAGTCGCCAAATGTCATGCTTTTTATTCAAAATAATATTGCAATACTACTACCGTCACCATAATACATAATATAATTATGTAATATAAGTTCGGTCGAGTTTGAAATCAGATTTTCGTATGTGGATTGTGCCAGAAAGTGATTCCTTTATTAATTTCACATAATCTCACTGCAAATGTCAGTCAGGAATATTTAAAATGTGTAATATCGTAAGGCTGGCCGTCCATGTCCGCAGAAAACTAAAAGCGCTGCTGCGGCACTTTTATGAAATATCTTCTATTTTATTGGTTGCATTAGACCCAGTTTCCCTCCTCTCCGCTCCAGTGGACAGTCAGTTTTATAATGATAATGTGTCAAAAATAAGGATCAAATCTATACATATAAATTAAATTGGAGTGTCTGTTTGTAATATTAAGATAACCGCTTTTTACTAAATGCATATGTTGTATACACGGTACATATACCGAAATGACATTTTTTACAATTTTTGTCTGTCTGTCTGTCTGTTTGTTTGTTCTCGCTAATCTTTGGAACGGCTGAACCGATTTTGACTTTCGGACGGACGGACTAGCGGATAGCTGATGTACCAAGGAGTAACTTTGGCTATAAATTAACCGGGTACGCGAAGAAGTTCCTTCAGGACGCGTGTGAAACCGCGGGAAACTGCTAGTAATTTCATAAAGTATATCATACTTCGCGACATTATCATCTGTCTTAGAGACTAGAACTTTAGCCTCTCAGTATAATCTAATATGTACGCAGGGTAAGGTTTCGGCATTTTAATAAACACGGTAAGTATATTTTTCTTTTGTAACGGGGTTAATCTCCGCTAAAGCCAAACCTATTTCAGTGTGAGAAATAAGACTAGCCACTAGACAGATAACATTTTCCTAAATTTTGTGGAACATTTATCAACCCTATCTGAAGTGGAAAATTGCATAAGCCGTCACGAAATTGTCTTAAGGTGCTGTTATACCTCAGAAGCCGTGAAACACCTAATTTTTCGTCGCGCATCTAGCCATAACGGTACATATTACAAACTAGCAAAAAATTGAGCTTAAATTCAAAAGTCTGAACAAAAGACTTTTGAAAGAATTTTTCATGTACGTAAAATAGAATCACGGTAAAAAAATCACAAAATCGAGGCAGAAAATAATCTTTCGTCTCACTGTTTGCATATTTCGATCGTAAGCTGTCATATTTTATTTGATAATATTGTAGGAAATTTAATGAACTAAAGAATTACCACCTACCTATTTATTTTCATGTTATACGTGTATATTTTGTAAAATTAAATAAAATCTGCCAAACGTCTATGATTTTGATGCTTGGTAGATCCCTTCAATATCAAACGCTTCAGCAATTTAAACCTTATTAGCATAAGCGGTGTACTGAGTGTCAGTTGCTAGTTTACGCCCCGCCCAGACCTCATCATTCGGCTATGAGCCCTGTGAGAGATAGGTCATGTCGCTTGAGCATAATACGCATTTGAGTTCGTAATTTCATGTTTTATGCTATAGACTGAATACTTTGAATCAAATAGGCTTTTCATGTAACTATGGGCACATATAATTAGGACCTAAATTTATACTCTTGTTGCGTTTAATGTGCTATTGTTTCTGTGCTTATAAATATAAAATTAGAATAAAATATGGACAATTAGAGAAATGAAGTTCTACGAAGGATTTGTACAAGAAAGCGTCGTAATAAAATAGAAATTCATCCATGGCCAAGTGATTATGAATTATGTAAAATTTTTACACAAATTATTTTCATAAGAGTCTTTTATGCATAACTATGTTATAGATTATCGATTATGCATAATATAATTATATAAATTAGTCTCACAATACATAGCTGCCACAGTTTTCAATTTTTGAAAGAGTAATAACATAAAATCGAATCATTTTATGTACCTATATTGCAAATGCATTAGCTTGTCAGAGCGCCTGGAGCGCTACGATGCCGCCACGGCGAACAATAAACAGCGCTAATATGGCGCTCCGCAATTCGCACACAAGCGGTAACGAGTATTGTGTTATGAACATAAACCTATTTAGGTACATCGGGTAAAACTTTGATTATTCATAAACTATTAGGTATGTCTCAGTACATCTAATATCTTTTTAATTTCTAAAATCAATCATTTATAAGTAAGAAGGTGAGTTCTCTGTTTGCTATAACACAAGATATAGTATTTTTTTAATAATAAAGTACGTAACTAATTATCTTTATTGTAATTACAGTGAAGTTAAAGATAACAGTTCTGCAACATCTTACACACATTAGACTGCAGTCATTCCAAACACGATCTGTTCAAGAGCTAGCCAAGAAATGCCAAACAATTTTTTTAACAAATTTGACTCAAATTCCGTAGTGATAAGCAAAAATTACAAGAGGGATAGCAGTGACTGGTTCGAATTGCGTAAGAATATGTTGACCGATTGAAATTTTGGTATAGTGGTAAAAAGAAGAGATAACAGCAGTAAAGCCAACTTAGTAAAACATATTTTGTACAAATAAAATATTTGCAATGTAAAATCAGTTGCGCATGGAATCTAAAATGAACAACTGGCTTTGCAACAACTGGCGAAGCAAGAAAATGTAACAATCGAGCCTTGTGGATTATCCGTTTATTGGTGCCACGCCAGATGGATTAATAGATCCAAACACGATTGTGGAAATTTAATGTTCTATAGTTGCCTATAAGAATGGCCTGGAGAATAGAATAAGAGCAAATAAAATACAAATATGGAAACATGATAAAAAAGTGAACTGACTAGTCTAAACAAATATTGTAATTGTTATTACCAAATTTAGGGGCAACGCCACGTTACACGCAAACAAAAGTGTTTATTTGTTGTGTGGAGTGGCGAAAGTATATCACTAAAAATATAAATTATAGAAAGAGATGATGTTTTCTGGGAGAAGAAAAGCTTGTGGCGTTTTATATGAATTGGCAGTTGCCTGAAATTGTTGATTCTCGTCAAGCTCAAGGGATGGCATTGCGAGATCACGGAGAGGAAAATGTTTCATCAGTGCTTGAAATTTCTACAATACCAAGCCGTAAATGGAAAGTAAATGAAACTGTGCCTCGTGAACAACAACAAATAATAAGTATTGAAGCCTTACACCTCACACACTGCCTTTAACATTCGATGAGAATAAAGAAAACCTGCCGGGTTGTAGCAGACAGCTAACTTTTGATGAGCTGTAAACTCTGTATTTCGTTAATAAATGATGAATGAATATAAATAAATATCTTTTAATATTTATTTTCTTTGAAACAACACATATTTGAAGCGAAAGAAATTTTTTATATATTTCCATAAAAACATGTATGAGGAGAGCTAACGAAAAAGCAGTAACTCAAATTCTAATTCTATAATTTTGTAAGCAACATAGCAGTATCTCATGAATAAGGTATATCCACATATATTTTTGATGTTTCATCTATTTTGAAAAATAATAATGGGTTGGGTTTCGAAACGAGTCTCCTGAATTTGAGGGTATTGGTAGTGTAGGGGGCTTAAGGTCGTTTTAATCCCTTAAAAGTAATTTTGGCTGCCGGAGTTGCGTCCAAATATTTTTAAACAATTTCCAAAATTTCATAAATACTTCGGCAATTATGCAAAACGGAACGTAGTTTTTTATACTTTAGTACCGTTTTACAAATGTCATTTTTAGGTTTTATGTGAAAAAAACTGCCATCTTGGAATGATCATATTGACAGCTAATGTCAAATTTGTGCGTCATTGCTTTCGAGTGCCTAGGGTTAGGTGCGACTGTAATAAGTAACTAAATAGGTTATGTTAGGTTCTCTTTTGACCCTTAATCCGAAAATAGGAGCCCTTTGCAGGGCTCCGTCAACCTTAGTTTATTAAACTAGTGTGATGAATGTGGAAGTTGGCAGTGCCATACACACCGATGTTTGGAGTTTTTTTTTTGTCAGAGGAAACCAAGTATTTCCGGCAAGTGAAAATGGTGAGGGGTGTTTCAAGACCTCCCCTCCTCCCGATCTAATCACTCACAACCCCTAAAAATGGCGACGTATTTCGAAACCTTTACCATAATAATTATACGTATGATAACAATAAACATCCATAAATAAATAAAATAAATCAACTTTTACTAAACTTCAATTATCTCGTAACTCGCTTTAGTTGAGATACGGCTTTTGCGCTTAGTAGAGCAGTATTGTGTTTTTTAGGGTACCGTAGCCAAAAATTGTAAAAATGGAACCCTTATAGATTCGCAATGTCTGTCTGTCTGTCTGTCCGCCCGTATGTCACAGCCAATTTATTGCAAAACAGATTTGAAAACTGGCAGGAATGGAATTAGATGTAGATATTCTATGAACTGCTTCACTATTTTTATGCAAAAACGAAACAAACATAATAATGGCCTCTCCTTACATGGAACTGACTTAATTATTTTTATCATCTTACGGCACGTAGGTAATTACCTGCTGTCGTCAACTATTAATACCTATAACATCTAATGTAAACCAGTTTTGCTCATGGCTGCACTGAGAACAAAAATTGCGCTATGCCTATATTGTACAAACAGATTGATGTATGTAATATAAATTTTAATATCAGTATCTCAATTCAATATGCTAAAACGTTTTGCTTGCGATTTTGAAATATTGGAATACGGATGTCGCCAGAATACGGCCGCACGCGACGAGAATGAAGGGGGGCGCCCCGCAGTAGACGGAGCTAAGCTCCCTTCACCTCCCCTGCTTCACCCCCTCATTTACCAAAACCGTCGCTTAGGACAGCGCCTAAAATTATAAACTGCGCAGACAAGTGCCTATATCCACCCAAAATAAAAGCTTACACAATGTTCATCTATCTAACCTAGCATGTTTCTTTATCACATAGAATAACACTCCATAAAGGATCAAGCAACCACATGTGCAGCAAAAACATCGTAGTCACATGTAAAACCGAAACGGCGTATTCTTCAAAAATACGATATAACACTTTTGCTAGTTTGCCGCTTAACGCCATTATGGGAGGCATTACCCTCGGTAGCTTCCATAACTCACGCGGAAAGATAAACACTTGATGCACACTTAGAGTTTTTTACGTTTGGCGTAGATTTAGCTGTTGGACTGTGAGCAAACTGTAGGTTGTAAAAGCGATATCACAATTTTATCGTGCGAAGGTTTTTGTACTATTATACTGCGCGCGTATACATTATACGTTTTATACAGCGCAATTCTTGAGATTATGCTGTAGCAAGAGAAGCGGTAGAATAGATGACTATGATAGTAAGGTCTGCGAAACAGTACTTGGATGGCCTACTAAATATTTTTTTAAATAAGTCTTTATTCCAGATATTGGCAATGTTTCACACGCATCAGAGGGCTAATTTTCGTATTTTATATGACATTTTTAAACGAAATTAGATTATTTTTTTAATTGACTCAGAAACGGCATTCTACTCGCCTAATGCCATTATCATATAGTTTAAAATAAAGAGTTCGTCGTTGACACATATTTTGACACTTGTTTTAATAATATAGCAATACCATTTAGTTATCTGTTAATATAGGAGAATACCATTTGTGACGTAAGTATGACACTGACATTATGTAAACTGTATTTTGAACAAATTTATTTAGGAGAATTTGGGTCTCAGAAATTAATTGTGGGTCAGCTTTCATGAATATCTATTAGTAGAAATGTTGTTATATTAGTCGCCAAATGTCATGCTTTTTATTCAAAATAATATTGCAATACTACTACCGTCACCATAATACATAATATAATTATGTAATATAAGTTCGGTCGAGTTTGAAATCAGATTTTCGTATGTGGATTGTGGCAGAAAGTGATTCCTTTATTAATTTCACATAATCTCACTGCAAATGTCAGTCAGGAATATTTAAAATGGTAATATAGTAAGGCTGGCCGTCCATGTCCGCTGAAAACTAAAAGCGCTGCTGCGGCACTTTTATGAAATATCTTCTATTTTATTGGTTGCATTAGACCCAGTTTCCCTCCTCTCCGCTCCAGTGGACAGTCAGTTTTATAATGATAATGTGTCAAAAATAAGGATCAAATCTATACATATAAATTAAATTGGAGTGTCTGTTTGTAATATTAAGATAACCGCTTTTTACTAAATGCATATGTTGTATACACGGTACATATACCGAAATGACATTTTTTACAATTTTTGTCTGTCTGTCTGTCTGTTTGTTTGTTCTCGCTAATCTTTGGAACGGCTGGACCGATTTTGACTTTCGGACGGACGGACTAGCGGATAGCTGATGTACCAAGGAGTAACTTAGGCTATAAATTAACCGGGTACGCGAAGAAGTTCCTTCAGGACGCGTGTGAAACCGCGGGAAACTGCTAGTAATTTCATAAAGTATATCATACTTCGCGACATTATCATCTGTCTTAGAGACTAGAACTTTAGCCTCTCAGTATAATCTAATATGTACGCAGGTAAGGTTTCGGCATTTTAATAAACACGGTAAGTATATTTTTCTTTTGTAACGGGGTTAATCTCCGCTAAAGCCAAACCTATTTCAGTGTGAGAAATAAGACTAGCCACTAGACAGATAACATTTTCCTAAATTTTGTGGAACATTTATCAACCCTATCTGAAGTGGAAAATTGCATAAGCCGTCACGAAATTGTCTTAAGGTGCTGTTATACCTCAGAAGCCGTGAAACACCTAATTTTTCGTCGCGCATCTAGCCATAACGGTACATATTACAAACTAGCAAAAAATTGAGCTTAAATTCAAAAGTCTGAACAAAAGACTTTTGAAAGAATTTTTCATGTACGTAAAAATAGAATCACGGTAAAAAAAATCACAAAATCGAGGCAGAAAATAATCTTTCGTCTCACTGTTTGCATATTTCGATCGTAAGCTGTCATATTTTATTTGATAATATTGTAGGAAATTTAATGAACTAAAGAATTACCACCTACCTATTTATTTTCATGTTATACGTGTATATTTTGTAAAATTAAATAAAATCTGCCAAACGTCTATGATTTTGACGCTTGGTAGATCCCTTCAATATCAAACGCTTCAGCAATTTAAACCTTATTAGCATAAGCGGTGTACTGAGTGTCAGTTGCTAGTTTACGCCCCGCCCAGACCTCATCATTCGGCTATGAGCCCTGTGAGAGATAGGTCATGTCGCTTGAGCATAATACGCATTTGAGTTCGTAATTTCATGTTTTATGCTATAGACTGAATACTTTGAATCAAATAGGCTTTTCATGTAACTATGGGCACATATAATTAGGACCTAAATTTATACTCTTGTTGCGTTTAATGTGCTATTGTTTCTGTGCTTATAAATATAAAATTAGAATAAAATATGGACAATTAGAGAAATGAAGTTCTACGAAGGATTTGTACAAGAAAGCGTCGTAATAAAATAGAAATTCATCCATGGCCAAGTGATTATGAATTATGTAAAATTTTTACACAAATTATTTTCATAAGAGTCTTTTATGCATAACTATGTTATAGATTATCGATTATGCATAATATAATTATATAAATTAGTCTCACAATACATAGCTGCCACAGGTTTTCAATTTTTGAAAGAGTAATAACATAAAATCGAATCATTTTATGTACCTATATTGCAAATGCATTAGCTTGTCAGAGCGCCTGGAGCGCTACGATGCCGCCACGGCGAACAATAAACAGCGCTAATATGGCGCTCCGCAATCCGCACACAAGCGGTAACGAGTATTGTGTTATGAACATAAACCTATTTAGGTACATCGGGTAAAACTTTGATTATTCATAAACTATTAGGTATGTCTCAGTACATCTAACATCTTTTTAATTTCTAAAATCAATCATTTATAAGTAAGAAGGTGAGTTCTCTGTTTGCTATAACACAAGATATATTTAGTATTTTTTTAATAATAAAGTACGTAACTAATTATCTTTATTGTAATTACAGTGAAGTTAAAGATAACAGTTCTGCAACGTCTTACACACATTAGACTGCAGTCATTCCAAACACGATCTGTTCAAGAGCTAGCCAAGAAATGCCAAACAATTTTTTTAACAAATTTGACTCAAATTCCGTAGTGATAAGCAAAAATTACAAGAGGGATAGCAGTGACTGGTTCGAATTGCGTAAGAATATGTTGACCGATTGAAATTTTGGTATAGTGGTAAAAAGAAGAGATAACAGCAGTAAAGCCAACTTAGTAAAACATATTTTGTACAAATAAAATATTTGCAATGTAAAATCAGTTGCGCATGGAATCTAAAATGAACAACTGGCTTTGCAACAACTGGCGAAGCAAGAAAATGTAACAATCGAGCCTTGTGGATTATCCGTTTATTGGTGCCACGCCAGATGGATTAATAGATCCAAACACGATTGTGGAAATTTAATGTTCTATAGTTGCCTATAAGAATGGCCTGGAGAATAGAATAAGAGCAAATAAAATACAAATATGGAAACATGATAAAAAAGTGAACTGACTAGTCTAAACAAATATTGTAATTGTTATTACCAAATTTAGGGGCAACGCCACGTTACACGCAAACAAAAGTGTTTATTTGTTGTGTGGAGTGGCGAAAGTATACCACTAAAAATATAAATTATAGAAAGAGATGATGTTTTCTGGGAGAAGAAAAGCTTGTGGCGTTTTATATGAATTGGCAGTTGCCTGAAATTGTTGATTCTCGTCAAGCTCAAGGGATGGCATTGCGAGATCACGGAGAGGAAAATGTTTCATCAGTGCTTGAAATTTCTACAATACCAAGCCGTAAATGGAAAGTAAATGAAACTGTGCCTCGTGAACAACAACAAATAATAAGTATTGAAGCCTTACACCTCACACACTGCCTTTAACATTCGATGAGAATAAAGAAAACCTGCCGGGTTGTAGCAGACAGCTAACTTTTGATGAGCTGTAAACTCTGTATTTCGTTAATAAATGATGAATGAATATAAATAAATATCTTTTAATATTTATTTTCTTTGAAACAACAACATATTTGAAGCGAAAGAATTTTTTTATATATTTCCATAAAAACATGTATGAGGAGAGCTAACGAAAAAGCAGTAACTCAAATTCTAATTCTATAATTTTGTAAGCAACATAGCAGTATCTCATGAATAAGGTATATCCACATATATTTTTGATGTTTCATCTATTTTGAAAAATAATAATGGGTTGGGTTTCGAAACGAGTCTCCTGAATTTGAGGGTATTGGTAGTGTAGGGGGCTTAAGGTCGTTTTAATCCCTTAAAAGTAATTTTGGCTGCCGGAGTTGCGTCCAAATATTTTTAAACAATTTCCAAAATTTCATAAATACTTCGGCAATTATGCAAAACGGAACGTAGTTTTTATACTTTAGTACCGTTTTACAAATGTCATTTTTAGCTTTTATGTGAAAAAAACTGCCATCTTGGAATGATCATATTGACAGCTAATGTCAAATTTGTGCGTCATTGCTTTCGAGTGGCCTAGGGTTAGGTGCGACTGTAATAAGTAACTAAATAGGTTATGTTAGGTTCTCTTTTGACCCTTAATCCGAAAATAGGAGCCCTTTGCAGGGCTCCGTCAACCTTAGTTTATTAAACTAGTGTGATGAATGTGGAAGTTGGCAGTGCCATACACACCGATGTTTGGAGTTTTTTTTTTTGTCAGAGGAAACCAAGTATTTCCGGCAAGTGAAAATGGTGAGGGGGGTTTCAAGACCTCCCCTCCTCCCGATCTAATCACTCACAACCCCTAAAAATGGCGACGTATTTCGAAACCTTTACCATAATAATTATACGTATGATAACAATAAACATCCATAAATAAATAAAATAAATCAACTTTTACTAAACTTCAATTATCTCGTAACTCGCTTTAGTTGAGATACGGCTTTTGCGCTTAGTAGAGCAGTATTGTGTTTTTTAGGGTACCGTAGCCAAAAATTGTAAAAATGGAACCCTTATAGATTCGCAATGTCTGTCTGTCTGTCTGTCCGCCCGTATGTCACAGCCAATTTATTGCAAAACAGATTGAAAACTGGCAGGAATGGAATTAGATGTAGATATTCTATGAACTGCTTCACTATTTTTATGCAAAAACGAAACAAACATAATAATGGCCTCTCCTTACATGGAACTGACTTAATTATTTTTATCATCTTACGGCACGTAGGTAATTACCTACTTTCGTCAACTATTAATACCTATAACGTCTAATGTAAACCAGTTTTGCTCATGGCTGCACTGAGAACAAAAATTGCGCTATGCCTATATTGTACAAACAGATTGATGTATGTAATATAAATTTTAATATCAGTATCTCAATTCAATATGCTAAAACGTTTTGCTTGCGATTTTGAAATATTGGAATACGGATGTCGCCAGAATACGGCCGCACGCGACGAGAATGAAGGGGGGCGCCCCGCAGTAGACGGAGCTAAGCTCCCTTCACCTCCCCTGCTTCACCCCCTC
>OX123193.2:76038260-76233087 GCA_944739405.2 Euclidia mi | reverse complement strand
CAGACGTATAGGCAATGACGCTTGTAGCCAGGCTCGGTCGTCTAAGTCCACATTTAGTATTCTCTTTAAAGTAATTTGGATAATTTTGTCGACTTGTTCAAAAAGTGCATATTTTTTCCAAAGTTGGGAAGATCTTAAAGCATGTGTGAATTTTGGGACGAAAAGACAATATCGAATAATAGTATAGGCCGAATGTACATTAATTTTGAATAGGCGATCTGAAATATCACAAAAATTTTGAATTTTTTCCTCTATGAAAGAATCGAAAGATTCTTCAATACATTTATTAAAACTGCTATACACTTTTTGTCAAATAAAGACAACATTTAAAATAATTGGACTTTGTATTAATAAGTAACTATGTACCTACTATGTATGTTTTGTACTATAATGGCTCACTACACGCATTGGGCAACTGTTAGTGTAGTGGACAGTTGTAATAAATAAATAAATAAATCAAGAACAGATGCGTGCTTGCCAACGCATACATTTTACTATAGCACATATTGTTATGACAAAAAGTGAATGAAATTAAAATAAATTGCATTTTTTTATTTCACAAGCTATAATATGTTATAGAGAATGATTGCATCCAATAACGCATATTTATACTATTTTTATCCATTGAAATCATGAAAACAAATAACTACGTTGACGTGGAACATGAAAATTTCATTTTAAATAACAAACAGATTTTCACAATAGTTTTGGTACTTGTTCAGCACTGTGAACTACAAACGTTTTTAACACACTCATGAACTTAAAACCATATTAAGCAGGATATCCAATAAACTGGTGGCATACGTCCCATTGCCGGGGGTTGCACATATCGGCGTATAGCAGCCAAGATATGCTGTAAATTTTACAGCAGGGAGCTATCGGAAAAATTCCAACCCCTCCAACTAGGTTTTGGTTCCAAAGGGGGTTGCGAGGCTGCTATACATGCCCTTTCTACGTACCTTGGAAGTGGTGACGGAGAGGTCATTTTGAAGGTTGACTTAAAAAACGCCTTCAATTCAGTGAATAGGGACACTTTGTTGGCACAAGCAAAATTAGAAACCCCTAAAATTTTTAAATTTCTTTGGCAATGTTACAGGTACCCCACAAAATTATTATATCAGGATAAGCTATTGGAATCAGCAGTTGGGTGTCAACAAGGTGACCCTCTTGGACCAGTCATTTTTAGTTTAGCAATACACCCCATAATTCGGCAAGTAAATTCTAAATTTAATGTATGGTTTTTAGATAACGGGACCCTAGGAGGGGATCCAGACATTGTATAACAAGATTTAGCTCTTCTTAAAAATAAATTCGCATCTATTGGCTTGGAACTAAATTCTAGTAAATGTGAGCTGTTTATAAATACAACAGACTCTTCAAAAAAACATTCGATTATATCTAAATTTAATCATTTGGCTTCAGAAATCAAAATTGTTGATAAGAGTTCTCTTCGCCTCCTAGGTTCTCCAGTTTTTGAAGAATCTTTCGATTCTTTCATAGAGGAAAAAATTCAAAATTTTTGTGATATTTCAGATCGCCTATTCAAAATTAATGTACATTCGGCCTATACTATTATTCGATATTGTCTTTTCGTCCCAAAATTCACACATGCTTTAAGATCTTCCCAACTTTGGAAAAAATATGCACTTTTTGAACAAGTCGACAAAATTATCCAAATTACTTTAAAGAGAATACTAAATGTGGACTTAGACGACCGAGCCTGGCTACAAGCGTCATTGCCTATACGTCTGGGTGCGCTCGGTATACGCAAAATTTCTAGTGTCAGTTTACCGGCGTTTCTGTCTTCGGTTCACAGCACGGAAGAGTTAACTAGGAAAATTTTATCACCTACACTAGTTAACTCAGAAGTGCTGTGCAAATCCGAAGCTGTAAACGCCTGGAAAATGGCTTGTCCAAGCACTGATTTGCCTACCAACCTATTCTCCCAAAGACAGTGGGATGCGCCGCTTTGTGACATTGTAAGGAAAAGTCTTTTAGATGCATCTTTTAACGTTGCAGAGCGTGCTCGCTTGCTGGCTGTGGGAGAATGGGAATCGGGTCTGTGGCTTCAGGCACTACCATCGTCCAACACTGGAACCATGTTGGACGATGAGACGTTCCGTATCGCCACTTGTCTTCGTTTAGGTGCATTGTGTGTTTCTCCGCATCGATGTCATTGTGGAGAAGACGTCGATAGCCTCGGACACCATGGGCTATCTTGCAGCAGAAGCGCTGGTGGAATTCCCCGTCACGCCCATCTGAATGACATAATTCGTCGTGCTCTTGTCGCGTCTGGCGTACCAGCTGTACTTGAACCAAATGGTTTGGTACGCGACGACGGTAAGAGACCTGATGGTATGTCATTGTTGCCTTGGAAAATGGGTAGGCCCTTCGTGTGGGACGCAACCTGCGTAGACACCCTCGCGCCATCACATGTTCCAAGCACGGAAGGCCATGCTGGCGCTGCTGCTGCAACTGCGGAAACCCTCAAACGGCGCAAATACAGTAATTTAGTGAGTAATTACGTGTTTGAGCCGTTTGGGGTTGAAACGCTAGGCTCATGGGGTCCGAGCGCTCGTTCACTATTCCGTGAAATTTCTAAACGTTTAATCGACGTCTCACGTGACCAGAAGGCTGGTTTATTCCTTGCTCAGAGAATCAGCATTGCCATCCAGCGTGGCAATGCTGCCAGCCTTCTGGGCACGTTACCCGATGACATTGATGCGGAGGCATTTTACGACGCCTAAACCTTGTAAATATTTTAATTTTTTTATTTGTTTTTACGGTTTTTTGTACATATACTACTTAGACATTAAGATTAGATTAAGCTACATATAGATTATAAAATTAATTGCCAAAAAAAAACTGGTTTATTAAATAAATTAAATTGTTATTTTGTTATTTAACTTCGGTTGGGAAACCTCGCAAATTTATACAATACTAATAATAATAATTTATATGTCTATTTGTATATTTTAAATATACAAAAAGACATATTGCTTGACATATCACCCCAGAGCCTTTGTCACTGGTCAACTTAAAAGGTCACATTTGGATAGTGCTTCCCTTTTGAGACAAAAGCAATTAAAGCCCCCTCTTCCCCTAAAGGGAGCTCATTAGGGTTGATAGTTTGGTTAAAAATCCGCAGATTTAAGCATTCACTATAAAAATCACGACAATAGCTAATTTTCAATATGATATATCTGATGGAATGCGTTTGTCATTTTTCTAAGGTAAGAACACCGTAGGTATAGGCCTCCGGCCAACTCATTTATGAAACAAAGCTACAGTAGTTACAATATGTACAAAGTTCATACTTTGTAGTCTGGCCCGTTATATTATAGACACACCTAGCAACGCTCCACAAGCTTAAAATTTTATAACTACGTACAAAGTCGAGCGCGTTATCAATTTTAGATGTTTACACGTGCGTCGCTATACTTCGGATATTTTCCTAGACATATTTAAGACATCACGCGTCAATTAATATTGTATTTATGTTTATACACTAAGCTCAGCGTCATGCCATGGGAGAGCCCAATATGCAGTAGTGAACTATGGCAGGCTGATGATGATGTTCTGTGCGTTGTTCAGTTCGACAAAGCAAAAAACTTTCAAACAAAGCTTGTTGTACTGTTACAATTGAATGCTCCGATGTATCAGCGCCATTATTTTCTTCCAATCTTTTTTAGAAATTACAGTTTACTTTTTGGCCCAAACTTGGATATAGTCTTAGATGTTAATATGTATGTAGAGGTATTACATATTCAAATTAATTTAATGTTATTCATATAGGTTACGTACAAAGCAAGTCTTATGAACCATGTTCTGTATGGTAGTGTAAAGAACCTGGAAGAATCTCATGCCACTCTTTTCAGCAGTCAGGACTTTAAATTAATTAATGTGTACATGCTTCAAACATGAGCTTTAAAATAACAACATTGTATAATTATTTCTGGCCGGATACAGGGTGCGGTACATATGGCGCAGAACCGGACCGAGTGGAGAAAATTGACATGCAGTCACGATCCTCAGCATTGAGGGAACGACCAGAATGATAATTAATTTCTATAGGATCCAATGGTCTTTGAGAGAGCAACCAAGCAAATCACCTTTTAAAAATAATGTTTGGCCTTTTGATAATATATGAAGGAAATACGAATACATTAGGAATAACTTAAGCTTTTGAACGACTTCAACAATTCCAAACCTTGACTGGTGATAAATTGACTGTTTAAAATGTAGATTGGAAGGATTCCACTATTGCTGTCTTAGGCAGTACAAAACGGACTTCATTATTTTTGCTACATTAAGTTTCACCTCTGGTGTCGGAGTTTTTAGATTGCGTAGGGCATGGCCTAACGATTATTGATTTTTGACAAGAACCAAAACCAACGGCTTTGCGATCGAGCCCTCTGAGAGATGGAAGCGCTCTGATATAAATGCCACCCAAGCGGTCACCGACCTAAGTAGTGACCTCTGTGCACGTTGCTTAACTTTGCCAATCTATTACGAATGGCAAGTCAAGTCAGGTGATCGGTAATTTTGACTCACTAACTAATACAGCTGTTTTATGCAACACCGACGTAATGCCATAGCTTCCACGACAAACGAAACCGTAGGTATGTACGAAATACATGTTTATATAATAATCCCTTCGCCCCTTCTGTTGTTACGAAATCGTTTATTAAGTGAAACGCAAATCATAAATGAGGTTAGTAAAACGTGATAAAACTAGTTGTATCTCATTTCAAGCTCGTCTTAATGCTTAAAAAACACATTATTATCCAACTTTGTGTTTTCCGTGAGAGATGGGGAGAAAGTATAAGAGAAGGAATAATGAAAGAATAGTGGCACCAAGAGAGACAGACTATGACTTAAAACCTTTGACTCAGTGGCCACAATAGATACTGTTCCTTTGAAGAGAGTTTTTTAATTTTTTTTGCATTTATATACCTTAAAGCAGCGACAGACGAGTGGAGAGACCGACCGACTGCTACGCAGAGGGTCTCGGGTTTGAATCCACGGCACGCACCAATGACTTTTCGTTGTTACGTGCGTAATAATTTGTTAATTATCGCTTGCTTAACGGTGAAGGAAAACATCGTGAGGAAACCTGCATGTCTGAGAGTTCTCCATTATGTTCTCAAATGACATGTGAAGTCCGACAATCCGCACTTGGCCAGCGTGGTGGACTATGGCCTTACCCTTCTCATAGTGAGAAGAGGCCTGTGCCCAGCAGTGGGACAGTATATAGGGCTAATGATGATACCTTAAATAACCCTTTAACCCGATTCGGTTCTATCGAACGTCATCCTTAAAATTGTATCAAAGTGGTCATTTTCTTGTTCAAAATTTACGCTAATTAGGCACCTCTACCCAATCCTATACCAACCATTTAAGTATACAGCCTTTTACTCACGAAATGTGCACGATTGCCAACCATTAATTTTTATGAGGCCAGCCCTAATAAAGTATACGTTTTTAGTTTAATAATAGGTGGTACGTTTTAAATGAGGGAACGAAATTATCGGTTAATGAGGTTTAAGAACGTTTTTGGGTGGCCGCAAATGGTTCTAATACGGCCCAGTTTGATCCGGGTAACCGTCCCGGATACCCGGCCTTACCTTGGTCAATATTTTAGAAAAATATTCCTACATTTGCGCTCTTGAATTATCCGGATTTTTGAAGTACCCGACTGAAAAACGCTTTCATAAGCCCTCGCCTTTAATTTAGACACAGGTCTTGAATAGTATTTGGGATTCTATTTATTTTTTTATTCTTAAATGTTATCTACGAGAAGAAATTTAAATGCAGATTCTTTAATGTATGATGTTAAACTTTCGTGGTCATATTATAAGTCCTTCTCTAGATATGACCAGGCACTGCCACTTAAGCTTACTTATTTTGCGAGCTGTGCAGCGGGATAAAGGTGCATATTTACAAATATTTATCTACTGATACCTTAAAATTGAGAATAAATTGGTCGGTACTTTAACATAAATTGATTTATTCAATATTCAAAATAAAAATATGTTTAAATTTATGTTACAGTAAAAATAATTATACATGCTAAAAACGAAAAGGAATGTCTAATTTGATTAACTAGAACTGTTCAGTTTTACTCAAAATGTTTACTGGCAGAAAATAAAATTGTTCGCCAATTTTTGGTGCGTCGTACTTAAAACAATATTCTGTATCTATGATATTACATGGCTAACTTCTTTTAATGAATAACTTATTGCAAATATTCTAATTGTGCTTTTCATTCGGTTTTGTGATTTTTTATGGAAATGTCACTGCTCTATGATTATGTTTATTTTGGTTTTTCGTGATGTTGCTAAAGTGTGTTTGGGATCATAAATGAAGTAGCGTAACGTAGCAACCCTTATCTAGCAAGGAGTGCGACTAGTCTAGTAAATAGAACGTAAATACGAAATTAGTAACCCTCATAATTTGTACTCTTCAACTTGCAAGACTTACTACTAAGCCGTGATCACTAATTTATTGTACTATTACTTATCTTGTTGCTACATCAACATTATGTTCATCAACATTATGTTTAAGGTCTACTGCCCCGGATGATTTATGCTATAACATAATTATCATCATAATAATCGGCCTGTATCAGTCCATTGCTGGACGTAAGTATAACGTATCTCACCTACTTATTTAGAATATTCAGTTACGATCAAGCTCAAATTTTAGAAGGCTACAAGCTTTAAAAACTAATTATTCTAAGTGAGGTTTGAGGTACGCCTAAGATATAAACAGCACAAAATTCTGTGTCTTCCTTCTTATGGTCAGTCGAGAGCACATCCTAACCAGACTATAATTGGAATAACATCAGTTAATAATAACATTCTGGTTCACTATATTATGGCCAACGGATGTCATTTTATGACGGTTATATAGCGCAGTCAGCTACACGACAGCATCGTATAATCCCTGGATATCGAATAAAATATGCAGTTGCATAATAATGAAATCAAGCGTTATTTTTGTTTTGTCAATATTATAATGTCAACTGCCTCTGCGGTCCTGCGGTATTGTAAGCGACTGCAGATTGTATAGTCTCGGGTTCGATTCCGGGGTCGAACAAAAAGTGGTAAAGCATTTTTTTTTAAGAATTGTCCAATAGAATGTTGGAGTCAGGGAGCTGGCGGTGTTACACACCCGTGCCTCGGAAAGCGCGTTAAGCCGTGGGTCCTGCGCCCAATCTCTCTCTGGTCGTGTCGCATGTGGCGTCCCATCAGACTATGAGAGCGACGGAATAGAGAGAGAGCACTTGTATTTATTTTGCGCACACACTTGCGCATTATAATAATAATATATGTCCCGCGCAGTTATAATAATAATATATGTCCCGCGCAGTTGGCTCATCTAATATGATACTGGCCGCCGTGAGCAAAATTCGGTCGGAGGATATTATTAATTTGAACTCTGCTTGTAGTCCGTGTGGTGACGGCTTCGGGTGACAGATTAAGGATACAAATTGTCGCTACCCTATTTCATTCCGTGGCTAGAAAGAAATCTTCATATCTCACCCTGTATCAAACCGTGTAGTAAGCATGGTATTGTAAACCAAATCCTCCTATTGTCTCACTGTTTTACTGTGAAGCAAATAACGAGAGTCCAGCAGTGGACTGCGTGTGACTTTCTGCTATTTATATAAAGATGATTTTTCTGTACTACTTCTTGACTTATCATCATCATGGCAGCCTAGATACATACACTGCTGGACATAAGCCTCTCCCAAGATTCTCCAAACAAACCGGTCTTGAGTCGCTTCCCGCAAACTTAACCAGTTCGTCGGTCCACCCTGTGCGTCGTCCGGTACGTGGTCGCCATTCCAAGATATGTGTGTTGATGAGTAACTGTAAATAGAATTAAATAAAAATATGGTGGTTTTAGTGGGCTGGCCTCGAACGCCTTCTAGATAAAGTCCAGAGACACCTTCTGTCGGTCCCAAGAGACGGAGAATGCTCCCGTAATATGCGTTTAAAAAATGTTACCGGTTAGCTAACCTTTCACTATGCAACAATGGAATATTACAAAATTAACCAAATAAGTGTAAATACGTATGCATTAAAAATATTTTCTTTCTCCTCACAAAGAACAGCCGATAAAATAAAATATCACAGTTATTCTTTATTTTGTCGGACTTTATGTCGAAAATAAAGCCTAACGTCGCGTAGATGCAGACCTCCATCCAACGAAGTAAATGCCTATGTTGCTGAAAACACGATTATTTTATTAAATCGCTGTTAAGAGAAAGGCACTTCTTTGGCCAAAGTCGACTGGAATTTACAGTAGGGTCAGTAGTTAGCTGCATGTATTATTTCGGAGAAAGGCTTGCAGTTTCGTGTCATGGGTTCAATCCTCGCCTCAGCCAAAAATATTACAGTATTTTTTTTAATATTAAAGTAAGTGGAAATGTCGTACTAAATTTGTGTCTATACTTAGAATATGCCTAGCATTTCAAGGAACAGGTGTAAGATGTGTTAATACCATAAATTATTACGGCACACTACAGTACAATAAATTCAAATGTACAGATCTATTTCAACATTTTAATGAAAGACGGATTGACACTAGTGTATTCGTTATATAATATAGGGGCTATTTGAAAATGTCTGATTACAATATAAAACATTACTTACTTTTTTTGGGAGATCGAACTTTGTGACAAACAGAAACTATAGGATTTCATTCGGCAAACTTCAAAATAAAAACAAAATTATTAAACGGGTAAAAAATGACATGAACAGCTAAAATAAACAAAAAAGAAATAATTGCAATTTAAAAAGGTACGTCCCGGAATCACAACCCAAAAAAAGGGCCGAGAATATAGTGCATTACTTTGCTGTGACTTCTGTGCAAAGAGCTGACGCCTTCCATCGCCTTCATAATATACATATACGCTTACCGAATCTTACTACCTACCGTTAATATTAAAGCAAAATTGTATGATCAAAATATTTGTCGCGAAAGCGCCGCCTTTGCACTTTAATCCATCTCGACATTCTGAAGCCAGCACTAAAATATCTCAGCCGTCAAGAGCTCGGTCTCAAGAGTAAACTAGTTAATCATTAATTCATGTGCATCATTTACTTTTCATCACTACCTACCATCCTTTTAGCTTCAAGTATATTCTTTTGTACTTACAGCTTATTAGACCACTAATTTTATCAAGAAAAATACCGACTGCCTCGTTGGTCTCGCGTCATAAATGTGCGCGTGGGATTGGGAGGTCTCGGGTTCGATTCCCTGGTCGAGCAAAGTGTTATTGGGTTTTTCCGATAGGACATTTTCAGTAGCAGCACGGAGTCTGGTAATATGCCCGGTATGGCAATCGGCTCGCATTACGTGGGACCTAAAAAGTCACGGTGAAATGTGGGTGATCAAAATCTGGCTAGGAGGACTGGAATTGTTTGCAGACGATAGTGGAAGGCGGCCTACCTCTCTGGCATTCATGCAGAGAATGTCCAAATGCTGTCCTCCACAGTGAGGACAGGGGCGGGAGTTAGGGCAGTCTCGCTGGTAGTGGGACCCCAAACAAGAGAAGCAAAGGCGGCGGGTATTCGCGATGCGCCTACGAGAGGCGACATGAAGGTCCAAGAATGCCCTACAACTGGCCGTTCTGTGCCCCGTGACCTTGCAGTAAGAGCACTCTGCTGGGCTCTGCGTGACTGCAATCGAGGAGGACGCCGATCAAAATTGCCTTGGGTGTGAACGCGAGCCTGCTCCTTGATCTTGGGCGGCTGCGACTTAGCCGGCGTGTCACCACCGGAGTTATCCAAAACCCGGCACTCATCCTCTAGGAACTTCTCCAAGTCTGCAAAAGGGGGCAGATGCGTCGCACTATCCCCACCAAAGCGCTGTTCAAATCGCGACCTCAGGTCGGCAGGCAGCTTTTTGAGCACAATGTGCACCAATAGGTAGGACCATTGGTCCACGGGCAGATCCAAGCACTTAAGGGCGTTGATTGCCACCAAGAGCGGGTTCAAAAGTTGGGTGCGAAACCCAAAGCCCGTGTCGGCGAGGTATTTTATTTATTTATTTTATGCTTTATTGTACACCAGAAATATTACATAAGACATCATACAATATAAGCGAAGTACAATGGGGGGTCTTATCGCTTAGAGCGATCTCTACCAGGCAACCTTTGGATGGAAATATTATTGGTCGGAAAATAGTGGTAGTTGTAGGTGTAAAAGTCATAATACTTATAATAGATAGATATCTCTAAACACATACATATATACCTATTCATATACTCTACTCTATATACCTACATACAAATACATATATACATATACATACATACAAATACATATATACATAAGCATACAAAACATAAATATATAAAGGACATAATTATACACACATGAACTATAGCAATGCCTCAATTATAGAATATTTTAGAATGGACTGTAAACTATAATGAAAGATAATATTCCTTCACTAAGGATTTAAATTTAGCTACCATCTTAGCTTGCCTAATGTGCAGCGGTAATTTATTCCACAAGCGAACAGCAGTTACGGTGAAGGAATTGTCATAAAAAGCCGTGGAATGTTCCGGAATTTTAAGCCTCAAATTTTCTGATGACCTTAAATATCTATTATGTGTATCATGAAGGAACTCAAATCTTCCTTTAAGATAGGAGGGAGTTGAAGGGTTAAACAGTATATTGTACAGTAAAGTAAGAATGTGAGCATTCCGGCGATGTCGAATTGGTAACCACTTGAGCTGTGTTCGAAATTGTGAAACATTGTCGTATTTGCGCAAGCCAAATACGAATCGTATACAGAAATTTTGAATTTGAGGCATGATGATGATCAAGGGGAATGTAAATTAACGCCGATAGATATTGCAATTTGAATAATAGGAGCGCATGTAATGTTCAAAAACTTACATATCAAGACGTAGACATCACTTTCTATCATGGATAGCTCTGATTGACCTCGATGCCAAGCATTTGTCAGTATGGTTCATCCACAACCCTTTCAGTGCGACCTGTAGGTTGAAAAGTTATATGATTCCACTGTCCCGCATTCTAGCATTGCAGTTCTATCAATTTCTGTTTAATCAGGTCTTTCAATAACACAATACCTGTCGGGTATTTCACCGATATCAGGTCTCTTAGCGGACATCTCCGCTTTATCTCGACTGAGGCGATAAACGTCTTTACCCTCAGCCGAGGCTCTAAAACATCTTTACTATTACAATACAGAATTACCATACAATACATTTACAATCACTTGATATGTAGAAACAATAGGATCCCATATAATTAGTTTTACAACACTAGCTACTCCAAACAGTAGGAATCACAAAATACTTAGCTCCAGCGCCCATTTGTGGTTTCATCAGACCAGCAGGCAATGATATATATTATTATATAATTTTTACACAACATACAATATGTTTTGAATGAAAATATCAATACTATGAAGTAATTAAATAACTTCGTATTCTTCGTATATCAAGTTCAAACCTCAAACGTAGAACCGTCGGTTGTGGCCAGTACTCACATAGAGGTTAGCTATTATTTACTCTTTCTCTATGGCTCATTTTAAATTTATTAATGTTGCTGCATGTACACTACATACAAATCGCGAGAAATCACGACAACCCGGGTGAGCGTGGGCAAACTCAAAATCTGCTCGGTGTGGGTGTCTGCGAGGCCACGCTTGTTGTGGTACCTACTGGTAATTAAGTCCCGAGCCGTCTGGTACACCTCGTCAGACACGGGCAGATGCTGGATGAGGCATTTGGCCTCTCCATCTAGAACCGACATCAAGTAGGCCAATTTTTGTGCCGGCCGAAGGTCAGCCCTGTCATCGACCAGGCTGTCAAAAGTTAACGAAGCCTAGGTAGCTTCCTAGGCAGCCATCAAAGTGCGGCAGGTCCAAGGGGGGAAGCCTACTCACCAGTCCCGGTGCTGGCTTAGGAAGCTCCTGCTTCAAAGCGGGTTGCCCGTCCCTCTCGGCAATAAACAGTCTTGCACACTTGGAGACAGCATCATAGAGATCCATGATCTGGGTATAATCCTCGCTGACACTATTTCACTGGTCAGCGGTGAAGTCAACAACTGACACTTCGAGACAGCAAGCGCTGAAAGTACGAAATTGCTGTTCCACACTTGCCAGGCAATCATCGATCCGCTCATATCTTTGTAGAAAGGCCGGCTGGCGATCAGGCGGGTTCACTAAAGCACTGACTTAGGCAAACCAGCGCAAATCTGATGCAATGGCACCAGCAGCCGCACGCAAGTCCTTGATAGCTGACATAATTAAGTTTCAAAAGAGCTTGGACAAGCGTTAAAAAATATTATCAATTAAAACTTAACAAAAACTTAAAATTTGTTAATTCTTTGAAATCAACAAGATATTAGCCTGTTTACTGCTGGTGCAAGCAAGTGGCAGGTATTTACTGCCCAACAAAATTAATAGTTTCAATTATATTGACACAAAAACAAAGTTATCAAAAGTTGAAACTTCAAATTAGTTAATTAATTACTTGCCACAGACAGACTGGCTGTGTTATTTGAGATATACAATAGCAGTAGTATGTGTTACCTAACAATATTATCAGTATATTACAACAAACAAAGGTTTATCAATGTGACCCGCCCAAGATGCAAGGTCAAGTTTGGTTGTTATAATGTTTCAAACTCAATATATGCAATTAACTAAATCAATTGATACATATAACTGTTATGTATCCAATCAAAGCTGACTTATCAATGCTACAATAACTGATTCAAGTTAGATTTCAACAATGCAAGTCAAACAATTACTGATTTGAGGTTATGTATGACAAAGTGTTTCAAATTAAGTAGGTCATCTAATATAAATAAATATTATGTATTTTAGGCAAAACTGACCTTACAAACACTACAACACTGTTTACAATGTGATGGGATACAAGATTACAATATTAGTCTGATGCTAGTAACTCTCAACAGCGGCTAGATACAACAGCGCTCTGCATTCCACAAAATTATGATTAAAATATGTCTAGGAGGACTGGAATTGTTTGCAGACGATAGTGGAAGCGTGATTATATTCATCAGTCCTTGTCAGCTACAACAAATCTCTGACATATATGTACTGTGTTTTCACAGCGGTGAATTAAAACTAATAGGTACATGTGCGAATTTACCTGATATCTTCCTGTGATGTTCCGGAGTAGACCTATAAGATTACACTCATAATTTTGGCCAAAATGACAAGCAAATCGTTATAGTTACTCAGCCGGTCCTCCAACGATGTTTTCGGGCAGGATACACGCGGACGGATTCACTCAAGTTTCACAAATGTTCAGTACGTTACAAATGTCAATGTTCACAAATTTTAACACAATTCTTGCCGGTAATGTTCAAGGCGCGGCAGATACAAGAATTTACAGTTCAGGTTTACACAATACCACTACGATTCGAGAAGCACCCATGTGCTTTCAAATGGCGATATTTCAGGAGGACAAAACCGTATTAATTTTACTTTTTGTCAATCGCTCACAACCTTGTCGAACAAATTCATATAGCGACGGTTGCGAGACTGTTAATCAATATAATTAATTCCAAAACGCAAAATTACAAGACGGCGTAAGCGCAAGACAATTTTTTTACCAAACTCGACAAAGAGTGATAGAGTGAATGATTTAACGGTTCATAGTGTGACCATAGTCAGAAATCTTCAATAGACAAAGTAACACGCTACTAAACTGACATAATCGATTTAACTTATTATGGACAATATTTCTATTTCAAACAGTGGGTGTAATATTACACCTCTGCCTACCCCTTCGGGTATATAGGCATGAGTCTATAAATAAATAAAAAAAAATTAAAATACCGAAACCCCAATCAAGCATTTTCTTCAGTACGAACAACGGAATTTACAAATGCAATTCAGGCATCAAATATTATTAGTACGGTAAACGCCGAAACATTCTCGCTTGTGTTCCGATACTACAACAAAGAATATAAAATGTTACGTATCACATAAATCTCGCGTGACAATTGGTTGCAGATGAAACCTATTAATCGCATTACGTTTATCCGTTTGTACACATTATCTAAGTAAATATTTCAGCACTCATACGCCTTCAGAAAAAGATTGAATATAATCAACTAACAGATAATAAATTAGACATCAACAATAATTTCGTTAGCACACCCTCGTCACAGTTTTTGGCCCTGGCCGATTTTAGAGCATCGCCGCCGGGAATACAGATAGTTTGTGTTATATGATGTTTACAAAATATTGCCGCTCGAACAGGATGAATAGCATTTTTATTGCATTCTATCTCGAATAATAAAATTTGCCTTATCAAATATGACGGGAGCAGAGGCGCCGATTCTGTAAATTTTTTACGTTTCATCAGTCGGATTCTTTTGATGTCAGAATTGGTAATATGGCTGTAATAACTTTAATATGAAGCGCAAATGAGGCAATTCTTTGTATAGTTTTATTGCGACGATTAAAATGGTGTGAGATGGCAATCTATCTTGAGTCCGGTCTTTGAAATGCTATTGCGTCTATCGTCTCGGTTGCTTTGCTGCTCTTTTGAGCTCAATTCAAACAGCTACGAGTTTTTTACTCTTTTCAGTCCACGTTGTTGCTTTTTCTTAGCTTTTTAAAGAGACGGTTGCGGTCAGAGTTTTCTTTTATACAAATAGCACATATATACATACATAGACACACGCCTGTTTCCACGAAGCGGTAGGCAGAGGCATATTAAACGCCCACTTTTCGCCAGTGTTTTGATCCCACGTAATAGGTGGCGAGCCTATTGCCGCTTTTCGGGATATTTTGGGAATATAGTAATAGCACATTTCTATAAACCATGAATTTATTAATTAAACAGCGTGGACGTAATTGCATTATGGATACAGTAAACAGGACAAAACTGGCTCAAAGGTGGCATGTCCGAGTTAGTAAGAAATAGTTAACATCAAAGAGCTTCGAGTGTTTCAGTTTTTTATATATAATAATAATAATAATAATAATATTCTAACTACATTCACACAACACCATCTAGCAATCAAATTAAATTAATATGAGCTAAAATAATACGTAGTGAAACAAAGCCAGCCACTGTAACAGTTTGGTTCACATTTCACAGTTTGTGGGGTATAAAGTGTTGCAACCAAACCACCGCATACAACAGAATGAACTCGGCCATTGAACGATAAAAATAGAATGTATTTTGTTAGCATAACGGTGCATGCACTTATACTTTGTTAAAAAAACAAAGAGCAACAAAGGAAAAAGAAGTAAACGACAACATCTTTAAACATAATAATGTATTTGTATACAAGTACATATTTTAGGATGATTATGTTTAAATTGTATAAAAATAAAATGTTTTATTAAATATACTGTACTAGCTCTTGGTTCCATTAGCGCTTGATTTTGATGTTGATTGTGAGATCTTCGGTCTGATCTTAGTCTCTTGGGTCTTGCAGTAAGACATGCCCAATACAGAACCTGTAATAGTGACTTGTTCACGTTAATAGGCTCGACCCAGATTACATGGAACTATTCCGATGCTCTTATATAAGAAATCATTTTCACTTTATGCTGTGGCGTAAAGGTAATAAGTTTTTGTCTATTTGGAAGACGTAGCGCGTAGGTACTGTATACTTTTTAAATGTGCATACACTTAGACAGTCTGGATAGGTATTATTGTATAGACCATCATGAAAATGCAACTTTTATTGGGAACGTAAATTTGGATTATAAAAACGAAAAACTTGATTAACTTTCTGTGGTATGAGTCATTGTATGATCTGAAACTATACAGTTTTTTTAGCAAAACCTATAGCAAAATATGAATGAGAATTTTCCGTTCAAATCGGGGGTATTTAACCAAAGGCTTTGTAAATGGATCGCGAACCAAAATTGCAATGCTATGGGTGCAAATGGAGCTGTATGGCTTATACCAGTCTTCTAGTGATTCATTGGTTAGGCGCGCTAAGCGGATCGCATTTTGACTGTCACTCAAAATACAAGAGAAAATGTATATTTTGTGGAAAGCAATTTTACTCCATATGAACTAGCTTAACTAACACTAAGTACTTTTAGAAACACTATAGTCGAACACTATTAAGAAGCTTTAAATATATTTAAATAGAGGAAGCACGTGGCCACACGCGCATTTTTTTTTTATTTAACTGTTTCTACCCGATCCCGTGAGAATTTCGGAAAATCCCTTCTTAATGCGCCTCGTTGGTCTCGCGGCATAAATGTGCGCCTGGGATCGGGAGGTTCCGGGTTCAATTCCTGGGTCAGGCAGTGTTATTGGGTTTTTCTCTCACGAAATTCTCAGTAGCAGCACGGAGTCTGGTAATGTGCCCGGTACGGCAATAGGCTCGCCCCTTATTACGTGGGACTAAAGTATATCTGGCGAAAAGTGGGTGTAGAAATACACCTCTGCCTACCCCTTCGGGGATAAAAGGTGTGACTTTATATATATATATATATATATATATATATATATAATACACCTCTACAGTCCCCAAAGAACATACATGCAACAAATTCAGCTTCTTCTGGTGTTTCGGTCAGTCGGTACCGGAAGAAGAATTTAAAATTTTATACAGATAATTAGGAGCTCATTTTACTTGCTAACCTCCTTATTAAAGTTATTGACGTGGGTAAAGTACTCCGTCTTGTGTTCCTCGTTCGTGATTGATGACGTTCCGAGATCAAAGCTGGACGAATCATCAAGTACCTTCACATTTTTGTCGCGGCACAAAAACCTTTGGAATGAGAACAAGTGTGGTGCCCGATTGGAGGCCAAAAGTGAAATTGGAATTTTCCTATTACGGGAATTGTCGGCTATGGCCGGGATACGGTAAATAGATTTACCTGCTATCAGATTCAGTTGATTCGAATGTCAAGGCTGAATGTGCAGACAAGATTTATTTAGAAAGAGATGTAATATATCTTAATCTGAAATCTTATGTCTTGGAACCGTGTATTTTGAGGTACCTATGTGTTGGTAGGTTTTTTGGATTGTGTAAACTTAAGGCCTATTGTCCACGTAAACCGCACGTCATGCGCACGCTTTCGTCAATTGACGATTGCAAGACGAATGCTTGCATCTTGCGTATAAACAATCAATCGTCTTGCAATCGTCAATTGACGAAAGCGTGCGCAAGACGTGCGGTTTACGTGGACAATAGGCCTTAAACGGCGTAAAAGTGCAGTAAAGTTGTATCAAAATATAATGTGAACAATTAATTCTAGGTGAAATGGAGTAGTCAGTCGTATGTTGCCGATTTAGAAATATGCATCGACAATTTTATGCTAGTTCATCATCTACAATATCACATCATTGTTATAATTGTAGTCTGGGCCGCGTTGCAGACCTTCCAACCAATCACTTAAAAGTATTAACGCGTGTAAGTAATTGAAGCTTGGCCAAACCGAGACTAGGATTGAGCCAATGTAATCTTAATCTCAAACCTAAAAGGTATCTGAACATAAAAACAACTCGCCAAAATATCTCCAAGTAATTCAGTTACACAATATCGTGTGCCCTTTATTCGTTCTTAATTATAACGATAATAGCTAATACTGTAACAGCCAACTGTGGAGCCCCTTACAAAGGAATGTCTACACTTAAAGCACACAGTGTATTTGCAGGGCAAACAATTAGAGTTTTATTAAAATTTGATCACCCCTCCCGCAGTCTCTTCTTAATTAAAAATAGGAAGGGACTTGAGGATCGCTTCGTCTGTTGGAACTTCTACGCTCCATTCAAATGAAGGCGCCAATAAACAAGTCATAATTAAAAAAGTTAAGACCCAAGCTTAGCTTAGGAATGTATGACGGAGTGCAAAAGTGATGCTAGTTTCTGGGTTGAGCGCATAATAACAGTTACATAATGTGGTAACTAGATTATTTTTAGAATAGCTTACAATGTCTACTGAAACGTATGAATAATTATTATTTTCTTATTCATTACGAATCTGTATAGTAACATGTAGGATTAAATCAGTACCCGTGAGCGTCGTAAAAGGTGACTCAGGAAAATACTCGAAGCAAAAAGTATCTTTGCGAAGACAGGGAAAACTCGATATCAAACCATATACCAACCCGACTGGCCAGCATTGTATAGTAGGCCAAATTCTTTGACTCATAATGCAATAGTCATGTAAAATAGGAGAGGTCCATGGCCAGCAGTGTAAGACTAAAGGCTGTTCGATTATTTATTACGTCTCTCACTATAAAAGTTATAATAATTTGTAACATATTTACAATTTTAAATGATGACAATTTAAATCCTATCGTAGACTAAAAACAAATTAAAATCTATGTGATTAGTCTACTAAATGCTATTACACTAAACTAATCCTTTATTTATACATTTGCCAAATCATTATTTATTTTCCCGGAAAATGTTCTTTACAATTTCATCGATACGTTTTTAGAGTAGTTGATTAATGTGAGTACAAAAAATGATGTATATTTGCGTATTTCTTACGCAATCAATCAAACAATCGTAGTCCATTGCAGGACATAAATCTGTCGTGAATTGTGATACATTTTATACTTTAGAAGGCTGTGTATACACAAGAGATGAACGAACTGAGCAGTGTGCGAGCAAAATATAAAAGATCAATTTGCAAATGTACATATTATATCACCTTGGTTGTCTGGAATACATTGCATTTTGCGATGAGAACGCCCTTGTATCACAAGTTTTAAGTTATTTATTCTTATAATTTTTCTGGTTGACAATAAAAACATTCTATGTATCTATATATCACCTAAAGGCGATAACAAAACGCAAGTTAACTTAAAGAATAAACATAAAAGGTGCCCAATTAATACAAGCTATCTGACAAATAGACTTTAAATGGCAAACGAAATCACGACGAGATGGTGGAACAGCCTTTGCTCCTTTGTAGGTCCCTGAAGGTGCCTAAATCCTAGAAACATAAATTATTGAAGGAGATTGAGGACGCCTTTACCATTCAGTGTGTCGTTTTGAAATAAGCAATAAACTTACATCACGATACAGTATGGCAACTTTATTTACTCACAGATACATAAAGTAAAAGTGGCTCCACTTTTCTTTAACATGAGTCATCTATATTATTTTATTTGATCCGACAGGCTACCCCCTTTTATTAATTTGAGACTTCTTATTTTAGTTTCTCTCGCTATACCCTTTTAGAAAATATCAACCACTAGTAGTGCTTGTAACTTTTCATTCATCAAGTAGGTACGTCCTATAATAGTATAGTGTAGACTGACTATGCTGTATACATCCTTTGTTACTTAATCTGTTTAGAAAAGATCAGTACCACCACTTAACCTGAGCTAAGCTAGCAAGTTGGCACGCATCGTTCATCTCACTCGCACATCTTTCTTAAACACGTCGAATTACCGTGTTACGCCCGCGGTTGCGGATCGCTTGTTATTCCGATACCGGTAATAGATGACCTTTTGTAGTGCCACTAGACATTAACTAAAGTACCACTTTGTCACGTTCGGAAGTGTAAGTGTGAAATCTCTTTTTACGTTGAATTGCCAATATTTTAAAGATAGTGTTTGAGATTTTATAAATATATTTTACTGGAAACTCCGAGGCAAATATAAGATATTTTATCTTTAATTTCGCGATTTCGACCAGCTAGGTCATCATATAGCGTATTGTATTGTACTAGTTTTGCGAATTATGTATCCTTGTCTGCGTGAAATGTCAATAATGCATTCTGTGTGTGAACTATTTGGGTGTCTAATTTATCTAAATCTGTTTGGCCGTGAAAATGACATATCCGTGACTTTATATTTTATTTGCTTTCCAAACATAAATTTTGCTTCAAATTAGACTTTATAAGCTATTCGACAATGGACAAAAATTTGTTCAAATTGCAGAAACTGTTTGTGGAACATACAAAGTTTTGACTCCTGTCGATTGAACCTACAACACTTGGTTTTGGGGTCATTCACCACTATACCAACTAAACTGCTAGTTATACCACAATGCCTTACAGCAGTCAAATGACAAATACCCATTAGATTGATGAATTAGGTTTTTGAAACTGACGCCGAAAGATAGTACAAAGAAGTTACAGGGGTTTCAAAATTATCTGAACGGCTTCGAGGAAAGGATGTGTTTGTTTATTTGGTCGTCTTGGCGGAGCCACTTTCGCACCCCCAGTTTGACTACGTAAACAATATCTGAACCTCGGAAAGGGCTGGTACTATTTTTTAAAACATAACTTATACAGTAGCTTGAGCAGCACTTTATAATGCACAAATACAGGTAAACATATTTTACGCTATTTAACTATTAGTTATTGCTATTATACATACATTGCACTATTAATACTACTATTATCTATCATACATTATAGGAAATAATTGAAACTGAGCTGTGAAACAAGCACGTCTAGTAAAGGTGTTTACGTTAGCTGCTGCAGGTGAAAAGTTGATGGTAGCGTCGCTTCGTGAGCTGTCAGCAATCCTGTAACTCCGGCTTACCAAGTATGGTCCCACTGATAACGAGTTTATCCTGCTACGCAAATTATGGTAGTTTATAAACATTTCTAAGAAAATATACTACTTTTAAAACATATTTCTTTGCTTCTTTCGTTCAGTGGATAGCGTATGCGTCTGCTGGTCGGAAGGTCCCGGGTTCAATTCCTGAGTCGGGCATAGGTGTTACTGGGTTCTAATAGGTTAGCCCCCTATTACGTGCGACCTTCAAATTCATAACATGGCGAAAAGTGGGTGTAATATTAGACCTGTGCCTTTGCAAATATCGGCGTGAGTAAACAAAAAAATATTCGACTAACCCTGTATACTAAAGCGCTGATCAACACGAGATACATTCAGTTTAAAATTGTCTCTAGTAATCTGGGCTACGAGTGGTTAAATAATTTTTACTCGTGCTAGAAATTTACCCTGTTACCTTTACTCAATTTCATAGAATGAAAAGAAACAAAGAACACCTAGACCTTACATAGATTAAGGTAGCTTAGAACGTATACTAAGGATCCGAAACTCATATGAAAATAATGCCGTGTCCCGGCGGATTTTGTCTTAAGTGTTTTCCCAAAATACAGTCATGAAAATGCTTCATCGATTAAACGAACGTCCGTCTTTATAACAACAAGTGAATAATACTATAAGAGGACATATATTACAATAATGCACAACTGAACTTATATCCGCATTCACGATAAATTTCAATTCAGCTTCGGAACAAACATGTCTTGTAACAGTGTTTACTTGAGCGTGTTTAGGAGAAAAGTTTGTTAGAGCGAGCACCGTGAGGTGTCAGCAATCCTACAAGCTTCTATTCACACAGTTTTAAACCGTATTTTCTTTAATCTAAAACGTAAAATCGTTTGTACGTTCGGGCCACGACTGTTCACTGCACCGCTCGCCGCCGCACGGTTTGTAAGCTATCAAGCAATTTTATGTAATTTAGTAATTAAGATAAGATTTAAAATTATTTGACCAAAATCGCAAATTTTATGTCTTTAAAAGCTATCTCTCGTCTTAGGATGTGACCTGTGCTGCAGATAACTTAACAAAATATGCAGTCAACAGACAAAAATTACAACCAGACTCGAAATAAACATTTTTGAGATATACAAAGAATTGTCTTGTGTGGAGCTCAAACCCACAACAGGAGGCACTTCTAACCGCTGAATTCATTATTCGATTTATAATTTATTAACATATGCCGTGTGGTTGACGGCACCTGCCGTGTGGTTGACGGCACCTGCCGTGTGGTTGACGGCGTAGAATATAAGTGTCACCACGCCCTATCTTCCCGTGGGTGTCGTAAGAGGCGAGGGATGACACGATGCAAATACCATCTTTGCGTCGAGACGTAAAACTCGACATCAAATCCTATACGTCTGCCTCGTTGGTCTCGCGGCATAAATGTGCGCGTGGGACCGGGAGGTCCCGGGTTCGATTCCTGGGTCGGGCAGTATTATTGGATTTTTCTGTCACGAAATTCTCAGTAGCCGCACGGAGTCTGGAAATGTGCCCGGTACGGCAATAGGCTCGCCCCTTATTATGTGGGACTAAAGTATATCTGGCGAAAAGTGGGTGTAGAAATACACCTCTGCCTACCCCTTCGGGGATAAAAGGCGTGACGTTATGTATGTATGTACGTAACATATTTGACATATTAAGTTCCATACAAAATATGTCAAACCATACAAAATTTGTCAAACATTTATCTCGAATCTCCAAACCGATGGATGGATGAACCATACATACATACATAGATCGACTATTGAAACTTGCCGTAAAAGGCAAGATGACCTGTCAAACAACTACGTCATATTTGCAGCCGAACTCAGTAATACTTCTTCTTCCTCGGTCTCTCACTGCTAAGGATCGCTACCGCATATTTGTTTCCAGTAGGAGCGGTCGTACGCCGTATGTAAGGCTTGGTGCATGCTGCCGCCCACCGCCTTCTTGATCGTGTCAGACCATCTTGTAGTTGTCATGCCTTGAGCACATCTTCCATTTATGTGACCCAAGATTATTTGTTTCTCCATACAGTGTTTTGGAGACCGCATGATATGTCTGAAAAAGCTGAGGGCCCAAATTTGGCATATTTTGGAGTGCCTTGTGGTTATGTTCAGCTCTTTTAATATGGACTCGTTCGTCCAAGGTATACGGAGTAATCCCCGCCAACACGCCATCTCAAAAGCGTCAACCTTGCCACTATCACAGCTTTTCAGTATTACTACAATCATACAATAGTACTTATCTTTGTATTTAGCTCCATAATATAATATATAATAATAATAATACTCTACCACATACACACATCACCATCTAGTCCCAAACTAAGCAGAGCTTGTACTATGGGTACTATCCATTAGGATAAACATACATATATACTTTTTTTTTTGTAAATACATACATATTATACATAGAAACACCCAGACCAAGACAAACATCCATGTTCATGCACACAAATGTTTGACTTGAGCGGGAATCGAACCCGCGACCATCGGCGTAGCAGTCGCTTACACTCCCGCTGCGCCAACCGGTCGTCAATCCATAGTAGTATTACTATACACAATACGTATTCATTGAAATATATCTGCAGGTCAAACATATACTGTAAGACTGTTTACTTTAGTGGTTCAGGTAAAAGTTGAACGAAGCAGCGCCGGCGTAACGTGTCAGCGATCCTGTAACTCCGAGCTACGTCGGGTGGGGATTCACTGACAGCGAGTATTCTTTCAGATAAAAGTTCTTGGAAATGTTAATGTGTAATGAAGTATTTTTGAAGAATTTGTAGTATTCAGGCAGATTAAAAATAAAAAGTGTTACTTTCCTATTTTATTCTGTTAGTACAGGCGACTATGGAATATACACGAAGCAAATAGTATCTTTTGCAAGAGACGGAAAGCCCAACATCAAATCCTATACCAACCAGTATGGCGACGTCTCATTAGACCAAATGCTTCTATAAACCACAATATTATTATGACGCAAAGTTGGAGAACTTTATCTTCGGACCAGCGCCGGACAGCGACAGGCTGTAAAATGAATAGAATATAGGCTGTATGAAAATTGTATGGGTATATTCCAGCACAATAATGTATCAATGATACCTATAAGGATATTGAATTTCTTTCATCTAACATAAATAAATAAAATAACGTAATATTCTTAAAACATTTTACATAAATAAGTAATTCATATTTTATAATTATTTATAGTTTAAAAAACTAACCGCTATCCGCGTGCATTCAAACTCCATCTCGTGCTACAACTGGCATTGCATTAATTCCGCCTTGTCTAATCGCGCTGTGAATTTCTTCTGTTTTTTTTTTACAAGCTTGAATTGGTGTCCCACTGCTGGGCAAAGGCCTTCCCTTCCGACTTCCATTTCTCACGATCCGCTGCCATTATTTGCCAATCTTTTGTATAAGCGTCTAACTCATCGCGCCATCTTCTCCTGGGCCGTCCCCGTTGTCGCTTCCTATTATTTGGGATCCACTGAGTGGTTATTTTCGCCCACAATTCTTCAGGCATGCGACAAACGTGGCCCGCCCAGTTCCACTTTAATTTGGCAGCTGAGTGGCCTACATCGGCAATCTGTGTTTTGGAACGTAGTATTGAGTTTCTTATGCGGTCTGTGAGCTTGACTCCCAAAATACTTCGTTCCATTGCCCTTTGACAGACCCCGAGGGCGGACTTTTGATTTTGAGTCAGTGACCAAGTCTGTGATCCATAGGTAAGGGTGGGAAGAATGCACATGTCCATGAGTTTTCTCTTTAAGGTCAAAGGAAGAGATCCTTTCATTAGAGCTTTCATCGACCAAAAGCTCCTCCAAGCGTTTTCGGTGCGTCTTGCAACTTCTTTGTCTTGTCTAGCCTGGGAGGAGACAATTTGACCGAGATATATATACTCATGGACATATTCAATCTTCACACCCCTAACCGTTATAAGGTTATGCACTGTGGTGTTGGTCATGACTTTGGTTTTCTCCATGTTCATGTTGAGTCCGACCCCGAGGCTGGCTTGGCTCAGTTGTTCGAGCATGAGGCCTAACTCAGCTGCCGAATTAGAGAAGACAACAATGTCATCAGCGAATCGGAGATTAGTCAGTCGCGTTTCCCCAATAACAATGCCTTTGTCGCGCCAATCGTTATAAAGCTGTTGAAAAACATCTTCCAGCGCTGCTGTAAATAGTTTAGGCGATAGCGGATCTCCTTGTTTGACACCCTTTTGTATTGGAAAAGATGGACCTGTTGAGTGTAGTTTTATGGAAGCAGTGCTATTGATATATATGTTTTTAAGCAAGTGTATATATGTGTTATCAATTCCTTGTTTTTTAAGGGAGTCAAATATGCTTCTGTGAGATAAACTGTCAAACGCTTTGGAATAGTCAACGAATGCGAGATATAGAGGAAGATTAAATTCTTGGTGTTTTTCGATGATTTGGTTTATAGCGTGTAAATGGTCTGTGGTGGACAATCCGCGTCGCAAGCCGGCTTGTTCTGGCGGTTGGTGCATATCAAGTATACCAGATATTCTATTTTCTATTATTTTGATAAAAACTTTATATAAGTGTGAAATAAGGAATTTCTTCTGTTAGTTGTGTCAAATGGTTTTAGCATGAATTCACGTTAAACTATACTTTAGGCTATAGCCTCGTATGGCAAGCACTGTGACACTAACATGGTATTATACTTTTAAAAAGAATTGCGATTTAATCATATTATAAAATTAAGTCCTCTTTCCTTCCAGTATGTCTGTATGAGCGCGATTAACTAAAAAGTACCTTACGAATTTTGTACAGTTTTGTCCTTTAGATAGTGTGATTCCTGAGACAGGTGTAGCTATACACGTGGGTAGAAGCGCGGGAGAACTCTAAGAACCCTAGCTTTTCTACGTATTCTCCAATTTACGTCAAAAATCTTATCCTTCCTGCCTACTGTGTTTGCTTTATGTGCCACTTTATGTACCCAGGCAACCATATTGCACGTTTGTGTGCGTGTTCGTCATGCCAGCGGTTTGGCAATTTGACTTGGCGGTACCCCTACGCAGCTACGCTATGCCTAAATGTCTAGTGTGATCTGTCATTATATGACTACCTTTACAGTTCTGGTGTTATCTACCCGAATTTCAGTTTGAATTGCCTGTTATTTGGCAATAGTGTGAGCCGTCAGATTGTGAAACTGCCTGAAATTAGCTTACCAAAGATGATGTGATGAGGTTATTTCTACCACCTCTACCTATATACGCTATAGCTAGCAGCATTTATATATTATAGGTTTAGCTTTAATTATTCGGCGTGTATTATGCTGATTATAATTAATTGACATAATTATGACAATGATCTGAGCGAACCTAATTTGCCATTCCAAATAGATCTGCTTGTACGGGCGACGTTGCTGCGGTTAGTGCTTATATCTACGACCACTTATTGCGGCATTTATGCCTGACTGAGATAAACCAAAGCCCCGGTTCCTGTCATAAATCATGATTGTGAGACCAAGTCGGTGAACTTCGGTAGGTCTCTAAATTAAAACAAATAAAAAGTATGTAAGCCGCACACCCATCTGAGAAGAATGCTTGTGTTCCATCTTGTGACGCCGATTTTCATTTTTGAATTTATTGATTATGACATTATGATAATAATTGTGACAAATCAAAATGTAACAAACGCGTTGAGTGTTGAGTTAGTTTTGGCTTTTTACCGAATACATGACAATGGTGGTCAAACGGATAATGCATTATTTAGGAGAGGGCATAAATAATAATTTACGTCAAAAGTGTTACTGGGTGGTAAGTAAAATAAACGTACCTAAAAAAAATATTATTACGTTTAGGACCTGTAGAATAAGACTGTAACTTCAAGCAAACAAAACGTCATATGCCAAACCCGAAACCAAGTTGGAACCAACTTTTTGCAGAGTTCTTTAATAAACAAATTTATGTTATTAAAGTTTCAGGTACGAACATAACATGCTTCGGATATTAATATGCGAGTGAAGTTTGAGCACGACGTTTACACACACACTGGGCTTAGAAGACTCTAAGTGTGTGAAAAGTTTGTGTATCTGTGCGTGAAGTGCATGTATGTGTGCATGAAGCGTGTGTGTATGTGTACGTGAAGTGTTTTCCCCTATGTGTGTGAAGTTCACATGGATCTCACTTCTGGTAAATGAGACAGCTGCTAAGTAAAGTTTGCTTGTAAATTGTTATGTGCCGATGTGTTAGGTGATGTCTTTTACTGCGTGATTTTTGTTAAGGGATTATACTGTGGATTATACTTTGAGTATGTTTTCTAATAAAACATCGTGTTACACGCCATTACGGTTGTAATGAGGCGAGATGTATTCACAGGGTTGGAAGAGGATTTTATACAGTTTATTGTTATACACTTATGGATAATGGAATGCAATTGTGTTTATATTATCATATTTTCAGTTGATTTCTTCGTGAAGATGGATATGAATCCTATATAGTTACAGCCACGACAATAAACAAAATATTTATTACCATTATGTAAAAGGTTGCAAAACTAGTCAGAAACCAGTCAATATATCTAGTTACGTCGAGTATAGTAGTATAATAATCTGATGATAAACATACCTTTACCTTAAATCACGGAAGTGTAAATACTAAAATATCCAGTGGCAGCAATGATTTTCAATCAAGCAATCACTGTATGATGAGTCTGAAAATTTAGTTGTGTTTGCATCTTGTTGTGAACCTAACAGATAAATACAATTATAGCCATAAGTAAGGTAATTTATCACAGTTATATGAGACCAAGATAAAGTATGTGTATGTATGTTGCGGTGAACGAGCACTGACATTCTTAGAGATATTTTAAGTGTGAGATTAGTAAGAGTTAGCGAGTTTGAGAATGGTGAAAGTGTATATGATTTGTGTGATTTTATTATTTGTGAGTGTAGGATTGTAAATAGTTGGTTATATATGAAACAAAAATTGTGTGTAGTTATAGTATAAACATAAATTAAGCTGACTAAGGATAACGACGTATAACTTATGTCTTCTCGAGATCTGTACGTTGAGGGATCCAGGCATAGTCAATCCGATTGTTCCTGAAGTTCCTTGAGGGTCGATTCAGATCTTATTAGTATATGTTTGTCGCCCACCTGCTTCCGTAAAATGACGTTGCCGTTTGAAGAGCAGCAAAATTTATATGCCTTTTGTCGAGCAAATTCTCTGGCTAAATAAAATAGCCTTTTCGACGTACTAGACAGATGTTCATCCACGTAGACAGCTAGTTCTTGGCCAGCTATTCCAATAAGTTCCGTGTTTAGCTTATTCTCCTTATTTGGTTGTTTGTTATTATAGCCTCGGACTAACCTTTAGCGATATATTAATACCAATCAGAAATAGACAAAGTTGCAGTCAGTAATGTCTTTTTATAAATAATGAATTTTAGATCGGTTGAACGTTACAGACCATGCGCGGTAGCTCAGGATTGTTGTTGTGTACTTGTGTGTATGACGTAGCTTACGCAAACGCCATCCAACGCTCCGCTCGCCACGCTGCCGCGCTGTGTTGTAGTAGTGGGGTATTTCGCCGCGGGCGGCCAGTGACTGCGTGGCACCGTGCGTAGCACACCGGGCTCCCGCGCAGCAGGCGGTGGTTCAAATCCTCACCAATCACTTCACACTTTGTAGCAGGTTTTTAGTTGTAATAGCGTAACCCCTATTTATCTCTTTCTCGACACGCCTCTAAGGTGTGGTTTATATACAAAAACACTCGAGTGGGACAAGGAATTGAATTTGTCGTAATTCACCAATAGGAATTAAGTGAAAGGATTAACACAATACACGTTCGCACTCTAGCAATGTCAACAGGAGAATCTGATGGCAAATAAAGTTTAATGAATCAGGATGGCAAATAAAGTTTAATGAATAAATTGATGACAATGATAATTTTGTACAGCTACAATGTAAAAATCCCAATAATCCTTTTTATATTCAGAATATAAAATTTGGCTACTATTTGGTCTTTATACTTACCCATCCTCATCAGACTCATAGTAAACCTGCTGCATCGCCTTTTTAATCTATGCTGGAAACAGGGCCAAGTTCCAGATGACTGGACGAAGGCAGTACTTGTCCCAATATATAAAGGCAAAGGTTCGCAGCAGGAATGTCAAAATTATCGCGGAATCAGCCTTCTTAGTGTAGTTGGAAAAATGTATGCCAGAATTTTGATTGACAGAGTGGCAAATGTGACGCATGACAAGATATGGGACGTGCAAGCGGGATTTCGGAAGGGAATGGGATGTACGGATCAAGTCTTTTCCTTGCGCTGCGTCACCGAAAAATGTCTGGAAAAAAACCAGAAGGTGTATTGCGCGTTCATAGACTTGGAAAAGGCTTATGATAGGGTGAATAGAAAGGACTTATGGAAGGTGTTATCCATGTATGGGGTGGACAACTGTATAATAAGGGCTCTGAAATCCCTGTATAGGGATTCTAGAGCAAGTGTCCGAATAAATGGTGCCTATACGGATTGGTTCGTCATCTCGAAAGGTGTCAGACAAGGGTGTCCAGCCTCACCCTGGTTGTTCAACTTATTCATGGATAGCTGCATGAATGATATGAGAGAAACTGAATGCGGGATCGATATGGTAGGATTGCGTGTTAAGTGCCTGTTGTACGCCGATGATCAAGTCATCCTTGCACCATCGGCGAATGAGTTGCAAGAAATGATTGACAGCATGAATGAGAGCTTTAAAGCTAAAGGTATGAAAATTAATGCAAGAAAGACGAAAGTGATGGTGTTTGAAAAAGATGAAAGTTTGACTGAGTGTAATATTACGATTGAAGATGAAAAAGTAGAGCAAGTAAAAGAATTTGTATATTAGGGTAGCGTGTTTACAAGAGACGGAAGATGTGAAGAAGATATTGAAAGGAGAGTGACTGCGGGCAATCGTGTAAATGGAGCACTGTATGCCTTTATGAACGGCCAGACTGTGCCGAAAGAGGCGCGATTGGCGGTTCATAATGGATTGCTTGTCCCCACGTTGATGTATGGAAGTGAGAGTTGGGTATGGCAGAAAAGGCATGAAAGTAGAATTAACGCGGTTGAGATGCGATCACTGCGTAGTATGTGTGGGGTGAGACTGATCGATAGAATTCCGAACGTAACTATACGAGAGAGCAGTGGTCTGAAAGAAGATGTCGTGACTAGGATTGAGAAAGGAATACTAAAGTGGTTGGGACACGTGGAGCGAATGAGTGAAGAAAGAATGACGAATAAGATTTATAAGGCAAATGTGTGTGGGCAAGTCGGTCGCGGCAGACCTCGTCGGACATTCGTCGATCAAATTGGGGACGTCCTAAAAAACGGCCAGGTCCGAAGTACCCGAAACCGGCGAGCATGTATGAAAAGAGTAATGAGTGTAGAGGAAGCGCGTGAGGTTTGTAAGGATAGAAGCAAGTGGCGTTCTGTTGTCTCTGCCTACCCCGACGGGAAAAAGGCGTGAGTATATGTATGTATGTATGTATGTAAAATAGCAAATTGGAACATTCGCATATTGCGTCGATAAACTGACTCACTGTCAACAATATTATGTCTACTTATACTCTACCATACTGGTCAAGAGTGTGGGAGAGTGCCTCATAAGCTTTTTAGACTAACTAACTTAAAAGAGATCTTATTTAATGCAAAAAGGTCATCAAAGAGACATCTTTGATGACCTCTTTGAAAAATTACAGGTGTTTTTGTCTCACAATGTTATATTATTCTATACATAATTTTATGTCATCATCATCCTTTTAACGTTATCTCAGTTTCGTTATTGGACGCGCTCGACAAGTACTACGCCAAAAACGCCTTACGGCCTAATCGGTCAAAAACCCAGTCTTGCGCGTTCCATTTACGTAACCGGGATGCGAAGCGAGCCCTCTCATTATGATGACGAGGCGTTAACATAGAACACTGCCCTCGTCCACGCTACCTGGGCATCCCCCTGGACAGAGCGCTTACATACAAGGCCCACTGCTTAAACACCAAGCAAAAAGTCTGTGCGAGGAATAATTTGCTGCGACGTCTAACTTCAACAGCCTGGGGAGCGGCCCCGCATGTTCTCCGAACCACAGGGCTCACACTTTCGTATTCCGCGGGCGAATACGCGTGCCCAGTGTGACACCGACCCGCCCACGCAAAGGAAGTAGATGTAGCCCTAAATGAGACATGCCAAATCATAGCAGGCTGTTTGAAACCAACCCCGCTCCATTTGCTATACCCTCTAGCAGGCATCGCTCCACTGAATGTGCGACGGGAAATAGCCTGCGCAGTGGAGAAACATAGGCAAGAAACAGACCTTCGACACTCACTGTATGACCATAAGATGGCTCGTACCCGCCTTAAAAGCCGAAAAAGCTTTTTAAGAATAACTGCTGCCACAAATCACAACCCAAAATTGGCAAGAGACCAACTGTGAGGCTCTAAGTACCCGGCCGCACCAAACTTCCCTGCAGCGAAAGAAAGCCTGCCTCCTGGTCACAACTTGCAGTGGTCGACCTGGAAATCGCGTAATGGCTTGAGAACTCAGGTCGGGCGCTGTAGGGAAAACATGGCTAGATAGGGATTTATAGACCACTCACTGGTCCACTGCGACTGTGGAGCTCCATCCCAGTCTATGGCACAATTGCTTTCTTGCCCTCTTTGACCATCTACCTGCAGCAAACAAGACTTTAAAGTGGCTTCAGACAATGCCGTTACCGTGGCCAAGTTTTGGGAACAGAAAATTTTATTTGAACTATTGATATGAAGAAGAATTTTCGTTATCCAGTCTTGGATTTGTCTGAATATTAGCTTTTCCACGGAGCGACTGCCTGTGTGACCTCTGTTACCCGAATGGATATTCTATGATTTAGACTAGTGTGAGTTTATTTTGAAGGTACTGACGGTGTAACGATTGTCAAAGATCTTCATGACAACCGAGACCGACGGCTTAACATGCTCTCCGAGGCACGGGACAAGCGATGATTAACAATTCAATATGCTCGTAACTCCGAGAAGTCATTGGTGCGCACCGTGGATTTGAACCTGATATCCTCTGCATGGCAGCCTGTTGGTATCTTCACTAGGCTATCGCTGCCTGCTTTACATAATTAAATGAATAAATATGACATTGCTGTATGTGAGACAAGAACCGGGACCATGAACACGCTCTGATGTAAATAGCACAAGCGGTCACCCATTCACGGGGTGTGAGTGTTGAAGCAATAGATAGCCAATATTACACGAATAAAAATGAGAAAACCATTTCTCCTTTTGCATTAAATCGCAGCAGCCATGTCTATAAAGTTCTATTTTTCGAGGCTAGCAATGTCCCGGTAAATTATTTTCCATCACGTGGGCAGATGATTGCACTGTGAGTACTCACAAACAAATAAATACGGAGAAATACTTAAATATGTATAAAGAAAGTAATTAAAGATTATGAACACAATTTACAGCAGAATTATGAAATGAAAAAATATGTACTCGGTACATAGGAACACAAAACTTTTCGGGTGACTATGACTATGAAAAGTGATTGTAGATTGACTAAAACTTGTCAGGTTCGAAGGGGTCCAATTAAGAGTAGCGAAAACCAGACACTAATTTGTTACGAATAAAACAGTATTAAAAATCTCTATAGATATCGGTCTCTAGGGAAAATTCGAACCAGATTATGAGGTGTTAACACTAAAAACCACCCCGACTGTCGACTGAAGACGCCCTACGGGGAGAAGACGAGGTACAGGAGATCGGTCTTCCTCCCACTGCGCCTTATCCAACCCGACCCAACCCTATCCCTTACGCTTCTCCGCCAGGTCCTAAATTCAACTTTGAGTTTTGGAAAGTGACCTACTACAGGACCAAAATAAAATTGGGGCCTGATTTGATAACTAGTCCCTATGCCTGTTACGCATATAAAGTTATCGTAGTCAATCATATATGAAACTAACGTAACCAAGAATTATTCACTGCAAGGATTGATACATAAATGCGGTCAGATTGCACATTACGTGCGTATGAATCAAAAAGACATTCAGTAAATTTTCCCATCTGTAAACTTCATAGTCTGCCAATGATGTTCTTATAAAACGTATAAAACGTTTTACAGTAATTCTATATCTACATAATTGAACGCTTAATTTAGCTCAATTTGGGCGGTACATAATTAAAATGTCCCAAATAGGTAATTATTAAGTAGTCGATTTGGATAATTGAACAATTAGGCTCTCAAGTGCTGCGATAGTTTGTAGTGGGTGGGTATAAAACTGCGTGTACTTGAAATATGTGTGAGCTGAGCGATGTTGAAAAAGAGCCATCAAAGAGTGAGCGCCCGTAAAAATAAAATGATGGTAGTAGAGGAATTAGCGATAGCCTAATGGAGTGACTGACGGACTGCTACGCATAGATTCTCGGGTTGAACCCATGGCTTGCACTTTACAAAATCTGCGTAGGTATATTTTTCATATCGCATGGATAAGCACGTATCGCGTAAACCATCTTTGATTTCACCGTAACGTTCTGAAATATAATAATTATGAATACTGTCAACTCTGCAATTGGTCAGTCCATCTTTGCAATGTGTGCCCATGGACTGTTGCTCTCATGCCCAGCATTAGGACACTTAATATACTAATATGAAATTGTTATAGGTGAAAGTTTTTCTCTCACATCGGTTAACTGCCTTTCCGCTCCGGTGGATACGAAGTTTTTGGTAAAGTACACAGTAAGGCAAGTTCACATTATGTTGACAATTTCGGTTTGACTGTATTTGAATTCTGAGAAGTCTTCTGCGAAATCCTTTGCAATTATAGAATTTTATCAGCATCTGCCATCAAAGTTTCTTGTGGCTTGACCAAAATAGCGGGCTAGATTGTGGCCAGCCTGATGCTGAGCCAATATTGAACAATACGATGTTTATTTTTCAAAGGATTCTGATGCTATTTTGTCTTATTGCTTGAATAAGTTACCAGCCATGAAAAGGCAAGACTGATTAGCTCTATCTTCCGTAAGCCGATAGTTACGTCCCTTGTTTCTTATAGTGGTTAGGTAAAAGCCATTTTTTTACTTTTTAACCTGCTTCAAATGGGAATAGGTACGCAGTACCTCAGTTCTGTTAGTGTTCCCTGAGTGGACCAATTTTGATAATTGCTTTTTTGTTTGAAAACTGGTTCACGTGTGCATCCGTTAAATTTGATCTAGATCAAGAACAGAGCAGTAGTTTTTTAGTTAATCTTAATACTGCATTTTTCCGTTTATCTATTTTGAGGAGCTTTCGTAGCCGATTTCTTAAACGTAGTTTTGCAATTATAAACAAGCATATCGCTGTATTTATTTGATAACGTTAATAACACAGAAACGTCATGACACTTGCTTAATATTTGCTGTATGTAGCCATCAGTATATTGATGCAACCTAAACCAAAACGTATCACTTATGAGAAAGAAAACGATCCATCATTCACTGTCAAAAAATGTGGTACAAGGTGATATTTTTGGGACGTCGATAAAATATTTGTGTTACGCTGTCTCGTGTCAGTTTTTGAGTGCACATCAAAGCTGTCAATCTTCTAATGTTGTTGTATGCCACTTGCATTAAAAATGCTTGTATATGCTTTACCATTGGTGAGCTACTGCATCAGCTGTCAATGAAATGAAAGTGGGCGCCGTGCTTTTGGTTTAATGTTTATTACTTCTTTGCAAAGTGGTTGCAACGTTATATCATTATCTAAACTCTTCGAAGATGTGCAGTAAAAGCTTGTTCAAATATTTAGTCTGAATGATTAGTTTATTGTTTTAAGCGCTGTACAGGCGCCGGTTATAGAAAATTCAATTGATTTGACCGCTGCTTGATAATAATTATTACCTTTGCCTGTGCTAATATAAATTTTCTCTGAAAATTACTTCAGGATCGGCCCAGCAATTTGAATGATTTTTACTACTCCACGTAAAAACTACTAAACAACAGTATTGATAAAATTTTGCACTGATATGGCTTGTACATCAGAATAGCACGTGGGTGACCATTTCTGTGTGGTAGAATATTATTACATTATTTATTTGTGCCTAAAGAGAGGGAAAACGTAATAAATATCCAAATAGTCAAATATAAAGAAAACTCAGCCGCCATTTGCCAAAAACCAATCCGGTTGGATTGGGACCTTTTATTGTTGTAACAGATAGTAAATTTAGTATCCAAAGTTACATTTAAACCCGGTTCAGTTAGTTAACCAGATAATAGTTAACGACGCTGTAACATTTTATTGATAATTAAACTGTTTGTTGAGTGGCGTCATGGCGAAACTAAATATGGCTTCGTTGAGTTAGAACGATGATCACTTATTTATAGTTTAATGGATGTTGATGGGTGGCGCGCATTAAGATCCTATGACCAATTCTTGTACCGGAATTCATAGGATGCCCGAAGGTTTCCGACATGATCTAACGGTTCATGTGCTGGTCCAGTTCCAGAACCAGAAGCACGATAGTGCACTGCACTGATACAAATGCCACAAGAATGGATACCCGTTGAGATGGTGACCTTTGCGAACGTTGCCTAAAATCGGTATAGAAACCAATAAAGAAGTTGTAATATGCATAAGTTAGGTTCAAATCCTGACATAAATGATTTGACTCAATATTAAACACAACCGCATATTATTATGTTGTGTGCTAGTTGTATATTTTATAGGATATTGGCTAACGGTGATCACGCGAATGATTTATGATCTTAAAATAAGGATCTATTCAATTTATTTCGTATTCTAAATAATCAAAATAAATAAATAATATTCTACCACATTCACTGAAGCTTGTACTATGGGTACTAGATAATTGATAAACATACATATATACTTTTTTTTTGTAAATACATACATATTCTAGTTAAATCATTGATATATTTTTGCAGCATGCATACATCTCAATATCTCCTTATCACCCACATTCTTCCCTTTTTATCGAAAATATTAAATGAAATGCAAAAATTCTTTCCTATATAAAAATGCAGAATGATTATCAAACATTTTAGATGGATTCGTTACTAGATGCGTCTACATATCTAATAAATAATAATAAACGAACAAATAATAATAAATAACGAACCAAACTAATTCATGCATTGAGAATCAAAGTATCAACCCTACGTCAGCACGTGTACCAAAAACGTTTCGGTGTCTGAGTGGTGACGTCACACATCAATCAATCGCCGAAGTGACTGGGATCCTGTCAGGCGCAATTGGATGGATGAAGTCACCTCTGCGTGGAAATGTCATGATGAGTAGTTTACTCTTTGTACATAGACTAGAGACTGCTCGGAGTTCACGAAGGTTTTTTAATTCCCAATTCCATTTGAAGTGTGGGAAATCTCTTCTTAGTGCATCCTTACGCGCCCCAAGGAACATACACTCAAAATTTTGGCAATTAAGCAGTTTAATTTAAACTTAGAATGAATTGAACATAAATATTAAATAAGGATGGTAAACGCTATGAAACATTATTTTTAAACATTATCTTATTACAAAAAAACAAGTGTTTTAGTTTTTATAAGAATTTATTTATTTACACTTTTAAGCAGTTTATTCCTCAGGATAGCCAAAAATAGCCTGTTTATACCTCTAAAATTAACTTGAAAGTTTATACGCGTAAACGCTTTTAAAAGCTCTTCAAAGCTTATTATGTTAGGTTAGGTTATGTGAGGTCGACCTTTATCTATAAGCATTGAATATAATATTATTGTCCAGTTGCTTATAGCATTTTTAACTGACCAATCATAAGAGTTCTAGTACAACAATGTAGGCAGAGGTCATTATTCGTATGGGTGACCACTGGTTGTGACATGTAGGCATGTGTTACCACACATACCTACATGTCACAACCAGTGGTCACCCTTAGCTAGCTTACCAGCTATTTAATTAATTTAAATATTAGTTACTTCAAAAGCTATTGGTACTTTAGCATATAAGAAAATAAATACTTGGTACTTAATTCAATAAATCAAATTTAATAATCTTTTACATCAAGGACTTGCCTGCCATTTAATCTAAGGTCTTTTTACACAAAGTGTATTTTATTTTTCTAAGGAGAAGTTGACAACTGACAGTCGCAGTCTGGAGCGACATGCATATGCCGTGGTATATATAGTCTACTGACATTATATTTTACGATATTAAGTTTCCGTCAACTGCTCTCTTAGGCTCACCCTTACCAGTGCCTTTTGTTGTCCAGTTTTATGAAGCGTTAAAAACGAAGACGACAGACGTTTCGAGCGGTTACCACCTTGTCAAGGACTTCTCACAAAACCGATAAAAACGCAATGAATAAATCTTTCACAATACAACTCATTATGTTTGACTCTGGTAAGTTTTCAATCTGTTAAAATGCCTAAAGAAAGAAAAAGGCATCCCGTTGGGAACATTCCCGTCCACCCGCATTTCGACAACAAAAAATCTACAGGTGAAATAATATAAGAGTTATTAAGAGAGGAAAAGAAAAAGGGCAACTAAATTAACTTGTTGTCGATGCTTAAAATACAGAAATTTCCCTGAAAGCTTCAAACAATTTAGGGTGAATTTATTTATTGATATACTGGGATCGAAACATAATGTAACTGGCGCAGTGTGGGTGTGTATTACGCCTCTGCCTACCCCTTTCGGGATTGAAGGCATGAAGTTATATTATGTTAAACTAGGTATCATTTTCTCCGCTCAATAAACAGAAATTCTCAGTTCCAGCTAATCTCAATTCTCAAATTAAGGGTATAATATAACTTTGTGAGATTACAATTATAATTAAATTCTATTAATAGCCCTACTTGCGCAATATTAATTCTTATTATTCTATAAAACTTCTTATTATAATCGAAAGGTAATAAAAATATTTAGAAATATTCTTATAAGGAAGTAGGTTGATAAAGGATGAACGAATTATAACACACAAGTAACAATATACATATTTATTTATGCTTGTAACTTAAAGCATTTTGATCACACACATTTGATATGAATCTGAATTCCGATTTAATACCTCTACGGTCTACGCGTTGATAAGGGAAGGGCTAGTAACTTTCAAATAATTAATTATTTTTTGTTATTTATGATGTACCTAACTAAAAATTTACGGTTTTCGTAATTTTTCCTTTATCTGTGCTATGAGACGTTGATTCTTACCAAATTTCAATAATCTGATATTACGGGAAGTACTCTGTAGGTTTTGATTCCCTTGCCAGTAGTTGCGAGTTTGAAAATATAGTAAAATTGCTGTTCCTGTTGAGATAGAAGTTTGATTTTGTAACAGGTTAAAGGTAGTATAGACCCGAGTATTTGATATGAATTTCAATTTAATAACTTCCCACGTTCATGAGGAAAGGAGTATTACTTTAAAATGAATACAAATATTTTTTAATATGATGTAACTAAAAATTTACATTTTTTTTAATGTTTCCTTAATTTGTGCTATATGACATTGCTTCGTATCAAATGTCAAGATTCTGATTTCACGGGAAGTACCCTGTAGGTTTTGTGTGTGTGTTACCATACATACCTTCATGTCACAACTAGTGGTCACCCTTAGCTAGCTTACCAGCTATTTAATTAATTTAAATATTAGTTACTTCAAAAGCTATTGGTACTTTAGCATATAAGAAAATAAGTACTTGGTACTGAATTCAATAAATCAAATTTAATAATCTTTTACATCAAGGACTTGCCTGCCATTTAATCTGAGGTCTTTTTACACAAAGTGTATTTTATTTTTCTAAGGAGAAGTTGACAACTGACAGTCGCAGTCTGGAGCGACATGCATATGCCGTGGTATAGTCTACTGACATTATATTTTACGATATTAAGTTTCCGTCAACTGCTCTCTTAGGCTCACCCTTACCAGTGCCTTTTGTTGTCCAGTTTTATGAAGCGTTAAAAACGCAGACGACAGACGTTTCGAGCGGTTACCACCTTGTCAAGGACTTCTCACAAAACCGATAAAAACGCAATGAATAAATCTTTCACAATACAACTCATTAAGTTTGACTCTGGTAAGTTTTCAATCTGTTAAAATGCCTAAAGAAAGAAAAAGGCATCCCGTTGGGAACATTCCCGTCCACCCGCATTTTGACAACAAAAAATCTACAGGTGAAATAATATAAGAGTTATTAAGAGAGGAAAAGAAAAAGGGCAACTAAATTAACTTGTTGTCGATGCTTAAAATACAGAAATTTCCCTGAAAGCTTCAAACAATTTAGGGTGAATTTATTTATTGATATACTGGGATCGAAACATAATGTAATTGGCGCAGTGTGGGTGTGTATTACACCTCTGCCTACCCTTTTCGGGATATGGGCATGAAGTTATATCATGTTAAACTAAGTATCATTTTCTCCGCTCAATAAGCAGAAATTCTCAGTTCCAGCTAATCTATGCAAAATTATAATTTATAAGATATCATTTGATGTTCCGTTGTTCAGACTACGCCCCCACTTCTGTGCGAAGGATCTAACGGCTTTCACATCTAGATAGGAGTGTTAAAATCTTGCCAACAAATGAAGTACCTAAGATAAGCCTACCAGGGAGAATCTCCGTCTTTCTAATCGAAGTGTGAGGCAAATACAAGCCAAGTTCACGAAATAGCTGAAAGTGTCGGGAAACGATTTGAACAATATCGTTGTTGCCATGATTTTTGTGTTGATATTTATTATTGTCAACAAGATAAGTCTCAAAAGGTGTTAATATATTTAAAAAGGCTCTTATTCGTTTCCTAGATGGTAGTTTCAATACTTAAAAATGCGACTCTAGAATAATTCTAAACAGAAAGTAGGGAAAAAGTTATAATAAAATTTCTTAGAATATATCTTTATACCTACCAAAAAGCAAAATAAGTAAATATTATTTCTTGTTTCTTAACACCTTCTTACTTAACAGTATTTTGACAAGAGATTACTTTAGCACTAGTAATAAATCCTACATCACGAGAGTCTTTGGAAACATTCAAACAACAGAGACAAAATACACTCGGTCTGGAATTTCTTCGCCTTGTGTGTAAATCAAACCCACCGCACTTGATGCATAATTACACGTCAGCCGTTAAAACCACTGAGCTACCCGTGCCAAAGTATAAACATTGAGTCTGTAATAATAAATTAATGAACTTGGCTATTATTTTGAAGTATAATGTTTTCGTTGGATAAATTATTTCAACGCAAATGTTATGATCAATTCTGAGAAGTTGAAGCTGTGTCGAATTTATTCTCGGTTACTTTAAGCTTGATATGAAAATGTTTAAAATATATTGTTTCTCACAACAACAAGTTTTTTTCGCAGATTTCTTTTTGTTATCCGTGTCCTAGTTTTGGAAGAAATATATATCTTTGGTAAAATAAATGTATTTCTCAGAACGTGTTTAATATAATTCTGAATTATGCTGCTAATATGCTGCCGCAAAGTACTTTTCTTAAGAGACACTTTTCAATGAAAAGTTTATAATAATATAATATACAAAACTTTAGTATATTTTAAAGGTATTGGATCGTTTAAGGTCTGGGTGGAAAGGATTCCACGGCCATCATGTCATATTTAATAATGGGATGATAGCCTTCACTATAGATCTCCACTGACTATCTACCATCGGCATGGATTCCATTGATTGGCGAAAAAAGTATTTATTGCCAGATTCATTTAGTACCAGATGTTTTAATAAAAAAAACGGATAATAAACGTAGAATGAATTCTATTTTCGGAAACATTATATATCGTCATTGTTTTTTTGCTATAAATGGTAAGATATTTGATTATTATTAGGTACGTTTGAGAATTAAGAGACAAATGATTTCTTACTTCTCTGATGTATTGATCCGGAAATATCTTACGATTGCTAACAAAAAATAATTAGTATAGTATGTAGTGTTCCGAAATTTTTAATAACGTATAATCCTGTGAATAAACAGCGAATAAATAAACATGTAGGAAAATTTAAACAAATCCTTTATCCAGTTACCAATTACGATCACGTAACAACACGAACGAAAGGATACAAACAAAGTGGAAGTAAAAAATATACAATGAATTATTCGCACAAAAATACATACACACTAAATAAATACACACCAACATATACAGATACACACCAAATACACATTTACACACACATATTCAGTATGCAAATCAAAACATAGAACAACGACATACCCGAATTTGCGCATCTCCATACATCAATGTTATACCTATCCAACTTTATACTTCAATATAGCTGGAATATTTCTAATTTTACGTGATGTAAACAACGTCGATGTCCCTAAAACTGAAAAAAATCTCCGAGTGTAAACATAATTATTTTAATGTCAATATCAACATTGAAATTGTCCATTCACAAGTCCGGTAATGTATTCCCGAGCGATGCCGGGAGTCACTTATATAAACAATGTTTTATGGTATGGTGTAGAGCATAGGAACAAGCAATTATTTATATATTAAAGATCATTTTAATAACCACGATATGAATTTAAAAGTATAGCGCTTAAAGTTGACACTATAATTTGATTATAGTCAAATTCTATACATCATTTACACTATGTGAATTATGTATAGACTGGCAAACAACCTTAAAAAATATATCGTAAAAAAATATAGTAACGAAACACCATTGACTGATACTGAAATATCTTCTACGATGATTGTGTGCCCCTGCTTTCCGCGTACGAATAAAATAATAGGAACGAAAGAAATGTATCTTAAAATGAAATTAATAAAAATACACAAATTCAATTCTTTCGACAACTTTATCAATAAATCTTTTCTCTTCCACCTCGTACCACACCCCGTCGATCATTTGTTTAAACGACTTCGTTCAGGGTTTCTTATAACTACAGTTGGTTGCGATCGGTTTGACTTATTTGTTTTTTGGGCGACGTTTTGCCCGCCATTGACGATACGCAGAACCCGTTCCCGGGAATGACGAGGTTAATGAACCAAGCACTTTCAATTTCATTACGCCTATCGGGAATCGATGCCCTTTGAACTAAACGTATTACGGATTAAAGAGATCTTCGAGCTATCAATACGAAAGCTGTTCAACTAAAAATAATTAAACTATTGCTATATTGTTACCTTTAGATGCGAAAAAAGGTAAATGATTTCTTAGTTTTTTTAGGGTTCCGTACCTCGAAATGAAAAAACGGAACCCTTATAGGATCTCTTTGTTGTCCGTCCGTCTGTCAAGACCTTTTTTCTTAGAAACGCGTGGAGGTATCAAACTGAAATTTATATCAAATAGTCAAATCTACTGTCCCTTGAAGCTGTGAAAAAATCAAACTTCTAAACCAACGCAATAAAAGATACAGCCGTTTATGCTGCAAATTTCCGATAAAAAACTCGCAAGGCAATCAAAACCTCAAGATTCTGAGTTCACGGGAAGTACCCTGGTACTTCCCGTGAACTCAGAATCTTGAAATTTGATACGAAGCAATGTCTTATAGCACAAAATTAAGGAAACATTAAAAATAATGTAAATTTTTAGTTACATCATATTAAAAAATATTTATAAGAATATATAATATACACGGGAATTAACGCGAACCGGCATTAGGTATTTACATACCTTATTTTGCTTGACGTTTCGAGACGGTTGCACGTCCCGTGGTCTCAAGCTGACTGGTGTCGCGATGTCACGTCTCCGAGTGCGAGGTAGAAGATTCTACTTCTACCCCCGGGTTGTTGATTTTCGAAGTACCGGCGCAAAACACACTAACCGTATCTGTATATTGAACATTCGCCGACTGCGCATTAAAGTGGGGTGTTGTTAGTCGAATGACTGGATTCCACGCCGATGACAATTTGAAGCCCTCTTCCCGATTGAAATTTTTATGTTTTCTGATTTCTATCGTTTCACGCACAACTCTTGGGTAAAAGTGGCGTTCCGTGGAGAGGACTTGGGGACGATGAAATTCAATCCAGTGATTGGTGCCCGATTGAAGTAAATGTTCCGCAATCGCCGATTTGTTCATTTGACGGTTCTTTACAGCTGCGATGTGCTCTTTTATACGTTCCGCGATAGTCCGCTTCGTTTGCCCTATGTAAGAGCTTCCGCAGCTGCATTTGATTTTATAGACACCTGGTGTTTGTAGCAGAACATCCTTTGGTGTGCCCACCATGTTGTATACTTTGGCCCCTGGTGTAAATGCGGTTGGAATGGAGTAGTTTTTTAACTTGGCTCCAATTTTATCCGTAACACCTCTAATGTAGGGCATGTAGGTCGGTTGTCTATTTACCGCCAGATGTTTTTCTCGCGTGATAGGCCGCGTCTTACGTCGTTATACCTGGTATCCGTTCTTCCTGAGTACCTCCTGAACATGGTCCAGCTCTAGCTTCAAATTCTCAGGGTCACAGAGGTCATGTGCTCTGTTTTTAGTGACGTCACAACGGATTGCAGGTGTCGAGGGTGGTGATGCGACGTGGCGTGCAGGTATCTATCTGTGTGTGTAGGCTTCCGGTATACGCAGTGTGTTAAGGACCCATCTGGTCTCACAGTCACTTTGACATCCAAGAATGACATAGATGAACATGACATGAACCTCATTTTCGGGTGAACGGAGTTAAGGTGTTGCACATATTGATCTACTTTCTGCTTACCTCCTTTTACGATGCTAAAGATATCGTCCACTATTAAAAAATATTTGTATTCATTTTAAAGTAATACTCCTTTCCTCATGAACGTGGGAAGTTATTAAATTGAAATTCATATCAAATACTCGGGTCTATACTACCTTTAACCTGTTACAAAATCAAACTTCTATCTCAATAGAAACAGCAATTTTACTATATTTTCAAACTCGCAACTACTGGCAAGGGAATCAAAACCTACAGAGTACTTCCCGTAATCTCAGATTATTGAAATTTGGTAAGAACCAACGTCTCATAGCACAGATAAAGGAAAAATTGCGACAACCGTAAATTTTTAGTTAGGCACATCATAAATAACAAAAAATAATTAATAATTTGAAAGTTACTAGCCCTTCCCTTATAAACGCGTAGACCGTAGAGGTATTAAATCGGCATTCAGATTCATATCAAATGTGTGTGATCATAATGCTTTAAGATACAAGCATAAATAAATATGTATATTGTTACTTGTGTGTTATAATTCGTTCATGTACCTATTTCCTTATAAGAATATTTCTACATATTTTTATTGCCTTTCGATTATAATAAGAAGTTTTATAGAATAATAAGAATTAATATTGTGCAAGTAGGGCTATTAATAGAATGTAATTATAATTGTAATCTCACAAAGTTATATTATACCCTTAATTTGGGAATTATTTTGCAAGCCACTGCGCCGGCGAAACGTGTCGATGCTCATTTATAAAATGCATATAACAACTGTGTACCTACCGTGTTTCTTGCAAATAAATGTATTATTATTATTTGTCTATAATATCTTTAAGCTGTAACAAAATCAATCTTCTAAGGCAAAGCAATCAGAAGATTTAAAAACGAATTAAAACGACAAATTTAAAAACTACAGGGTACTTCTCGTGAACTCAGAACCCTGTTTGGCACGAAGCAACGTCTTATAGAACAGATAAAGGAAAATTTTCGAAAACCGTTAAGGTTACTTCATATAATTAAAATATTTTTAATAATTTTAAATGTACCAACTACCCCTTTCTTCATGAACCCGTAAAGGTATAAAATTGAAATCCATATCAAATGCGCAAGTAAAACCTAAAGGGTACTTCCAGTCGATCTAGAATCTTGAAATTTGGCATAAAGCAACGTTTTATAGCACATAGGATGGACATATGGAAGGACATATTTTTTGAAATAATTATATATACCTAGAGGTTTGTACGGAACCCTCGGTGCGCGAGTCCGACTCGCACTTGACCGGTTTATTAGTTATATCATATATAAGGTGTATTGCGAATTTCATAATGGACAAAAACATCTAACAAAGTCTTAAATTTTGCATCGCCAATGGAATTTCGTGTTCGGAGTCAATGAAAATGTTACAGAAGGCTTACGGTGAATCGACTTTATCAAAAATTCGTGCTTATGAGTGGTACAAAGCATTCAAAAGCGGTCGGGATGTGATGGAAGATTTGCCTTGCTCTGGTAGGCCACCAACATCTGCAACTGAAGTCAACATCGCAAAAATGAAGGTTGTTTTTTTTCAATTTGTTGTCTTTCATCGTCCGACCATTGCAAACTTTTCAAAAAATCTTCTTTGCATCTGTTAAAGTCTGTTACTGACAATTCCAGCTTCTGACAATTTTCGCCATAGTTTTTATCAGCCGATCTTTCTTGGGTGCCCATAATTAACTTTCTTCTTTTTCTCATAACTTGAGAAGCACGCATTCGTTGTTTAAAACGACTCTCTTCTAATTTTTTTACAGCTGCCCTTGGACTTCGTCCCAAAATGGATCTATGTAAAGTTGAAAGAGGACGTTTTGTGTTAAATGCAACCACTGTAGCATTGCATCTTGACTCATATCCACGGCGCAGGGACAATTTATTCTTTTGTCCCCAACAAATTTAGCAATAATGCTGTTAAACGACTCAACTCTATTACTATTACTATTGTGCACGAGACTTCTAGCTTTAGACGCGACAGTGTTTACAATAAACTTTATTCTGTGCCATATAGAACACGTTTTCAAGATCAAAGTCAAATCTTCACTGTTTTTCCTGCTATTGCAATAATATGGTTGGCAGTGTTCATGGTTTCCAAATGCATTATTGTAAGAATTTGTGATGTCAGTGAACAGCAAATTTACTTTTGCATCAAAGTCAATGTCTTTTGTGTGTGTGTGTATTCAGTTATCGATGAACAAATCACTTTTCTAATAGCAAGTATTTTCTGGGTTGTTATTTCTTTTTCTAAGATTTGATGGATATTTGGCTTCTGTGCTTATGCATTTCAGCTTTTTACACATAATATTTCTAAAAATATGATTTTTACGTTCAACTCTCTCGACCATGAAATCAAAATAAGGATGTCCTTCCAAAAGCTTTTTATACATACATGAGTCGCCATCGGCCACCATACGTTCATAAAATAGATTGTGCATAGAAATTGACTGTTTGAATCCTTCTAACAGCAAGTCCGACTCCATACTCGTAGACGATCCGCTATAGTTTTTGTAGCAAATATGCTCGCCTGGCTCGATACCTTTATTGTTAGCTCTCGCGCAGATGCAACAATATTTATTTTTTACTCCAATGAACGATACTTCACCAAATCTTTTGCCAATGATAGCTGCAGCTTCAGATAGAGCAGAATAGTTCGTGTTGTAGGACGTTTCCTCCAAGCACCATCGACAATAACGTCAATGCAAGCAATGCCGTTTTAATTTACGCGCCCTTCGGCAATTGCAGCGTCACGTTCTCTTTTTTCAGCTGCCTCCAACACACTTTCAGCTGTGCTTCGCCAATCATCGTATATCTGATTATGAACTTTATCGTAAAGTTTTTGGGTAAAAGAAGGACAATCCATCGCTGCAAATAATTCGTTAAATAGAGATAAGCCGATCCCAGTAGATACAATCCTAGATGTTGCAGCTTTATTTAAATACTAGAGGACGGCGGCAGCTACGCCTGCATTATTTTTAAATTTACCCGTTTTGGCCGATCCCGTGGGAATTTCGGGAAATCCCTTCTTAGTGCACCCCTACGGTCCCCAAGGAACATACATGCCAAATTTCAGCTTCCTGCGCCCAATAGTTTCGGCTGTAGCGTGTCTGTCAGTCAGTCAGTAACGCAAGGATTTTATATATTAAGATAGATCTGAAATTGGTTCTGAGTCAAGACTAAATTTTACATTGCACATGTCGCATTTTAACGTGTATTTGGAAAGTAGGCCTTTCCTTTTTTCTCCAATAATCTGGACATTACTCAATGTACATCCAAACGCTTTATTGTGATTACAAATTGTTTGTAGTGATTTAAAAAAATGTTCCAATTCTATAATTATTCGTCCATCCACTGAAAAAGTGTTCTCTGGTTGGCAATCAGAAGAGTTTATTTCGTGCCTGAAATAAACAACATTTATGTGACTTGTGTAAGTGACGCTTCGTGACTGCAACATACGGTGGAATTAGAAGTAGAGACACACAGAAATATGGTGCCCAATCAAAACACTCGAACCTATGTTTAAAACACCTTATAGTTTTTGAAAATACGTAAAAGTATGCAATTACCAATTAGTGTGGTCGTCAGTGTCGTGTTGTAGGTCGTCTTGAGTTGATGTTTGTAAATTTCTGAAAAAAATATATATGTAAGTATTTCAATATTCAGTCCGAGCAAACACTTGTATAAACTTATTAGCAAAATAATTAGAGATGCGCCGAGCATGGGTTTTACTGAATACGAATGTTCGGCCAAATGTTCGTTCCTAAATGTACCGAACCGAATATTCGGCCGAATTATTCGGAAGGCCTATTAACATAGTAGTGAGCGTTATTTTATCAAAATGTTGTATAATGGTTTGAAAATTATCTAATAATCGATGAACTTTTGTTTACTGTAAAAGTAATTTTTATTTTATTTATTAAGTAATTTCTTCTGTACACACAACACATAATTATTAAAGAGTATTTATTGTATTCGGGAATATATTATACGAATATTAAACTGTCGCATCACTAAAAATAATTATAAATTATAGTTGGATAAACTCACAATTGTACAGTTTGTAACATCGTAAAATCAGGTTCATTTGTATTTTTCGAACTACTAGTCGCCAAGTCATCCGTCAATATTTGCATTCTGTAACAATATAGGCATTATAATTTATCTTTTGTTCCTTCTGCTAAAACAATGAGAGCGGGCCACACTGGCCACTTGGACGACTACCCTAATTTTATTTTTGTAATCTTTGCTCCAAACAAGGTAGGTAAACTTCATGCAACTAATGTCAACAAAATATAATTTATTGATTTATTCTATATGTAAAAATATAAATATGGCGAACTTCATGCCTCGAGACATTCTTTATCAGTCAACCTCTCAAAAGGAGAAACAAATAACCAGAACAAAAAAATTGAAGAAAATACTTAACAACTTTATCTCGTAATCGAAACGTACATGGAACAAATACTTACTTCAATATTTTATTCATCCGTTTAGCAGATTCTTGACTCCAATTCTTACTTATTTTTTCTTTATTTCCCATTGTAAAACATAACACATAATATATATGAAAGTAGGTAAGAAAGTAAGTAGTATGTAAGTATGTAGGGCAGCGGCGCGGCGTAAGAGCGACACAAGTTCCCCGTCCGAATGCCGTAGCGCGACTGAATCTTTGTACAGGAAGCCTGTGGCGCGTAGTTGCAAACGCATTATTTTAGAATAATATATTCTTTAATAACGATATTTAAAAATCAAAAAGCATATGACCTTTGTTTTTCTAAGTTGAATCTTCATAAAAAGTTTAATTCGTATAGGTCAAGTATTAATTGAATACTACGCTTCGATCAAATATACCTAGATGCACATTCTCATACAAAAACCGCGCCAAAATATGGCACTGACCAGTACTACTTACTTATAAATGTCGGCATTTATAATGCAATCTTTGAAATAAACCAGATTAACCATTGAACGCCCACTGAGAAACTATTTTGTAATAGTTTAGTTAAAACGCGTCAATGAAAAGCGTCCTAAATGTGTTACTCGCGATACGCGAGCGTACTAAGTACATGGTATGGTCTCCACCCGCCAGACTACAATTTTTTTTTTTGTAATGAAGAATTTAGATCTAATGTATTTTCAACATAAGTATAATAATAAAAACCGAAAATGCTGTAAGTGTGGTTGCGTAGTGGGCGAGCTAAGTATAGCAAATAAATACAGACATGTCATTAACTGATTTCAAAGTTACGCGATTGTTACACATATTTATATTTAAACGTTGTATTTACTGTTGTATTATTTTGGTCTATTATATGGTATATAAATTTACCTAAATATAAGTACATATTATGTTTTTCGATAGGACATAAAATGTATTTATTAATGAAAGGAAACTAATACAAAAAAGTTATAATAGTTTTATTTGAGTCAAAAACTTAGAGATAAGTTTAGAAAAGAACTAAAATTTAATAAAAATATGAAAAATAAAAATGTTAGTACACAGAAACTACGGCTCATATCCAAAACCCCGAGAGCTTTCAGCTCGAACTCAAGAACCGTTTTGAATGCCTGGGCGAATGCGTAGATATGGACGAGTACAGCAACGGGTTCGTGGATGCTGTCCAAACAACAGGGGCTAAATGCTTTAAGCCCCAGAAAAGCAAGAGAACCAGCAAGATCTCGGGTCCGACCCTTGAGTTGTTAGAGGAAAGGCGCAAGATGGTTCTGCTATCCTCCGACGACATGCTGAAATATCAGGACCTAAACAGACAGATCTCTAAGTGTCTGACTCGCGATCTCCGCCAATACAACACAAAATGTGTTCGTGAGGCGATCGAGCAGAATAAGGGATCCAAAGTGTTCCAGAGGGATCTGTCTGTTGGGCAGAGTCAGCTGACAAAGCTGAAGACGGAGGATGGCAGAATCGTATCATCCAAGCCTGAGCTCTTGGAGGAGATCGAAAGGTTCTATGGACAGCTATACACGACAATGCAACAACCCGCAAGTACTCCAGCGTCAGACTCTAGAGCTGGATTAACCCGACACTATACCGAAGATATCCCGGACGTCAGCATGCACGAGATTAGTGTGGCTCTCAAACAGCTCAAAAACAACAAGACGCCGGGTGATGACAGAATTACGAGCAAGCTTCTGAAGGCCGGCGGGTCACCCACTAGAGAAGCCATTCGGAAGCTATTTAATTCCGTCATTCTCGAGAGTAAAAAACCACAGGCGTGGCACAGAGGTGTGGTGGTGCTTTTCTATAAGAAAGGGGATAAAACCCTCTTAAAGAACTACAGACCCATCACACTTCTGAGCCACGTCTACAAGCTGTTTTCGAGGGTCATCACGAATCGTCTCGAGAGCAAGCTAGACGAATTCCAGCCTCCCGAACAAGCCAATTTCCGTAAAGGCTATAGTACCATAGACCACATACATACGCTGCGGCAGGTTATACAGAAGTCCGAGGAGTATAACCAGCCCCTATGCTTGGCGTTTGTGGACTATGAGAAAGCCTTCGATTCGATCGAAACCTGGGCGGTGCTACAGTCTCTCCAACGGTGCCGGATTGACTACCGATATATTGAAATGCTGAAGTGTTTATATGAAAACGCCAATATATCAGTCCGCCTCCAGGACCAGAGTTCGAAACCTATTCAACTCCAGCGAGGAGTGAGACAGGGAGATGTCATATCCCCGAAACTGTTTACCACTGCGCTGGAGGATGTTTTCAAGCTTCTGGACTGGAATGGACTCGGCATCAACATCAAAGGCGCGTACATACCTCACCTTCGATTCACAGACGATATCGTAGTCATGGCTGAGACCATGGAAGACCTAGGCACAATGCTCAATGGCGTCTGTAGAGTCTCCCAACAAGTAGGTTCTAAGATGAACATGGACAAGACGAAAATCATGTCGAACGTCCATGTTGTACCTGCTCCTATTCAGGTTGGGAACTCTACGCTCGAAGTTGTCGACAAGTATATCTACCTGGGACAAGTAGTCCAATTAGGTAGGTCCAACTTCGAGAAGGAGGTCAATCGTCGAATCCAACTCGGTTGGGCAGCGTTCGGGAAGCTACGACATATATTCTTGTCTGATATCCCGCAATGTCTCCAGACGAAAGTCTTTGACCAGTGTGCGTTGCCAGTGATGACTTACGGATCAGAGACGTGGTCGCTCACTATGGGCCTTATCAGAAAGCTCAAGGTCACTCAGAGGGCTATGGAGAGAGCTATGCTTGGAGTTTCACTGCGAGATCGAATCAGAAATGAGGAGATCCGCAGTAGAACCAAAGTTGCCGACATAGCTCTCTTGATAGCCAAGCTGAAGTGTGCAGGGTACATAGCTCGAAGAACCGATGGCCGTTGGGGTAGAAAGGTTCTGGAGGGGCGGCCACGTACCGGACGACGCAGCAGAGGTAGGCCCCCCGCAAGGTGGACCGACGATCTCGTCAAGACCGCGGGAGGCGGTTGGATGCGGGCGGCTCAAGACCGGTCTGTGTGGAGAACCTTGGGGGAGGCCTATGTCCAGCAGTGGACGACGTTTGGCTGATATGATGATGATGACATCTCTGAGACGCTTGTACAGCCAAGTATAGATAGATAGATAGATATATACTTTATTGCACACCAAAATACAGTAAATTATTAAAGTGACTTAAAACTACGATTTATGTACAAACGGCGGCCTTATCACCAAGGGCGATCTCTTCCAGGCAACCTTTGGATGGACAGGAATGTTTTGAGCAATATTATGGTGATGGTGTAGTATTATATTGAATGAATCATTCAATTTTAAAATATAATACAATACATAATATATACATACAAAACCAAATAAATATACCTACATATATGTATACGATACATTATATACCTACATATATACGATACATACATAATGTATGCACATGCAATAAATATCTTTATACATACTAAACAATGCAGATACTGTAATAATAACTAGTGAAGTAAATGAATGTCTCTAAAATCTTAAGGATTTAAATAATGGTTTTTTAACATACCTTTGAATGTATTCATAGTGTTTGCTCTTCGTATCTCTAGTGGCAAAGCATTCCATAAGCGCACAGCTTGGACAGTGAAAGATTTGTCGTACTAATTAGTTGAATGCTTCGGCATCGCCAGAGTCAGATCCTCAGACGACCTCAAGGACTTTATATGTGTGTCATGAAGGAACTTAAATCGTTCTTTGAGATAAAAGGGACTACTGGGATTAAATAGAACATTATATAACAATGTAAGAATGTGAGTATTCCTGCCAAGACGAATTGGCAGCCACTTGAGTTTTTTGCGAAAATCAGAGACGTGATCATATTTGCGCAGTCCAAATATGAATCGTATGCAAAAATTTTGAAGACGCTCAAGTTTATCCAGCTGCTCTTCAGTTGGGTCAAGATAGCTGACGTCAGCATAGTCAATTATAGGCAGAAGCAGAGATTGAGCAAGCGCAATCTTCGTGGTAGTAGGGAGGAAGTTGCGTAATCTACGCAACGAACCTGCTGATGCAAACAATTTGCGACTCGCTTCTTGTATTTGACGCCTCCACGACAAAGTTTCATCGAGGTAGATCCCCAGATATTTTACCGTTTTACTGAAAACGAGACTCTTTCCATCAAAACAGATTTGCGGTAAATTTGACCAACTAATTCTTGAGACCAGTTTGGGACTGCCGATAATAATTAGTTGGGTTTTTTCAGGATTAACTAAAAGTCCGTGCTTCTTGGTCCACTCACTGATCCGCGCCAAGTCTGTGTTAATAACAGTGCAGGCTTCTGATAACTTATTTAAGGGAGCCTGTGTATAGATCTGCAAATCATCTGCGTAAAGGTGGTAGGAAGAAAGTAACTGATTTGAGATAGAATTAATGAATATCGCGAAGAGTAAAGGAGATAGCACGCCACCCTGTGGTACACAAGCACTTGTATTAGACCACGTGGAATAAGAGTCGTCAATGCGAATACGTTGCCGGCGACCAAACAGGTAACTATGAAACCAGTCAATTGCCGATGGAGATACGTTAAGAGAGCGTAGAATGCCAAGTATGATGTGAAAATCTACCGTGTTAAAGGCATTGCTGAAGTCAAGTAAGGACAAGACAGTAAGATTTCCACTATCCATACCTAGCCTAATATCATCAGTTACACGAACCAATGCAGTGACAGTACTGTGACCAGAGCGAAAACCGGATTAGAAAGGAACTAAGTTGTGAGTGAACTAGGCGTTCAAGGATTTTTGACAGGAAGGGTAGTATGGATATGGGTCGAAAATCTGAGAAGGAAGATGGTTTAGGTTTCTTGGGTAACGGAATTATCAGTGCTTCTTTCCAATCTGATGGAAAGATGCCACGTGCAACGGAATGATTAAGGATATGGCATAGGACTGGAAGAATTTCAGTAAGGATGGGAAGAATCATTTTGCGGCTGATACAATCGTTGCCGACTGCATTGGACGCAACTGACAGTATATTCTTTTTAATGTCACAAGCGGTAAATTGTGTGAAGAAGAAGGGAGAATAATCTGGGGTTGGCAAAGATGAAAGATATAAGAATAATGTGTTTCTTTTTGTAATTCCATCGAATTTGGACGAAGTAGTGAAATGAGTATTTAGAAAATCAAGGTTGACACTGTTTGGAAAAGGATGACTTGTTTTGCCAACTCCCAATGTTTTAAGAAATTTCCAGACTTTTGCTGGATCACCGTTTTCAAGAGATGTATAAATGTGTTGGCGTTGTGCTTTCCTACACACCTTGTTGCAGAGATTTCTAATAGCCACGTACTTTTCTTCATTGAAGGGAGTCGGTTTATGCTTCAATTTTGTCTTTGCAGCAGCTTTCTTTGCCATGATCTTTTTAATATCCTCTGTTAACCAAGGTGCTGGTAAATGCTTCATTTTAATGGCGCGGATTGGCGCATGTACGTCATACAGTTCCGTCAGCTTAGTTGTTAGTATATGCACTTTAGTATTAATACACTCTGCAGAATAAGGGGGTTCCCAGTTTATATTCACAGCATCCTCACGCAGTTTGTCGTGATCCATGCCAGCGAAATTCCGCTGCAAGATTACCTTCGGCTTTGTTTTAGGGGGGCGTATTTTGTACGATAAAAATACAAGGTCGTGGTAAGAGAATGCATCTGCCGTACATTGACCATGCTGATAAACAAAGCTAGGAGAAGACACCAAAATAAGGTCAAGTAAAGAAGGAGTACAGTTCGGAAAGTGATGGGTTGCATTTAATTCTAGAATTGACAAGTTACATGACTCTGTAGCCTGTCGAAAGCTGGTAGCACGTGAATCTTGTTTCAGAAGGCAGGTATTAAAGTCACCCATAACAATAGTGTGGTCATATAAAGGAGTGAGGTCTTCCAGGATTTTTTCAAACGACAAAAAATAATTGATGCGATTAGAGGGCGAATAGTATACACCTAGTAGTATTTTTACGTGTTGCAGTTGTATTTCTAAAAAGAGATACTTGAGTATACTCGACTTTGTTACTTTATAATTATAATAGCGAAGGTTCTTTTCTCATACAATTGTTACAGAGAGGGCTTATCCGATACAAATGATATCTCTTCTGTTAGTTTGGATCAGTATTCTCGCGAATCCAAAAGTAGGCTCTTATAATAAGATGCTATTATAGTAAAAAATGCCTAAATGTGTTTTCTCTTTTCTATGATGAGATAGCGTATTTTACGTAGAGCCTGATACATTAATTATATTCGGACATGGTAGTCATAAATCAGCGATTATCAAATTTTGCTATGGTTCGAATTTAGAATGTATGTGCCACAAAAATATACTAAAATATTAAAAGTCGTCTGAAATTTTTGTGCCGAATGTTATTGATTCTATCACTATACATTTTACGCCTAACGGAATTCCAAGAAATTTGTTACTCCTCTCTCATTTATTTGCTAAAAATATCAAAAAGCGGGAAGGAAATATGAATAGAAAACACATCATAAATCTATTCAAGCAATATGCTTGAAAATGTTTGTAACATTAAATTTGTCTTTCTGATTCGTGTAAGTTTATTACCAAGTAAATTGAAGCATTGATTAAAATTTTATTGGAAGCATCTTTGTACTAAACCGAGCCTCTACCTTGAACACAAATTAATTCGTCAGCTGCTAAGAAACACCTATGATCACGTTGAAATATAAGTTTTAAGTAGCTCATTATTTATTAATCAGATTACAGAAAGATAGGTCAACTCAATTAGAAGCGTTCGCCCTTTAATTAAGCAGTAAACAGATACGCAAGCGATATTATTTGTGATTTGTTATCTCGTAGTGTTGACAAAATATCTCATAACTACGGTTTCGAGAAGGCCTCCATTGAACTTTGTTGATTAACTTTCTAAAACGAAATTAAATGAAGTCTTACGTATATTTTCGCTGACTTGAAATATCTTTAGAATTTGACTCGAGATGAATTTCGAACGGTGTTTATCTCGCTTTGACTTTGCTATTTTAAACTCACATTAGTGAAGTCCATAAAAACTGAAGCGTATATCGGCATTTGCAAGAAATAGAAATGGCTACGACAAATTGTTGTTACAAAATATTGTTATATGTATTAAATAAATAAATACACAATAAAGGTGTTCTTGAAAACCCCGCTCTCGTTGCTGTGAAATTCCTAGCAACTGTTAAATTGTTAACTATTGTAATTATTGCTAGTACCTACCTATTGAAAAGTTTTCGACCGATTATGTCACACTATTTATTTCAAAGCACGCAAAACGTCGGATATGAATCCTAAATTCCTGGCTTTTTGACACTAATTACTTGACACTTACGAAACAAATTGGTTTACAGGTAGAATGTATTTAATCCTAAATAGATACTAAATGAACATTCCATGTTCTATTCCCATGAAACATTCTGACTCCGAAATTATGGCTTAATATTTGGAATTGATTACTGGAGATTTGATGAGATGAGCTGGATTAATGAAACTTGTGATGGATGCAGTTTTCGATAGATATAATTATTTCTTCTAAAACTAGGTGTTTTCTGCTGCTAGTTATGGTATTGGTAAGATGTTTCCAGTTTTTTTATTATTATTATTTATGCTCTTACATTGCCATCGTGGTGATAAATGTAAATATAAATTCTTTTAGTTATTCAATTTGATATTTTAAGTCATCGTCACATTGTGTCAACCTAAGTGGACGAATGACTTTGACTCTGATGACAAAAAAAAACCTTAACTAGGTCATCTATAAATTCCATCCGAGTTATTCCCAAATCTAACAAATATATAATAAACTTTTCAGAACCAAGCGAATCTCCAACCAATCCCAATTATCCCATCGAAACCTACAAACATTTCATCCGAATTTTCACTACGCCGAATCAAGTCGACGCATTTAATCTGTTACACATCTGCCAACAGAGGGTTTAAAAAAGTTTAGTTAAATGTTGTTCACGTGAAACTGTATATATGATGTCACCGGCTGTCGATTTTGGTTTTCATGGAGACAACGACACCGTTCGAGGTAGACAGTCATGTGCCAATGAGCGTTAAGCATCAATGATTACGCTCACCCAATCAGCTTCCTGATAGAATTATGTCCATACTAGTTTTGTAGAATTTTATACTTGTGGGATATATTAGCCACAAATATGCTGGCTTTGGGAGTTTGATTCGTAGAAAATATGCTGTGTAAATGGTGTAATATCTTTGTGATCGTTTTGTTGTCTTGCTTGTAGAAAGTCGCAGGTATTGATTGATTGATTACTACATACATACATACATAGACTCACGCCTGTCTCCCCGAAGGGGTAAGCAGAGGCATATTAAACGCCCACTATTCGCCAGTATTTGATCCCACGTAATAGGTGGCGAGCCTATTGCCGCTTATCGGGATATTTTGTTTGCCAGAGCCTCGTCCGTTGATCGGCAGGTGCACCACTTGCAGATGAGGTTGGCTTGGGACCCTAGTTCTTGGTGGGAACCCTATGCACCCTATGATTGATTACTCTTTATTGTAAACCTTAAAAAATGTTAAAAAATATATACAAAACACAAACGTAACGTATTTGTACGTTATTGCTAAAAAGCAATCTCTGCCAGGCAACCTTAGGCTGGACAGATGGTAAATAAGTCTAGTGCGATAAATGGTCTAGTTTTAAAGACAATCAGAATAGTATACAAGTAGTTCATAGATATACACAGACATATACATATAGGTACCTACATATATACATACACTTACACATATTCATACATATATATTTATAATATAATCATATTATAAAGGATTTATACACATTCTAATGCGTTAAGTAGCTTTATCGCAAGTGATTCTTGCCAATCTGGTTTCTTACCGGGTAAACACTTCCCTCTCACATATATGTAGTAGAGCCTAGCTGATTTAAAATTAATGGCTGGCTCGATCGGGGAAGTATTGGCTTCTCACAAAATATCGATGTAAAGTAAGTAAACAATACTGTTGCACTACGCTCGACGATTACGAGTGCCGGAGGCTCTTTTTCTTTTCTCGTTCCACTCCTGCTCCTATTCCTTTTTCCATCCATATCGGTAACGCATCTGTGACTCCTCTAGGGTTGTGAGTACCCATGGTCGGCAATAATTGCTTACCATCAGGAGCTTAATTTTATCGAACATAATATCGTAAAAAAATAAAAAAATAATTACACGCCTGAATAAAATTTTCAATTTATCTATAACATGATGTAAGTTTTAAAAATTATGTTAAAAAATGTAAGTTCCATCTATCTCTTACATAATATAGGCTGGGTCTTATTATAGCTCAGATGACCTTCTGAATTGTCCCAGGATTGTAATATTATCAATGAATATGCCAAGCAGTTACATCAGTTGAGATTATTCAAATCAGGCCTAGTACGAGAATAGGATCTTTGACCTCTTTATAGGCCGTAAATATAACCTCAAACCTTTGCTATAAAAACAGTTATCTAGTACATTATTAAAAGCAGTTCGCGAAATAGCAACCTAGTGAGCATGCCACGCATTTAATGTTATCAGCCCACAGCTCCACATTCTCATTCGAAATAAACAGACTTAACTGTCTTTGAATGTACATTTTAATTTGCAACATATAAAACCGAGGTAGTGAAAATAACGGCAAAATAAACTAAAAGCCAAGAAGAGGATGTAGGGAAGTTGCCACACACAAATGGCTTAATTTTACAAATGGCAACTATATAATCACCATTTGAATATGATAATATCATCATATCTGTGTTCTGTTTGCGTTTTACTGTAAGTTTAGTTAGTTAAGTGGTACTGATTATAAGCTTTTTGGGGTAAAATAAAATCTGCACGAACGTTGTGCACAATTGAAACGCTCAAGTAACGAGTGCGCTTTATTTGTTGTTTACGCGTTTATTTTAAGAATCTATACAAGCATGTTATTATAAATGTCTGAGAGATTGGCCTTCATCTTTTTACAATAGCGATTGCGAGAGTCGGTGTGCGCCATTATATTAAATGTAACAAATAAAATGTTGCTGGGTTATTATTTGTACGGCACGTGGTCACAAATTTTCATAATAAAAATTGACGTTTCATAGTATATTTTCTGAGATCTGATTCCGACGACCGGTTGGCGCAGCGGGAGTGTAAGCAACTGCTACGCCAAAGGTCGCAAATTCGATTCCCGCTCAAGTCAAATTTGTGTGCATGGACATGGATGTTTGTCTTGGTCTGGGTGTTTCTATGTATAATATGTATGTATTTCGATACCTTTGGGTAGAAAGGTCGTATAAACCAAAACCCGACTTTTCAGGAGAGCAGAAAAACGATTTTTTTTTACATAATTTTTTTTGTTTTTGTAGTTATAAAAAAGTTATCTATTAGAAAGTTTCTTAGAATTTGCGAATGAAAAAGGTTAAATCATCAAAACTTATCTATCTTTTTTAGTTTTAAAGTTAGCTTGGATTTACGTCTAAGAAAAATCAATTCTTAATTAATACACCCCAAGAAAATGTACTTTAAAAAAACTGTAAAGGTCGTATATCCATTTTTGGTAAGCTTATGAAATGAAATGAAATACTTCTTTATTTCGTGTAAACTTAGAAAGTACTTACGAAACGTCATTAAAAATAAATATTTAATACAATTATTTTTTGTGTCGAATTACAACAGCTCAGTCCCAAGCGTTTTGGTCGTCTTTATAGTCAGATATTTTATAATAGGCTTTTGAACACAATTTCGCTTTTACAATAATTTTGAACTTATTTATAGATAGGTCTCTTATATTATAAGGGAGCTTGTTATAAAAGCGTATACATTGCCCCATAAAACAGCTACTTATTTTGTGGAGACGAGTGCTATGAACTACGAGATTATTTCTGTGTCTTGTATTTACAGAATGTATATCACATTTTTTACAAAATTTGTCAATATTTTTATGTACATATAGCAGATTTTCATAAATATATTGTGATACAACAGTTAGAATGTTTATTTCTTTGAACTTTTCTCTTAGAGAAACTCTTGGACTGAGGTTATAAATTCCCCTTACAGCTCTTTTCTGCAGAACAAATATTGTATTTAGGTCTGCAGCATTCCCTCAGAGAAGAATCCCATACGACATTAAGCTATGAAAGTAACTGAAATAAACCATTCTAGCTGTTTCTAAATCTGTGAGGCGTCTAATTGTCTTAACTGCATAAGCTGCAGAACTGAGTTTGCCCGAAAGCCTTTCTATATGTGGGCCCCATTATAGTTTGGTGTCCAGCATAATACCTAAAAACATGGTTGTCTCGACGGGCTCAATCCTAGATTCATTAAGTTGTACATTGGTTGGCATATGTTTAACATTGGGCATTGAAAATTTTAAAAGTTTAGTTTTCTTATTATTAAGTAATAGATTATTAACATTAAACCAATTGACAACTATAGAGAGTGCATTGTTTACTTCGTCAAAGTTACTCTGTCGTCGTTTAATATTAAAAATCAAAGAGGTATCATCAGCGAACAATACAATCTCATGATTATTCTTAACGTAATAAGGTAAATCGTTAATATATATCAAGAATAGAAATGGTCCGAGAATTGAACCCTGCGTTACACCCATTTTCAAAGCAGAACCTGGAGATGTCTTACCATTAACCTCGACCTTCTGGATTCTGTTGCTCAAATAAGAAGTCAGGAGATCGAGGGCTTTATTTTTAATGCCGTAATGATATAGTTTCCTGATAAGAGTATCATGACAAACACAATCAAAGGCTTTAGACAAGTCGCAAAATATACCTAACGCATCTTGTGACCTCTCCCAAGCTGCAAAAATACTTTTCAGTAACTCAACTGCTGCGTCAGTAGTTGAACAACCCCTCGTAAATCCGAACTGTTTCTTGTGAAGAAGATTATGTCTATTGAAATGACTAAGTAGCTGACTAAGAATTAGTTTCTCAAAAAATTTGCTAAGTGTTGGCAATACAGAAATAGGTCGAAAATTTGAGGGGTCTGATGTGTCACCAGATTTAAATAAAGGTGTTATTTTGCTATACTTCATTAAATCAGGAAATGTTCCAGAAGTGACACAACCATTGAACACTGTTGCAAGATGTGGAGCAATTAATGTAATAATAGACGAAACAGTCTTTACTGACAATCCCCACAGATCCTTTGTCTTTTTCATATTAATAGTTTTAAATTGTTTAAGAACATAATCTGTAGTAACAGCAATAAATTCAAAGGCCGTAACACATTCCGGCACGCAGTCTTTAAGCAGCATTTCAGCAGACATGGAAGACGATTTGAGTGACACTGTAGTTACAATGGGTATATTAGCAAAAAACTTTTCAAATTCCGTCGCTACTTCCAAGTCTTCTGCAATACTCACATTATTGATATTTAGTAGGTAGTCGCGACTGCGTGTTTTGGCTCTACCAGTTTCGCTATTGATCACATTCCAAGTTGCTTTTATGGTATTTTTAGTGCTTTTTATTTTATTTTTCAAATAAATTGATTTTGCAGCATAACAAGCTTGTTTAAATGTTTTTGAATATTTTTTTACATAATTAATAAAGGCTGGACTATTATTAAAAGTTTTTTCATTATAAAGTTCATATAACCTAATCCGAATTTTATGAATGCCTTCAGTTGCCCAATCACTAAACATCAGACGGTCAGTTACATTTAATTTTTTAGGTTTAAATACAGTAGAAAATTCATCACTAATCAATTTAAATAATGAATTATATAACTGATCCGGATGGTCATGAATAGGCAACCAACGCATTTTATTTGATAGATTATTTTTAAAAAGTTCTAATCGGTTTTCATTTATAGGTATAAAATTAATAATTTTACTCTGAATCTTAGGGCTTTTTCTTGGACAACAGACTAACTGCCCACAGTGATCAGACTGTAACATATTAATTAAGGATTTTTGTAAAGGCTTAGTGTTAATAAATATATTATCAATACAGGTAGCACTTGTGGCAGTCACTCTAGTTGGTTCTAAAAAAGTATGACTTAAATTGTAAGATTTAAATAGATTTAAGAAATCAATTGATAAAGAACATTTCTCTAAAATGTTAATGTTGAAGTCACCACAAATAGCAACCGTTTTATGGCAATTATTAACTTTGCTTAGGGCATCCTCCATAATTACTAGAAAACTTTCAAAATGTGCACATGGAGGCTTGTATACACTCATATCAATGAACTGATCAAATTCGACACAAGATATCTCTATAACTCGCTCAACAGAGAGGCTCACAATATCAGACCATTCTTTAAATTTTAAAAGTTTATTTATTATAATTAACGAGCCTCCTCGAATAAATTTTTCTCTGCTGAATGAGCTTGCAACCTGGTGGTTGTTGAAATTGAAAATGAACTGGTGGCTTTTTAGCCAATGTTCTGTAATACATAAAATATCAATATTCTTACAGTTCATGAACAATTCCAACTCTAACTCCTTACCCATCAACCCTTGTATATTTTGATGCACCAGGTTAATACAATTTTTTAAATTATTTTTAGTACAATGTGTGGTTGATGAAAGTGTGTTTTTATTACTTATATTTAAATTTATCAATGTCTTGTCTATGTTATTGCCAGAGATTGACTCTATTGTCTCATAGCTTAATTTAAAGGATTTGGAACAGATTCCAAGCTTATATTTAATGTCAAGTTAGACTGCTCAATAAAAGCAGTGTTATTAGCCAAATTTTTGGCTGTGTTATTAATATAATATGCTAGCGATGATGCTATTTGTCTTTGAATATATTGTGATAGATAGCAACTATCACATGTCAAATAAAAACTTCTAATGAAAGCATTAGAGTCAATAAAGTCAATAAAATCATTGTATAATGTCAATTTACAATTTAATTTATATCTATAGTCATTTTCGGCCTGTGGCAACAACTTACTGTCGGGAAATGCAAGTAAAATAATTTTTCTAACTTTTAGGTGTAATAATTGGTCAAAATACCTTTTAATGGTATTAAGATTTGTATTACCCCTTCCCCAATAAATATGATTATTGTTGAATTAGGACAGTATGTTTTACTCAAGATGTTTTGTAAAATATGTGAAAAACTTGCTCCAGGCATACAAAAGTTGGTAACGGTTTGACCTGTCTTTTGTCTCAACAATTGGCTCATGTTCCTACCTATCTCATCACTAAACATTACTAAATTGTTGGTGTTTGTCTTTGTATTGTGATGTGAGAAGGAGGTGCTATCATTAATGAAGCTGTTACTCATCACCGCTGACTGAGATAACATTGCAGAACTATCATTCAAAATGGTAGGCTGAGAACAACTTTGTGGTTTCAAGCTAGGTTCACTGATCTGATTATTAGTAGTAAGCGATAGGAGTCTTTGCTCATTGTATTTACACAAATCCACTAAATCATCCATCGCCAAGATATGTTCATTAATTTGACTTTGTGATAATTGATATTTCTTTGTCATATTAAGTAAAGAATCCTGTAAGCGATCAATCTCTGTCTGCAGGCAATGAATATCAGTATCATATTTAAAAAGATTATTATCTAGTTGAGTAATACAAATAGACATATCTTCCTTTAGAGCTATATACTTGCGGCAAAAATTGACATTTGCTTTTAAATTTTTAAATTTTCTTAATAATTTTTCCTTTTTCTTAATTTGTTTATTCAACTTTAAATACTTTTTGAGTTTATTGGATGAGTTTTTGGTTTTACTTGATTGAATAATTGAATTGTCATTAGTTAAGTCAATTGTAATAACTTTGTTACCTTCATTGTTTGAGTTGGCAGAAACCATAGATGGAGCGCTACCAACCAGCTCATCAAACAGTGATTGTGAAGTGGCTGCTTTGATGAACCGGTCTGCACACTCCAATCTATTAATATGATTATTAGCTTCACTTAGGAGGCCCTCTAACTGGGTGATGCGCTTGAGAGCGGTCTCAAACTCATTACTACAACTGTCAAAATTGTTTACTATTGATTGTAACCTATCGCGTTCATCTAAAGATGTAATCAAATGAGAATGAATTTCTGCCATCTCAGTTCTTAGTTGAGAATTTTTCTCTAAAACCTGTAACATCTCACTCTTATTATCATCATGCTCCCTTTGTAGTGTCTCACACAAAGCCTTGTATTTCTTAAGTTCTATAAGCGTTAATTGAAATTTTTCCTCCTCTTGACGCGCCCTCCTGGTCATCATCTTGTTAATAAATTAAAAAGATCGCAAGAAACTTATTAACAAAAGACAGAAATAATAATTACTTGTTACTATTGCAAGTATGACACTTAGGTTTGTGTAAGGCACCAACCAAGATGAGCCGGATAATCGAGATAATTATGTTCACTAGGTGTTTACTACTTATGTAAATAGTTTAAATGTTCGATATTACGTAAACTTACCTCAACTGCTCGAATATTAGAAAAGTAATACAAAGTATTTTAAATTATATAGTTCGTTTGTTTGACAGATGACTTTGCAAAACTTTTACTATATGTTATTCACCAACATTCACTTCTAATTATGAAATTATATAGTTAATTATTATGGTCACATTTACTGTCGTAAAAACCCATACATGTAGTTTTTTTGTATTAAAAACCATTTATAAACATAGATCAATTGAATTCTGACTAATAAACCATCCTGTTACTCTCAGAATTAGTAGGAATTCAATAATTATTATTCTAATAACCAATAATGGTCGATTCAAATAAAATAAAACTACCTGAAAAACGAAGTCAACATTTATTAGGTATTATAATACCTTCTAATCAATACTTACTTTAATTTCAATACAACACATGTAACATGTAACATTTTAAATTGGAAAATTGTTATAAACACCTTAAACAGAAATGTGAAATGAAAAATCGACTTAGTCATAAAAAACAAAAATTATTCATATATCTTCTTCTGAATTTATAAAGTGTTTGATATCTTTTTTAAGTTTTTGTACATATTTAAATGTACTGAATTCAATAAATTATTGAATTAAGCCTTTGTACTAAGGCTTACTTACTAAGTAATTTATTGAATTGCAACTAAATAAAAAAAACAATCAAGCACTAAACGTAACTAACTTATGTACTAAAAAGTAACTTATTTATGATATAAATTTGTGTTCAGAACTAGTTTAAAAATATTTATGAATTGTTACTATAAACTATTTTAATTAATATTATAAATTATTTTAAAACGAATTATGTATTATTGCTTGCAACGTTGCAAATATATCGGTTTCTCGAAACAAAGGTAGATGGAGTAGAATGTACGTGGTATGTAGCCCGAAGCACAATTTAAATTTCGCGATACCTACCACAAAAGTTTTCTTTTTCCTTTTTCTTATTTTTGGACGGAAATATTTATTAAAGTAACAAATAACATATATACAACAGGATAAAACTACTTATGCAACTAAACTATTCTAAACTAAATCAATAAAACTAAAAAAAAAAAAATTTCTATATTTTGTAATTACATTTCAGAATCAACTTGAAGTTTCGTAAAAATTAAATTTTAACCCATCACTAGCGGATAAAACAAATATTTTGTAATTTAAATAAATGGATATACGACTATAAAAAGAATCATTCTGAATTAGAACTTACCGAACTCAGCACCTACTCGCATGAGTATATGCGAGTAGGTGCGACAAGAGTGTTATAGCCTTAATAAATTGTAGCACGTAGCTATTGCGATTTGTAGGTATTAATCATAGAGTAGTATAATTATACAGGGTATTAATCGTGGTAGCCTCATACGACTGATCAGTGACGGAGGCCTATTAAAAAATCATAAATATCTACCCTAAACTGGGAAAATTCGACCGCCAAGAGCCTCAGTATCATGCACTGAATCACTGGCATCGTTTTTCGGTTTATTGTTTATTTACAACCAATATTATTATACACCTAAAATATACACTTTATTTAATACAATAAAACCGTTTCAACAAAAATATAGATCGAATATAAATCTGTTATGCGAAAGACCCGCTTAAAAAAATATCAATCCACCAAGTACAGGCCGAGGAGAATAATATTTTGCACTAAAAACATTACTCTTTATTAATACAAAAGCAATTTAAATTCTAACCCAATACAAAAGATTTCATATTTCGATTAACTTGTCTTTCAGTACCCGTTCTTTGAATTATTAGTCAGAATTCAATTGCTCTATGATTATAAATGGTTTTTAATACAAAAAGAACAACATATATGGGTTTTTACGATTTTACGACAGTAAATGTGACCATAAGCTTATTAAAAATGGATATACGACCTATATATACAGTTTTTTTAAAGTGCATTTTCATGGGGTGTATTAACCAAGAATTGATTTTTCTTAGACGTAAATCCAAGCCAACTTTTAAACTAAAGAAGATAGATAGGTTTTGATGATATAACCTTTTTCATTCGCAAATTGTAAGAAACTTTCTCATAGATATTTTTTTTATAACTACAAAAACAAAAACGTTATGGATTTTGATGTAAAAAAAGTAGTTGTTCTGCTATCCTGAAAAGTCGGGTTTTGGTTTATACGACCATTCTACCCAAAGGTATCTGTTGGGAATTGAACCCAATACCACCGCGCGAGTACATCAGCGGCGCGCGGTACCGATACACCGTATCAGTCATTCAGTCGACGTCATCCGAACCGGTCGCCGGCCGGCGCGCCTCGCGCGCGGTGGGGCGGCCGGCCAGCGCTTATTACAAGGACAGCACTCGCGAACACCACCGGCGCCGGACGATCCTTTATACATTATATCGTGTTTTCCGGGGTTACGATTGTGATGTGAAGGCATAAAATAAACCAGCAGAAATACAGTCCACTTTCATTGAACGTCCCCTAGGACCCTAACAGTATCGATATATGGGTTTTTACGACAGTAAATGCAACCATTAGCTTATTAAAAATGGATATACGACCTATAAAGTTTTTTTAAAGTACATTTTCATGGGGTGTATTAACCAAGAATTGATGTTTCTTAGACGTAAATCCAAGCTAACTTTAAAACTAAAGAACATAGATAGGTTTTGATGATATAACCTTTTTCATTCGCAAATTGTAAGAAACTTTCTAATAGATAATTTTTTTATAACTTAAAAAACAAAAACGTTATGAATTTTTATGTAAAAAGAAATTGTTTTTCTGCTCGCCTGAAAAGTCGGGTTTTGGTTTATACTACCTTTCTACCCAAAGGTATCGATAATTGGGTTTTTACGACAGTAAATGTGACCATAAGCTTATTAAAAATGGATATACAACCTATACAGATTTTTTAAAGTACATTTTTATGGGGTGTATTAACCAAGAATGGATTTTTCTTAGACGTAAATCCAAGCCAACTTTAAAACTAAAAAAAAAATAGATAGGTTTTGGTGATTCAACCTTTTTCATTCGCAAATTGTAAGAAACTTTCTGATAGATCATTTTTTTATAACTTCAAAGTCAAAAAAGTTATGGATTTTTATGTAAAAAAAAATAGTTTTTCTGCTCGCCTGAAAAGTCGGGTTTTGGTTTATGCAACCTTTCTACCGATAATTGGGTTTTTACGACAGTAAATGTGACCATAAGCTTATTATACATGGATATACGACCTATACATTTTTTAATGTGCATTTTCATGGGGTCTATTAACCACAAATTGATTTTTCTTAGACGTAAATCCAAGCTAACTTTAAAACTAAAGAAGATAGATAAGTTTTGATGATTTAACCTTTTTCATTCGCAAATTGTTAGAATCTTTCTCATAGATCAATTTTAATCACTTTCGGGTTTTGGTTTATACGACCTTTCTACCCACAGGTCGATATGCGATAAGGATTTACGACGTCGAATTTAAACTATGCTTAGGTAATGCATTCAACACGTTAGGGCGTATAAACCATTTACAATTAACGACTATTTTTACGCCCTGAGTTAATAAAAATTATGGTCATTACATCATAACAAAACTACAAAAAAATAACATGCGGCTTTTACACTGAAAATTTACCTTTTTTTAAAAGGCTATGACCAAAAATTTCTGGATCGTATTAACCATTTTTGTGTGATTTTCTACATTTCGTATATACAGATCGATAGAGAAAAAAATCTGAGAAAAATGGTAAATATAACTCAATTTGGCCAAAATGGTTTATACGACCTTTCTACCCAAAGGTATCGATTTACAAAAAATAAGTACATATGTATGTTAAGAGTACCCATAGTACAAGCTTTGCTTAGACGATATGGGATTAGATGGTGTTGTGTGAATGTGTTAGAATATTATTATTATTATATTTTCTGATATACGTGGATTTCACCTCGTACGGATCGCCAGATGCTAAGCGATTACCGCCACCCATTAACACAAACAACACCAGAGGAGTCGCAAGTACGTTGCTAGCCTCTGCTACTCTCACTCACCAAATGCAACGCAGTAGTATAGAGACTGTGACTATACGTTGTTGTTCTGTGAGAGCCCTCTCACAGAACAACAGGCCGGGCCCATTCATGCTGAAATCGGCAAGGCTTTACTATCTCTAAAATTGATTTCTAAAGGTTATGTTCATAAGCTTGTTTCATTATTATATGAGTTAAAATAAACTAACAGAGATAATTATTAATTATTCAGGTTGGGAACTCTACGCTCGAAGTTGTCGACAAGTATACCTACCTGGGACAAGTAGTCCAATTAGGTAGGTCCAACTTCGAGAAGGAGGTCAATCGTCGAAACCAACTCAGTTGGGCAGCGTTCGGGAAGCTACGACATATATTCTCGTCCGATATCCCGCAATGTCTCAAGACGAAAGTCTTTGACCAGTGTGTGTTGTCAGTGATGACTTACGGATCAGAGACGTGGTCGCTCACTCAAACTCACAAATCAGAAGGCTCAAGGTCACTCAGAGGGCGATGGAGAGAGCTATGCTTAGAGTTTCCCTGCGAGATCGAATCAGAAATGAGGAGATCCGCAGTAGAACCAAAGTCGCCGACATAGCTCTCCGGATAGCCAAGCTGAAGTGGCAGTGGGCAGGGCACATAGCTCGAAGAACCGATGGCCGTTGGGGCAGAAAGGTTCTGGAGTGGCAGCCACGTACCAGACGACGCTGCAGAGGTAGGCCCCCCGCAAGGTGGACCGACGATCTCGTCAAGATCGCGGGAGGCGGTTGGATGCGGGCGGCTCAAGACCGGTCTGTGTGGAGAACCTTGGGGGAGGCCTATGTCCAGCAGTGGACGTCGTTTGGCTTATATGATGAACAGAGATAATAATATACATAAAAGCTCAACTCTATATTTTGGAGGTACATTTATTACTTTCAAAATGGACTTAAAGATGGAATAAAAAGCACTACAAGTTAAGGACTATTACATTCAGTCTCTCTCTCGGACTACTTTCATCGGATAGTGACATTAGTTCTTCGTCTCAAATTGCCATGACAACTTAGAAATATGAAAATAATATTACGATGTTTCGCTGTATAACTTTTCATAAAAGAGAAAAAGAAAAATCTGGTTTTGAAAGAAGTCGTCGCGTATTTTTTAACTTGTTTTGAAAGTCCCAAAGTATTTCCTGAGTTGTTTGGCAAATTTTTGGTCACAGCTCCACTTTTGAGTGTCGGTTATCATTACAAAAGGTAGCAGATAATTATGTATTGCTATATGCTATGTAACTGTATGATTATAAACATAACTACGTTAAAAAAAACCGACTTCAAAATCTAAAAAGGAAAAAATAATAAAGATTTAATATTAATTAAATATCTATTATTTATACTTTTTTTTTAATGTTTAGTTTTTTTTTTTTAAATTAGGTACATAGGATATATATTACATAAAAAGCAACTTAATTATGCCCTAAAATTAAAATAAGCCTATTTAATATATACAATACGAAAAATAATTTAAAATTAAATTTAGAAGGCGTCATGGAAGTCATCCGCATCGCAGTCAATCGGAAGCGTGCCCAGAAGACTGGCGGCATTGCCTCGTTGTATAGCAATGCTTATCTTTTGTGCTAAATACGTGCCAGCCCTCTGGTCACCCGAGGCGTCGTCGTCGGAGAGACACATGACGCGCCTAAACGGAGGCAAGTAGCGAAGCGGAAGGTTGTATCGTCCAACATGGTATGTACCTATATTGGACGATGGCAGTGCCTGAAGTCAGAGGCCCGATTCCCATTCTCCCACAGCCAACAGGCGAGCACGCTCCGCAGCGTTGGCCGATGTATGGAGGAGTTTTTCTCGTACCACGCTGCAAAGCGGCCCATCCCATTGCCTCTGGGAGAACAAGTTTCGGGGTAACTCAGTTCCTGGACAAGAATTTCTCCAAGCGTTCATGGCATCGGCCTTACACGGCACCTCAGAATCAACCAGTGTAGGTGCTAAGATTTTCCTGGTCAATTCTGCAGTGCTGTGGACCGATGACAAGAACGCTGGCAGGCTTACGTCAGAAATTTTGCGAACGCCGAGGCCGCCTAAGCGCACAGGTTAGGACGCTTGTTGCCACACTTGGTCGTTCAGAGCCACATTCAAAATTTTACTTAGGGTATTCTGTATAATTTTGTCAATTTGAATGAGTGGAGTCCGATTTTTCCAAAAAGGTGAAGACCGTAACGCGTGTGTAAATTTAGGGACAAAAAGACAATATCGAATAATAGTAAAAGCCGAATGTATATTAATTTTGAGTAGCCTGTCTGAAACATCATTAAAATTTTGAATTTTTTCCTGTATAAAGGAATCAAAACCGTCGTCTAAAATTGGGGACCCCAGGAGGCGAAGAGAACTTTTTTCAACTTGGGTGATATTGGGTGCCAGATATTGGAATTTTGAAAGAATAATAAGATTTGACGGAGTTTTAAGGCTTGGCACCGACTTCAAGCCTATTAGTAAATAGCACATAAGTATAAATAATAGGTATTTAATTAATATTAAATCTTTTTTATTTTTTCCCTTTTAGATTTTGAAGTCGTTTTTTTTTAACGTAGTTATGTTTATTTAATACTTTTTAGTGTAAACTCAAACTCAAATATAATTATTTCCATAAAAATGTAAAAAAAAAAATTTGGACACATCAGAAAGTCATAGATAAATATTAACCCTTAGCGACACACGCGATTTCAAGCAACACATAGATACACGTGGGGAAGCTAGGTCCCCAATAAATTCGTTATTTATTTATTAGAGAATTGATAATTTTCATGCAGATTTATTTTTATAAAATTAATGAGAAGCATATATACTAAGCGAGTACAGTTACACAGCATAAAAATAGGCATAGGCTCCAGGGTGATGTTAAGAAGGAATATGGCGGTCTCAGACGGACTAGTCAACGGAGCAATGGGAATTATTAAAAAAATAAAATGGCCAGCCCTTTGACGTGATTAACTAGAAGCAGGAGAACTGCCCGAAACAGTGTTCATTAAATTTGATGATCAAACTGTGGGCATTAGGGTAAAAGATGCGGAGGGTCTAGTATCAATCACACCAGCATCCGCAAATTTTCAAGCCAATAAAGGTTACGGTGATGTTGAGAGGTTAATGTTCCCGCAAATTTTAAGTTGGGCTGTGACTGTTCACAAGCTCCAAGGTACAACCAATCAATAAAGATTTACATAATAGAAGCGCATTTCTTAACGATTTCGTGTGCCGATTCCAACTGGCGTGTTGACGGTTGTCAGTGTAGTACGTAGTTGGCGCCGTTGGCGGCGCTGGCGTCGTTCTCCGTCTCTCTTGCTCTCGTAGTTAAGATACACAGGAGAAACTTTCGTCTCTCTTGCACTCGTAGAGTCAGCTGTCACAGCGTGACAGCTGACTCTACGAGTGCCACGCCACCAAGCGGCAATATGGGTCACACTGGTCACAGAAAGTTTGTCTACAGAGCGCCCATAAGAAATGTGCCTCTATTTAAATATCTATGCTCTATGGTACAACATTGGAGAGGGCAGTGATAGATCTTGGGAAAAAGAATTCGCGAAAGGTCAGACATATGTAGCTTTAAGTCGAGTGAAGAATTTAGATGGTATCGCATTAAGTGATTTATAATAAATCAATGTTTAGAGCCATCTAAGTTATTAATCAGACCACATGACAGCAAAGCACTACAGGAAATGCAACGTCTGAGACAGTTAAATCACAATTAATTTTTAGAATTAACTAATAAAATTAAAAAAGACATGATGGAATCATGTTTTTTTATACGTGATTTTTTTTCATGAAAGCAGAATTAACGCAGTTGAGATGCAATCACTGCCTAGTATGTGTGGGGTGAGACTGATTGATAGGATTCCGATTTAGGAACCGGCGAGCATGTATGAGAAGAGTAATGAATGTAGAGGAAGCGCGTGAGGTTTGTAAGGATAGAAGTAAGTGGCGTTCCGTTGTCTCTGCCTACCCCGACGGGAAAAAGGCGTGAGTATATGTATGTATGTTTTTTTTCGTTCCCTCTCCAATCTTTCGCCTGTAATTTTCCTGTAAATTGGTTATGGGTAGTTCTTAAGAGACAACACTTTAACCAACTAACAAAACGATCTGTAATTTTTTGTACCTACAGTTTAGCTTAATCCGCATATTGGCCAAATTATATATTTGAAATAATTGCAGTCTAACTAAGTACAAAAAAAGAAGTTTAACTTCGTTCTTCTGATTTATACGTCGTGTCCGTCTGCCATTGTCCGAAATGAAATAGTCGATATCGCATTTTCCCTTTCATAAATCAATATAAATTTTATTATTATATTAACGAGAGGAAATGAATAACCCTCTGAGAAAAATAATATGTATTAGTTATAAATACCTTAATGTGTTTTTAAATAAGTAAATATGAAGTGATTAATACAGCGTAAAAGACGCTTGACCGTACTTGGTTGGGTAAAGATTATGAGAGTCTGGTTTCCCGTGGTGGGGGGAAGCTAGTCGTGCTACGGACGAGCTAGGTGTACCTGGGGCCGGATGGCTAAGATTCTGGTGTTACGAAGGTAAATATTTCATTCGTCTTCGACATTTTGATTACAATGCCTATTTTATAAAATTTATTTTATTATTTTGCAACTTCAGTCTGCGTTTCGAGAGACTAAAAGCGTCTAGTTATAGATTGGTGTAGAAAAGTGTCAATAGTAAAGTCTGTATGTATGATGTGTTATACATGATTATAGACAAAATCTTGATTCATCTGTGCCTAATTCGCATGGTCATAACACATGAATCATGATTGTATCATATATGTAGCAATTAAATATGATATTTTTTGTACCTATAAGAATTGATTACATACATACATAACGTCACGCCTTTTATCCCCGAAGGGGTAGGCAGAGGTGTATTTCTACACCCACTTTTCGCTAGATATACTTCAGTCCCACGTAATAAGAGGCGAGCCTATTGCCGTACCGGGCACATTGCCAGACTCCGTGCTGCTACTGAGAATTTCGTGACAGAAAAACCCAATAACACTGCCCGACCCAGGAATCGAACCCGGGACCTCCCGATCCCACGCGCACATTTATGCCGCGAGACCAACGAGGCAGTCGTATAGGGTTTGATGTCGAGTTTTCCGTCTCTACGCAAAGATGGTATTTGCATCGTGTTATCCCTTAGTCGCCTCTTACGACACCCACGGGAAGATAGGTGGTGACACTTGAATTCTATGCCGTAAGAATTGATTGTATTACAAATTTAAGCAAAAGGTTTATTTTTTGTAATCTTACAATATTCTCGCTGGGCCATACAATAAAATAATTAATATACACTGTTTTAAAGTTTCAGAAGTGTTACTTCTGTGATATGATCACTGATAATTGTTTTTATAAAAAAAGATTATAGTAGTTGTTAAAATATAATGGTTATCTTAATAAAGTTTTTCAAGTAACAAATTCTGATCCATCTGGGCACAAAATATTTGAATGTTGATATTTTGAAAACTACTTTGTAATAAAAACGAGTCCCTCATTCAAATATTTAATATGTTCTTTGGTATTCCTATTTCCATAATGATGAGCATGTATTACAGAGCTGAAAGTGCAATTTAATTATGGCCAGATGAATCAGTTATAGAATTAAATTTTGAAGAACTATTCTGATGGAGTCAGTCTTGTTTCATTCAATCCTTAGTTTTCTTCTATATTCACTTGTTTTGAAGCATACCGTAAAAAAAATTGGCATTACCCCTGTCCTTGAAACATTTTCCAAATTTCATAAAAAAGCCACATAACTGTTATGACTGGGATTTGAACACTCGCCTTCAGAACGTAAAGCGGATGTATTATCCATACGGCCATCGCCTTGTTGCCAGTTAGTAGCGAATTTAGCGAACACTTGACAGAGTGTTTACGTCATCTAACTTAAAACTGTAATTTCCAAATAATGAAATAGTCTTCAAACCTTTTTGGTAATTATTATGTTTGACGACCAGCCAGTTTGTCGTGTAGACGTCAGTAGTCCTTGACGACGGTAGTGATGACAAGTTGACATAACACCGGCCGTCACAATTATTATTCATAGGAATTTCAGCCTTAAGGGTAGGTGAAAATCACAGAAGAATAACTAAAGCATGGAATGAACGATATTTTTATGAAGAAATTGAATATAGCTACACTCTTCACTCATATGACAAATTAGAGTTGCCAGAAGAAGATGTCACCATGTTTGTCAGTTAAGGTAGAATTCCGTGCATCGCGATCGATCGCAGCCGCGCGCGGCCTACGACTGTCGTCGATCGCTCGCGACAATAGTCAAAGTATGAAAATGTATGGCACCGCTGCCGAGGCCCGCGACTGACGCGCGCGGCCGACGAATGTCGTGAGCCGCGCGCGACAGTGTTTTGAAATTAGTAGATGTTGTTCGTCAGTTCCCTCTAGACGTGTGTCTAGCGAAGTCATAATCATGGTCGAAATGCTAATTGACATCCTTGAAGAAGAAGAGGAGAATGACGAGCTGCTGTTGCTATATTATGAAACTAGAGTACCAATCGACCCTATCTTTAAAAGCAGAAATGAAAAAGGATATTAGCAAATATTGATTCAAAAGCAATTATATTGTAAAAAAATGTTGGAAGTTTGGAACGATAATACAAAATTGAATTGTTTTTATACAGAGTGTCACAAGACCCATCACCAAGCCGAAGTCTACTCGTTGTGGACATCATGCCAAGTCATACTAACCAAAAATAATACCTGGGAAACGTTTTATATTTTTTTTTAATTTCTAATTTTTTAAACCGCAATTAAAAGCGCGCGCGTGCTATGCTCGAAAAAACTACTTATCCATGGGCTTACAGGGCATCTAAAGATCATGTTGGCGGGGTAAATGCATCGATTTTGTACTGAATTAGAAAAAATCCATACTAACTTTGAGCTTCAATATCTTCTGAACCAGTAATTTCCCTGGTATGGTGCCGAAGTAGAAAATGTTCGTAGTGATTGGTACAACATGGGATTTCAGTTTTCGTTAAGGGTCTTTTTACAACCTGTATAGTCGGCAAAACTTCCGATTTTTTTTTCATTACTACTAATTTCAAGACACTGTCGCGCGCGGCTCACGACATTCGTCGGCCGCACGCGTCAATCGCGGGCCTCGGCAGCGGTGCCATACATTTTCATACTTTGACTATTGTCGCGAGCGATCGACGACAGTCGTAGGCCGCGCGCGGCTGCGATCGATCGCGATGCACGGAATTCTACTTTTAGGGCTGTAGGCACCAAGTGCTGACACAACATTTAGCAAAATGTACGGTGTCACCCCCGCGCCGCCGATAGACAGTCGTTTACAAACTGGGCAGTAGGGAACACGCGTTATAATTATTGTATAATAGGTTAACATTGTGAACCGGTGAATATATCTAACTGTGAGTTCAAGTAAAAGTGACTTTCAATTATTCTCCCAAGAAACCCGACACACAGCTGAGTACATACATACTAGACATATAATAAAACCTAAAGGGCTAAAGACCATTTGAACACAAATTTCGTAACTTTTTAATTTTTTAGTGATTGAGAAAATCCGCTATCGATATCGATCAAAGTTTCAATATAGGTTCAAAATCAAACACTAAAGTAAATCATAGTAAGTATGTACATTTTATACATTCCGTGAGTTTGTGTCCACAGCAGTCAGAACGCTAGTTAATGGATAGTATTTATATAATTATTACACAAACTTGCATTTTTAAACTGAATCTATAATTTCTTGTTTCAAATGGGTACTCAGTAGCACATAATAATGAAGCCTCGAAGCATTTTTTTTTACTTCAAGCTAATCTCACGTGTTTTGTCACCAGCCGCGCGTGAAAGGTATTTTTCAATAACACTGTTATTTTTCACGTGATCTAAAATTATCAAATCCTCCTTCACGATATTTTCGTTTTGCAAACTATCAAGTAAACGTGAATTCATAGCAATGTTCTTTTTCATCAGACGTTTAGACCGTTGTCTTAAATAATTTATTTTTAACAAACTTTTAACAAGCTGCTCAAGGTGAAAAACTTCTTTTTTTGTAGTTTTTCTATTGTACGTAAGTGTTTAGCGCACACGATTTTCATCGGTTCTGTACCTACTGGTGGAGAAAATGTAACTAACGTAGGCGCTTTAGTGCTGGTTGTCGGAGAAACAGAAGATGTCTCATTTATGCAAGGCGCACGCGTACACTAAAGAAAGAAAAAAGCCACGTTTTAATGCAAAGCAGTATATTAAAATAAATAAGCATACCCTTTGTGTTTGCCACCCCAGCAATCACTGATGATACCTGAAGCTTGATTTATAAGCCAAAGCCGATTGATAAAAAGTATCTTGCTCCTTTTTCTGTACTCCCATTACTCCCAGCAACGTGCATTGAAGTTTTTATGATCAATTGAGTAGTCAAAATGTGAAAGCGTAACAAATAAATAAATTCACTTACATTTATAATAGGTATTAGTAAGGATATGGTAAAACTATGAAATGAGTGGATGTAGCCTAACAGCCTGGCCACGAACGGCCGCGACACGCTGAGCGACAAGCGATTTCAATGTTCATGCCGCTCTCTATTCTGCCGCCAGCGCTGTTACCTCAGTGCAGAACTAAACTGCAGAAATAAACATCGAAATCGCTTGTCGCTTAGCGTGTCGTGGCTTTTCGTGGCAACAGTGTTACTGCAGGTAGCTGGCTGTATGTGTAATACATAGGCTCACGCCTGTTTCCCCGAAAGGGTAGACAGAGGCATATTAAACGCCCACTTTTTGCCAGACTTTTGATCCCACATAATAGGTGGCGAGCCTAATGCCGCTAATCGGGATGTTTTGTTTGCCAGAGCCTCGTCCGTTGATAAGCGGGTACACCACTTGCAGGTGAGGTTGGCTTGGGACCCTACGTTCTTGGTGGGAACCCTATGCACTGATAATAAAATTGAACAAAATATTAAAATTAAATTATTCCTTTGAATCCCAGACATCGAATGGAGCCCAAGATCCGACTCCTGTTTGGCGCTGCTACCCTAATAAAAGTAAAAGCAAGTAATTATTTAAACACTCACACTGATACGTTTAGAATGGAAGAGTAATGTTGGCACAGAATTTTCTTTTAGTCTGCGCCATCTGTCAACTGGAACAAATTCTATGGTGCTTTCTAGGCACCCAATTTTCGCCACGACATACTGCAGCAATCCACTTATTTATAAATCTTTATCACGTGGAAATCTTAAAAATAACGAGATAAAATACTGTAGATAGACATATCGATAAGATTTTTTTACAACACTTGAAAAGTCGATATAAATACTATACGGCTAAATTCAAAATCATGATAGAACTGTTATAAAAGAAAAAATCACTAAGGTTATATAATTTGATGGCATAATATTGTCTAAATTGTATCTTACACGTCACTTGACTGTGTTCAATTTGTAAGTGCTAGGACTACCTCTATGTATATATATCCAATCTCTTTGGTGAAAATAAATAAAAAAATGCTCATAAAATAAAAACTACTGGGCCTACATGAATCATATTTTTATGGGACCAATTCGACACTATTCCGCATAAAAAAAAAAGAATTACGTAAATCGGTTCAGAAATTTCGGCGAAATCGGTGTACATACATCGAAAAAAAAATATATACCGGCCGAATTGAGAACTTCCTCCTTTTTTTGTTTGAAGTCGGATAAAAAAGCTGTTCTGTACTTCGTGAAAGTAAAAGACATGCATCATCCTCTTTTCCTCATTATATAACATTTATGATAAGTACATAGAAGTGTAGAATATTACAAATTTAGATATAGAATTAATCACAAAAGAAAATTTACGGAAAACTGGTGTTACAAATTGCTTCATGTGTCATAATTTTCCAACTTGTATGTACGCAATACGATGTCCGTAATAATAAAAGCTCAATAGTCAGTAGTAATAACAACCACCTTACCCTACACAAAAACAGGCTATTTACAGTAAAATTGAAAATATAGTAATATCTGTTCTATAATTTTATTGTAGAACTATGTTCTCTTTACAATCGGTGCTATACAACACTGTCCTTTATAGAATTGTTCATATTTTGAGGACGGACATCCCACTATTTGTAACCCCTGTACGATAAACATAATGATTTAACTCAAAACGATGGTTTATTACTTATTTATATATGGCTTAGTTTTTGTTTGAAGGGTATTTATTGCTAAATATTATTTAAAAAAAATGATATTTTAATCGTTCAGAATATTCTAAAATATCCATTACTTACTAGTCGAATTTCCTGGAACTTTCAAAACGTTCAGTTACGGAATTATATTGTTTAGCATGCAGAAATGGCAGCTCGTGTTCGATACGTAGTGCCACAGCATTTTTATGCAAATTCAACGCATACGAAGAAAGTCGTCTTTTGACTGCCAGTTTCCTCCACTAGCGCATGCAAAAGTATGGCAACTTGTCTTGTTCGCCAGTTTCCTCTGCTGACTATATATCTGTCTTATGTCCAACGGACTATTTTCTGCTTCGCCTGCAATATCACACAGATTCCAAACGTTGAATACTGCTAACATAGTGACCGGTTCTGATCAGTCTTTCGTCTATACCTTAACGCTTAAACAAATTCACTTCACTACTTAGGGTTGATTTTTCAATCGTCAGTTAAAATTTACTTGACAGTTAAACTGTAACCGGGCTAAATTGAAAAGTATGTAACATCATTGATATAATTTATCCACAACCGTAGTTTTTAATTTGTAAGAGTTATATTTTATTGCTTTGTTATCTTTTAACTGACAATTGAAAAATCGGCCCTTAGTCTACTAATTAAAAGATGAAATGTATAAACTATTGTGATTAGCCGTATGTTGTGTGAAGATACCTGAAAATTTACAGCCGAGGTAGACTATACAAGTTAATAATAGACTAATAAATTAAGCTTATTTTAAATGTAAAGCCAACTACTGAACCCTACATAATGCAAAACCTGGATGAAAACAGATTTTGCACAACTGCGTGAGTTGAAAAAATAATTTCAGTTTTTATGTTTTAAGAATGAGTCCTACTTAAATGGTTTTTTGTTCTCGCAGTATAAACCCAGTTTCGAGCTTTACCCATTATTATGATATTTTTGTTTTGGTTTTGTTGGAGAGAGGGTGTAGAACTATTGCAACCTATAAGCCACAATTTAACACCTAGTTCTAAACTAAATTGTTAGTAACTATTTAAACATTGCCATGAATTATCTCATTTACATAATTGAACGCCAACACAAAACCCAAATTTATTGATAAACAACCAATTTAAAGCATAAATAATTCTATCAATGTACAATATTTTATTTCACCACCAGGACAGAATTTCATAATTTAATACTAAAACATTGGGAACATGAACCATTTTTTCCTGTGTTGTCAGCTAACTGTGCGATGTAAGAGGTCAATGACCTCCGAGGGACATCACATTTATCCAGCTTCGCGTAAATTAATGGTTGCGTTTTTCAATGGAAAGATAATTTGTGTAGTAAAACATGAACTTATTATTATGTAGACATGGTATGATTAAATTTTCTGTTAAGTGATTTCCATTAGTTGTTTTATATTTGTACAAGCAGACTTGAAAGACGTTGAAGTTTATACAATTATTTTTTGTTACAGATACTCAAAAAATCTAAATAATTGTACGAAATATTTTTTGATGGGTGCCCTTTACCGGGATGTGATCTATGTACCGCTCTAGTAGAGTTCATAATATGAATACGTTATTTACTGAAATTAAACAACAGGTTACAGATTTTTATCGCGATATACTGATTTTATTGAGATTACGTGTAATGTAGTTTCTCGATCGCGCTTAATTCTATAAACTATTGTTTAATTGCAATGTGTAACATTCCCAAAAACCCAAGAAAATAACAACACCTCAATCATCTTCTGACATCACACTATTTTTTAGTGAAAGCCAAACAAAAATTATCACGTTCATACAGACAGGTATGTAACCTAGTGGAGAGACCGACGGACTCCTACGCAGAGGGTCTCGGGTTCGAATCCACGGCGCGGCGCGCACCAATGACTTTTCGAAGTTGTGTGCGTATTAAATTGTTAAGTATCGTTTGCTGAACGGTGAAGGAAAACATCGTGAGGAAGCCTCACCAACAACCTGAAAGTCTGACAGTTCTTCATAATGTTTTCGAAAGACATGTGAAGTCTACCAACCCACACTTGGCCAGCGTGGTGGACTTTGGCCTTAAGGTCTTAGCCCACTTACTCGACTCTGCTCCAACACCACTCCTACCCAACACAAGGTGACTGCTCGCAGTCCATGCGGCGACAGCTAGTGGACACCCAGCATTCACCGCAGTCGGAGACTGCTAGAAGTCGCGGCGCAGACCACTTAACTAACGCGCGGTAACCGAGGCGTCGACTACCGAGTATTATACGTCTAGCTTATTACTTCCAACCCTGTAAGTGGAATAATAATTTCTAAAGACTGTAATATCTTTAATAGCATGGATCGGTAGACAAGAGCCAATTGCAAAATTTCGTAGTTTGTACACATATTAAGATTAATGTAACCGGTCTTTAATCGTGCAATTTTGCTATTGGTTTGCACGATTGGCGTAGTAGTTTAAGAGGCTGCCACGCCGCCAGACACTGCACCACGCTTTGTTTAATCTATAAATTGTTGTTTCGAATCTGGATGTTTAATTGTTCACTGTGTTTATTGATTGTATCAAAGAAATATAACCTTAAGTCATAGAAGGAACACTAAATAACAACAGCGGTTGCTATGTTTGATATCTTCTTTCTAATGGCACATGCAGTATGATAGAAAGAGCTGTCGATAGGTTTAGCAGCACGCTCTTATAGCAGCATCGTGGTAGCCAAACAGTAGACAAAACATAGAGTTAGAAAACCGAGTATTGTTCGTAACAGTGATAATTTATCGATAAATATTTTTGAAAAATGTCTAACTTTAGTATGTGTCGATATATTTAAGCCGTAGAAGTAAACAACTAAAATATTGAAATTGTAGTTTTTGCTGTCGACGCCGGACAGTGCTTTGCAAAGACTTGCCAGACAGACAGTACTAAAAAAATTCACGTGTTTAATTGTTCGTTTTAGCCATAAAATCTATTGACAAAAAGTATTCATAAACTAATGAGCGATGCGTTAATTGCGATGAGATGCTAAGAAACTGTCACTTAGATTATGTATTGTACGAATTATACCAGATTGGCTAATGCGGCAGGTTTTGACAATTTGTGTGCGTCTCATCATATCACGTTGCTTGCTATCGCTTATGTTGGACACTGCTCGATTTTTTTAGAGTTGTAGGTAATCCGATTTGTGATCCGCCAGCACAAACGATTCGCCTTTATGTAAATATTAGTACAGCAGTGAACTACTTTGACAACCCAGTTGGCGTGAGTGCAACCGACTGCCACGCCGAAGCTTGCGGGTACGATTCAGTTTTATATTCAAGTCCGATAGTTTGTTTCCGTATTTATCCCTCATTCAAAAAACATCGACATCTCCTTTCACTGTCAAATCCCATCACTCCTTAATGATGGGATTTACAGCACGGCTATTTAGAGAATGCAGTCAAAGATATGAGTCTGTAAGGAGTCTATGCCTCTTTAAATGAGACGCGTAATTTGACGTTATGATTAACCAACTAAGACCAACTGATATTACATGTTGCACGTTCGGTATAAGGAAATATGGCGAGCATGTTCTCTCTAGTCTAAACGTCCAATCTCTCTGGATTGTATATTTGACAAGTTAACAGCATGGTTTTAAAGCTTAGAACAAAGTTGAATAGAACCCACAGAAGAATAACTGAAGCATGGAAGGAACGATATTTTTAAGAACAAATTGTATATAGCTACACTCTTCACTCATATGATAAATTAGAGTTGCCAGAAGAAGATGGCACTATGTTTGTCAGTTAGGGCTAAAGACAATTTGAACACAAATATCGTAACTTTTTAATTTAATAGTGACTGAGCAAATCCGCTATCGATATCGATTAAAGTTTCAATATAGGTTCAAAATCAAACGGACTTGTAAAGTATATTATTTATATGTTATACATTTTAAATTTCGTAACTTTATGTCCACAGCAGTCAGAACGCTAGTCTTTAAATAATTATTACACAAACTTGCATTTTTAAACTGAACTTATATATTTTTGTTTCAAATGGGTACTCAGTAGCACATAATCTTTCGAGGCGGTATTTTCTAATTTTCATGGTATTTTTCTTTACGCATCAACAGCCTTTTCAAGTCCACTGCTGGTCTTTAACCTTCCGTGGTGGAGGTTTGGCCTACTATATTATAGTAGGCCAAACCTCCACACTAGCCAGACGTATTCGTATAGGGTTTTATTTCGAGATTTCCTTCTCTTGTTTCTCTTAGTCGCCTCATACGATACCCTCGGCATAAATGTTTATTTATACTTATTTATAGTAAGTTTTTCAGCTGTAATGAAAGCTGTAAGTGGGATTAATAAATATTAAATAAATAAATCATCACCCCCTACTCTCTCTCTCTCATTTCAATAACATATTTTTATTAGAGAAAGTAAATAATTAAGATAAAAGCAAAACTCATAGCTTAAGCATTGTGATAACTGAGAATGGCATATCCAAATTAATTCTTTACAAGGATAGGAGATAGTCGACATGGATTTTATCAAGCAAAAAACATAAAAAATTACTTAAAATAGATAAATCAGATAAAACCTTGAATAGTGCCCAAAGGTTTGTTATTAACAATAATCACTTTATTGAAATTTTCTCATTACATAGTGTAGGTAATACAAATCTATGTGTAAAAAATGTATGTGCGGGATCGGACACTTTTCGATCATACATGTGACACACAGAATATTTAGAGAGAAAAAAATTGTGGCTAGACTAGCACTTCGATTTTATCTTGGGATCGGCACATTATTATTCCACTAGTCGAATAAGATCAACCAAGTTTTGGTCTCTGGGTAGATGACATTTAAAAAATTTTCTTTCAAATGAAGATTCCCTTATTTTGATGCATATCCACTCAGTAGTCGTGACTATGAAAGCAGCCAATTCTTATCAAACCTTCAAATTACTGTCCTTTAAATATTACTGTCTTTGTAAAGAAAGATCAGATTTTTTCTATAGGTGCATTAATTTTTTTTGTAATATGATGGATTCTAACAAGCTTCAGAATTCATTACTGTTGCTGATAGTTTAAATAATAGCAAGTAATTATTTAAGCACTCACACTGATATGTTTAGAAGGGAAGAGCCATCTGTCATTACTATAAAAACATTCCGCAGTAAAATGCTTGGAACAAATTCTATGGTGCTTTCTAGGCACCCAATTTTCTCCACGACATACTGCAGCAATCCACTTATTTTATAAATCTTTATCACGTGCACATATAATCTAAAAAATAACGAGGTAAAAATATACGGTGGATAGACATATCGATAAGATTTTTTAAAACACTTGAAAAGTCGATATAAATATTAAACGACTAAATTCAAAATCATGATAGAACTGTTATAAAAGAAAAAATCACTAAGGTTATATAATTTGATGGCATAATATTGTCTAAATTGTATCTTACACGTCAGTTGACTGTGTTCACTTTGGGAGTACTAGGACGGTCTCTATGTATATTATCCAATCTCTTTGATAGAACCTCATTTATTTACATAAACTGAACGCTAGATGACAGTAGAACTCACTTTTTTACATAATCACTTATTTTCACGTTTAATTATTGTTATTATATTTATTTCTAAATCCAAAAAATATCATATATTTTTCTCCATAAAATATCTTTAAACAACAATTTTTATTTTGAAAACAACATTTAAATGTTAATGTTTCTTAATTTCCTGATTTTCAAACGGTGAGGAGCTATCAAACCATAGAGTAAAGTAATACTACATTGTCCATTGTCAAACATGTATGTCAAATTTGACATAAAATCTTTTTGAAAACTTAAAAATCTCCGTTATTTTATTTTGTGTGAATGGATTTATGTTACTTATTTCTTGTGCATTTTTTACGACGACCCAGCTTGTGATTCTGACGATCCTTCTTTCATCAACTACTGCGGCAACATATTGGACTCTGATACCCGCACTCTTCGCCTAGGTACCCATCTTACTCGAGAAATTTTGCATTCCGCTGCAATTCAGCAACATTCACAGCAATGTCCACAAGAAAATGTTGTGTTTGAAGCTGTAATAAAATTTGTAAGTAACTAAAGCCACTTTTATAAATAAGTCAGCTAACTGATCTTAAGGATATCGATTTGTATGTAAAGTTTCCTCAAAGTAATGGGTAGTCATTTTAAGGCATCAGTACTTTTAAAATAAACTGACACTAGTCTGAACCATGGAATGGTGCATATCGCTATCCCTTTGGGTTGCGGAGGTCAGACAGGCAGTCGCTCTGTGGAAAATCTCATATTCAGCCAAATCCGGTTGTAAGCGGACCCCAGGCTGAAAACTAGGAGGATGATGACGATGGTTAAAGCTATGAGAAAACACATTTGTTTTAAAGACACTGAATGTATACATCCCCTGCAATGATTTTCACCATGCTACAGTATCAGGCAGATTGGTAAATGAAAAATGGGCAGACAGTTTAAAAAAGGCGAGAAAATGGTGACCCACTAGAAATAGGGTCCAAGAGAGTATTGATGGCTCAGAAAGGTTTTTGTATTACCACCACTAAAACACACAGCCTCCCTTAAATCCGGCTTGAATGACAACATATTAGATCAAATAATTTTTAAAGTAATTAATGATGGGCAAGAAAATTTAGCAAAAGGAAACATATTATGCTTCTGTAAAGTGAAAATCCTGCATACCAAGGACTTGGCTTAATGCCTAAAGTAATATATCATGTGAATCCAAAGAAAATATCAAACATGAAAGTAAAATGTGCAACACAGGTTTTAAGCCGAACTATGGCTGCCAGCGATTGTATCGCACAGCCTGCGTGTCAATGAGATGAATATGCTGCGCTGGATGAGTGGAGTCACGCGGAAGGACTGCATTAGGAAATCACGCATCTTGAATCAAAAAATCTCAAAAATTTTACTTGGTGTAAAGTCATCAATAAAGTTTTGACTGGGTCCAGAATTGACTATGATCAAAAATCTCAGATACAACAAAAATGTTATGAATATTGTAAAAAACGTTTGAAAAATAAAGGGTGCTATTAAATCAATGTTATGTTTTATTTAATTGTACAGTAGGTACGCAGTTACACACCTGGTGAGAATTAAATGGTTCAGTAGCATGTACATCCATAAGCGAAAACCATGGTTTTCACTTAGGGATGTATATGTTATTGAACCATAATAAAATAAATTTATCTAATAATATCTAATAAAGTACGATGGTTAAAAATGCTTAAAACGACCGCCAGGTAGCGCTAATAGCTTGAGTGACGTCTCTATCCTCCTATATACAAAGGTACTCTGTGGTTAACAGAGGCAAAATCTCTTCTTTCTCCGTGCCTCTTCCCATATCATTTGGGGTCGGCCCTCTGAATATGTTTGCGCCATTCGGCTCTGTCATTTATATCTGCTGGGATCAAATTGCATAGTTGGTTAAGGTTTCTCCACCAAGTAGCTTTTGGGCGTCCTCGGGGTTGTTTGCCTGTGTCAATTTTAAGCGCGATTTTAACAGGGTGGTCTTCCTCGCGGCGCATTACATGTCCGTATCAGCGAAGTTGGGTTTCCTGCAGTTTATCTGGTATGGCTCGAACTTTGAAACTTCCTCGAACATGTTCGTTTCTGATTCTGTCCAGCTTGGTTACACCGCCAGCCCAACGTAGCATTTTCATTTCAGTGGCGTGAAGTTTCGATTGATGATCGCGTTTTGTTGTCCAGCACTCCGCACCGTATAGTAAAACCGGCCTAACGCAGGTTTTATATACTTTCCCTTTGATCTTAATGGGCATCCTGCGATCGCAGAGTACACCTGTCAACGATCGCCATTTCATCCAGCCGGAGTTTATCCGTTGTATAACGTCGGCATCGCAGTTGGCGGTTACATCAATAGTTGAGCCCAGGTATTTGAATTTGTTCACCAGGGGCACAGGAATACCATCTATCTGTAGGCCTGACGTGCACGGTTGCCCGTATATGAATTTCATATACTCTGATTTCGTTCTGCTAATCCTTAAACCATTGCTTTCGAGCGCGTGCTGCCACTTATTTAAAGTTAGCTGAAGCTCATCCAGTGACTCTGCAACTAAGACGATATCATCCGCGTACAAAAGGCACCATGGTAACTCGCCTTGTATGTCCCGTGTAAGATAATCCATCACGATGATAAATATAAGAGGGCTGAGAGCCGATCCCTGCTGGACTCCCACTTTTACGGGGATAGGATGAGTGGTCCCTGCTGGGCTGCGAACTGAGGTACTGACGTTAGTGTACATGTCCTGAAGAACCCTTATATAATGCTCGGGCACATTTTGACTTCTTAGGGCTTGCCAAACTAGTCGACGAGGTACTCTGTCGAATGCCTTCTCTAGGTCAAGGAATGCCATAAATAGGTTTTTCTTCATCGCTCTGTATTTTTCCGTCAATATCCTCAGTGTTTGTATGGCATCTGTAGTTCTCCTGCCTTTCGTAAAGCCCAACTGGTTACATGTTAAGGATGTTAGATCAGAAAGCTTCAGTTTCAGAACCTGTTCCCAGATTTTTAGAGTATGTGAGGTGAGTGTTATTCCTCTATAGTTTGAGCAGGACTGGGTATCTCCCTTATTTTTATAGATGGGGACGAGAAAGCTTTGTCTCCACGAGTCAGGGATCTTACTAGATATGACGATGTCATTGAAAAGGTTAGTGAGCCAGACAATTCCAGTGTTTGCAAGTTTCTTCCAGAGATCCGCAGGTACACCATCCGGGCCAGGTGATTTAGCACTTTTGACTTCATCAGCTGAGAAGAGATTTATAGGCCCCTCTGTGGGTGGCGCCGGTATAAAATCGTGACTGGGGTATTCCTCATTCAATAAGGTATTAAAATAGGAGTACCATCTATCATTGATTTCTACATTGGACAGTAAGAGGTTGTTCTGATCATCCTTTATATATTTATTGCTTCTATAATCCTGGGTAGCAATTTGCCGCCGCCTTGCTATTTTATAGATTTCGTGGTCTTTCTCTGCTTTTTCCAGGCTGGTATATATATATTGTTCAGCAGTAGCTTTAGCTTGGGCGACTGCTTGTTTCGCTGCCTTCTTTGCAATATAGTAGCGCTCTTTATCCGCATCTAGTCTCGTGCTTTGCCAAGCTTTGAACAATACTCTCTTTTGGGAAATTATTTCTTTGACATTGTCATCCCACCAGTTAGTGTTTACCTTATCTTTGAATCCTCCTTTCGCTACACCTAAGGCTGCAGATGCTTTTAACTTGCAGTTGTTCTCAAAGTCATTCCATTGATCATTTACTGATTTATCTTTGTGCCTTATATCTTCATCGAGGTATTCAATTAAGGATTCGATGAACCCTGTACTTCTTGGTGTGTTCAGTTTGCACCATTTGATCTTCGGGGTGCTGTCTTGTTCGATGCGTTGGGGTTTCTGGAGTTTATAATACGAGACCAGGAGTCTATGTTGGCTGGTGAGGGCTTCCCCTGGAATAACTTTGCAGTTTTGAAAGTATTTAAGAGTATGTCTTTTGGCCAGAAAGTAGTCTATTTGAGTGCTATGGTTTCCGGATTTGTACGTTATAAGGTGTTCTGGTTTCTTTTGGAAGTAAGTATTTACGATGGCCAAGTCATGAGTGCTGGCAATTTGCAAAATGGACAGTCCCTGGCGATTAGTTGTGCCGTATCCGTAGCCACCATGTTGTTCGGAGTAGTCTGCGTTCATAGCACCGACGTGTCCATTCAAGTCTGCTCCCACGATGGTTTGTTCTTGGGCTGGGATTTCTTGCATCAAACTATCCAACTCGTCCCAAAATTGCTCATGCTCGGCTTCTGGGCAACCACTTTGAGGAGCATAAGTCGCTATTACATTCAGTGGAGCTTGTCCGTCTATTGCAAGTTTTATGGACATGATGCGGTCCGTGCGCCGTTCCACGTTTACCACCCTTGACTTAAAATGCTTGTCAACTACTATAGCTACTCCATTCCTCTGGGTTGAGGTACCGTGGTAAAAGAGTTTATAGTCGTGTCCTATGTTTCTCGCCTTAGAACCCTTCCACTTTACCTCCTGTAAGCAGCAGATGTTAATATTTCTTCTGCTTAGCGTTTCCGCCAATTCGAAGGTCTTCCCTGTCAGAGTTCCAACATTCCAAGTAGCCAGTCGTAATTTATTGCATGCTGTTTGCGAGTTGCGACTCTTGTCTCTGTCGTCGCCTTGGGGGTACGCCCTAGCATTTTTCTTCTTTTCGCTCGTATTGCTATTTACATTCGATGCATTTAAAAGGGCAGCGTCGCTTCTGGGGGACGCCCTAGCCTTTAAATGTTTTATATTTTCGGTATTATTCATATTCATATTCAGAGGTTTTGAATTTGGCTTATAGTTTTACAGCCAGCTGCCGCCTGACGCTAAGACAGTTTTCCCTCTACCGGGTGTGAGCGCCACCGTTGACCCTTATTAGTAGGTTTATCCGCTGCCATCTCTTATTGTAACCGCTGCCTCGGCTACAGCTCCGGTGGGACCTTTTCCATGATTACCTCAAGGCAGCTCCTCACCGGGAGTTTTTTTTTTTTTTACCCTCAACATGACTTAATGCCCCAATATGTGGAGTTTGCTCTCTGTTGAGTGTGCCTCTTCCGCCTGCTCCGCCGTACCGATGCGTCTCATCTCCGCCCTTGCAGCCGTTGAGGACTTCACCCGTAACCCTTGGCATGGGTTCCGCGTTATACCCCGCGGGACTGGGTCCCCATCTGAACTTTGCCACCACCCTACTCCGGGCTACTGAAGTAGGAGGTGCCCACCCCCGCGACGAGGACGTGCCAGATAGGTGTTACTCCAGTGAGAGATAGAGAAGGTAGGCTCTATCTCCCCAGGAGCCGGGTTAATGGACTCGTATGATGCCCGAGCCCAAAGGCAAAATCCATTTGAAAATAAAGAACCTATGAATCTTGACATTTTAACATGACAGAACCACAGAACCCACACCCTAAAATTATTAGTATGAGTATTTATAAGTATCCGTTGGTTTGTATATATTTTGCTTAGTGTCGAAGTCTCAGAATTACATTATTATAACTATATTTTTATCACCGGTCGAAGATACTTGGCATCTTACCTATAAATACATAAGAAACCCATAATCATTTTAAATTAAATTGATGTGATGCTTTCGAAGATTAATTTACATGAACGGACACAGTAATACAACTAGTTATTTAGCTTGTCTTGGTCTGGGTGTTTCTATGTACGATATGAATATACTTATTTAAAAAAATGTCCATAAATTTTATTGCCCGTTCTTTATCACGGTTAAATACTTATTGCAATTCGAACGGGGCAGTAAATATGCAATCATTAAGTAATTAACTTGAATTTTGATGTTCATAAGGGTCACCTAGTGGCTTAGTTTAGATATTCTTTATTGCACACCAATATATAATTGAATAGTACATTAATCATAAATAACTTAAACTATGGTATATGTACAATCGACGGCCTTATCGCTAAGTGCGATCTCTTCCAGGCTACCTTTGGATGGACAGGAATAATGTTAGCAATTTTTTGTAGCGATGGTATAGTACTACGGGAATACATGATTGTGACTTTGAAAAAGAAGTGTACATTTATGTTTATCCATTCTCTAGTTCCCATAGTTCAAGCTCTGCTTAGTGTGGGACTAGACAGTGATGTGTGTGGAGATGTAAAGAAAGAAATTATAATTTGTCTTTTTTAATTTATTTTTTATAATTTGACTAGTACGGAGTACGTTAGCCTAAATATTGTTTTCTTTTGTCACAGTTCCCACGGCTCACGCCCAAGGGGTGCTGGGCAAGAAAGCGGCGCTACCCTGCGATATACAACCTCTTGCAGCGGAAGACTATGTCTCTATGGTGCTTTGGTTCAAAGAAACGGATGGAGAGCCTCTATACAGGTAAAATCTGAATTTAAGTACAAAATGCTTATACTATACAGACAAGACTAAAATTTAATAAGCAAAGCTCTGCTAAAATAAAATGAATTCACGGAAATATATCCTATATAATTGTTTTTAAAACATTTGTAAGATACAAATGAGTGGATAATATCTATTTCTCCTCACAGTTATGACGTCCGGGGCCGTCTCGCCACTCAGCCTAAGCTGTGGTCATCAGCATCAGGCTTTGGCACCAGAGCATACTTCCGCGCAGCAGCAAACCCAGCAGTACTGTTCGTAGACAGTGTGGTGTCCACGGACGCTGGCGTGTACCGCTGCAGGGTAGACTTCAAGAACAGTCCTACAAGGAACTTAAGAGTCAACTTTACTGTTATAAGTAAGTGTTACATTTTATTTCTATGACTGTTAGAAGATGCTGAAAAGCTAGAATGCGATGTAATTGAATAGATATTTAAAAGCATTCATTACTCTTTTAACAATATACTAATTAATTTTATTTTTGTTAATACAACTTTCTTGCATCCCACAAAATTATTTACGAGGTCTTCACGTTAAAGTAACTGATTTAAGGTTTACCTTTATTAATTTGTAGTTCCAACGTTTCTTTTCTTGCAACTTACTTGCATAAAGTGGCCTTATTACTTCAGACAATTCTTCAGATCGATCTTTGGGCGATCCAGATACGGTCGTGGTAAGTGAGTTCTAGAGCAAGAGGATTCGAACAACACTTACCTATAGGTGTCCAACCGTACATATATATATATATATATAAACCTTGGGACTTATTTTAATGTGGAATATCTAATGTCCTATGCTACTGCTAATCTTAATATATAAAATCCTTGCGTTACTGACTGACTGACAGACACGCTACAGCCGAAACTATTGGGCGCAGGAAGCTGAAATTTGGCATGTATGTTCCTTGGGGACCGTAGGGGTGCACTAAGGAAGGATTTCTCGAAATTCCCACGGGATCGGCCAAAACGGGTAAATTTAAAAAAAGATGCAGGCGTAGCTGCTGGCGTCCTCTAGTATAGTATATAAACATTTAAAAACTAGCATCAATGATCAATTCAGCCAAAGCTTTTGCTATTGTATAAATCAACATGCTTTAGCTGAAAGTACCACCCTTCTTGCATTTAAATAACCGTTTGATTAACATAATTAACCATTCTGCTTAAGATACACATGAAGCGAGTAACATATGAAGCTCCGTAATCATCCATTAAGAGATTCTATTAGCAGATTATAATGAGCCATGTAAAATTTTAATGACACAAAGATTTTATAGCTGCTAATTATGTCATCTTTGTAATACTCAATTAACGGGAATAATAATCCTTAATGGGCAATAATAGCCATTACCGACAATAATGGGCTTATTATAATATCGGAGAAAGTAATGGAATAAACCCTCTATAAGATTGTTATAATATTAAGATAGGTACTTATAGTCAATCGTAGTCAGTGATCAGGAAGTGATTGGTGAAGCTAAGTATGCTTACAGCTATATATGGTGACGGTTCAGGTGGAATATCGATCGAAGTGTTTTGATACTCTGTCTATTTCAAAGTGGCTTTATCCCCAATAGATATTTTGAGCCTGATGTTTATTCAAAATATGGCGTGAGTTTCAATATACAAAGCAAATTATAAATAAATTAAACATAATATAAACGCTATGCCGACCAATTTGGCCATATTACTTCATAATGCTATTGTAACGCAAATTAGTAGAGGCCTATATCTAGCAGTGGACCAAAAGGTTGCTTGATGACATGACTGATATCGGTACTCCAATGTGGCTGTCATACTGATGTCGAAGGAACTACTAGAAAGTAATTACACCAACTTATTTAATAAATGCCAACACCCCGTCCCAATCAAAAATAGTCTACAGCCTACATCAGTTTGAATCGTAGAAAACAACCCTTTGTTCTGGCACTATTGAAAGTAACAAAGAAAATACCAATACATAAATTCCTCTATGTCTAACGCCAGTCAAAAGATTGATGCATGTTTTATTTACGATGTGTTATACTTGTTGTACATGTGGACCAAGTAATTGATGGCAAAAGGGGTCCACAAGAGCAAATGGAAAATCATTTATTACAATGGCTATGAAAAACTATGTTTACTAAAAGTATATTGTTGAATTGATGGTTTACTACGCACCGCCACATTAATTTTGTGGTGAAGTTTATTGTGCATGATGGCTAATCAAGTGGAGTTGTAAAAGCTTCAGATTGCTATAAGGTGGTTTTATGGTTTAGGTGATGGGGCCTAATGTTTAAGTCTTCGTCGTCTTTTCATACATACAGATGGCAGAATGACTTAAAGTAACACTGCCCGTGTGTTATGGACGAGACAACACTTTGTGCGTGTGAGATTGTTGATTCAATTCGGGGTGTTCATTCTGACCGTTGGTTGAATGTTTTTAAAGCCCGCACTTTTAAAATAAATGATGAAAAATTTTAAATATTTTTTTCTCATAGTACTTGTTCCCCTTCACTTTTGTAATTCATGATTGTGTTTAAATTCTTCACTGAGTCAGTAAGGAGAACATTTATCTAATAGCTCAAGCATTAGATTGCGATATCTTTATATCAATGAAAATTTTCAATAGGCAATCGCGAGAGGCAAATTTTGGTAAATGGCACTGTATCTATTATTTATATACAAACACGATGAAGGCAGACGAAAGAAAAAACGCCAGAAAATTACATAATATCATACTCCATTATAAGAAAAATGTTTGGTCTAATATTTCAATCCACTTGCAGGGTTTTTATACCAAGTATTTACTATACAGTAATAGGAAGAACCTAATAATATTATGTCAAATCGCAGTTTTATTGCACACAAGATTTACACGTAAAATATTTCTTGTGGCCCCCATCCCTCGCGCCCGGTTATATATGACGGTTACTCTGTGGTCCTCCGTAAAGGCTATCTTGATAGAACGCCGGCCTCGCCGTAACTGATTAAAATTAAATTCTGAGATGTATTTGAGAGCAATTTTTCAAGCTGAAGATATTTGAGCTCTTCAGATTTTTCACTCAATTTTTGTATTGATATGGTACAAGTTATAAATTCTTAAAAAATAATAACACCATAAACTACTCGTCTTTAACGGTTTTCAATGTGAAATCATTTGCAAATACCTAAACATTGCCAATGTTTAAATTTTGGTGATATTATTTGCGTAGCATGAATACAAAGTTACTAAAAATTACCTAGCTACTATAAATTTAGGACCACATTATTCGGTAGACCACTCTAACAATCAACTTGACTTATCTCGTAAATTCTTACTCGTAGTGCCAAGAGTCTCGCTGACAGCCGGGTCTGGGAGCATAACGTACTCATAGGCATAGGGCTAGCGATAATAAACAAATTGATACGTACATAAACTTAAAAATGGCAGTGGTGCGCGACGAAATTGAAAAACGATTTGAAAACGATACGATAAGAATCTGTTGGTATCTCACTCTACTGTCACTGCCCTTATTCTACTTAAAGTATTTAATGTTTTGTATTCCAAACTCATTGACTTCAGGGCCCTATTGCGGTACACTTTGTGTTTACCTATCCATCTAATTATACTCATACAATGCTACATTTACTTTAGATTGAAATCTTACTGAAGGACGCCAACGCGTTTCACATCTGTTCTACTTAAGCTTCCCACGCATTGTAACCTAAAACCTTGAAAAACAAAGAAAAACACGGCTAAAAAACCCAATTGATGCTCCAGAAAATATCGGGTCCGAAGATATTTGATAAAAATATGATAAATTGTCAAATATGTTTTGCGATATATATTTTGTAATAGAAACCAATACTATTTAGAACTAATCTCGTGAAACAGAAACAAGATATATTTATTTTACACGGCCTATCTGAATTTTGCAATCGTATCTTTACGCAATATGTATCGCCCGATCGATCTTGGGTCTAGAACCTTCGACTTTAGCCTTAGGGACTGAAGGCATTTATCGTTACCAAACTAGCGTCCGCGAAATAGAAACTGTCAGAAAAATTGATTTTATTTGTTTGTTCGACCTCCCAAATGACATTTTCTAAGTTTGTATCGTTTATCTTTAAGTGACGCGGTAGCTAAATGTTGGTAAATATTGGTCTGCGACCCTCATTTTATTGTTCAAAACTTTTAACCGTAAACCAGTCTAGGTTCGTCAGAAATTGTGTTTTAATTAATTATTTATTACAACATCTGTTATATCCAACTACAGTTGAATTACAGATATACAGTCATAATTTGTAATTACCAAAATATGATGTTGTTTCAGAACTTAGTTATTATATTTCTTTTAATTTTGCCTTTCTCGGTAGGTATTCTTAAAACGTATTACTTAAAATTTAATTCGAATCTTAATATATAAAATCCTTGCGTTACTGACTGACTGACAGACACGCTACAGCCGAAACTATTGGGCACAGGAAGCTGAAATTTGGCATGTATGTTCCTTGGGGACCGTAGGGGTGCACTAAGAAGGGATTTCCCGAAATTCCCACGGGATCGGCCAAAACGGGTAAATTTTAAAAAAATGCAGTCGTAGCTGCTGGCGTCCTCTAGTAATGAATATGCGATGAGGGCCGGACACCAGGAGCGAATACAACTTTTTATAAAACCATTCAAATTCACGACTATTCATAAAGAGTAGCAAATAAATTATGCTGATCTTCTGGCACTTAGTTCGACACTTATGAGTTTATCGGCGTACATACTACTTAGGTGAAACCAACAGATAGCTACTTAGAGGGTCTCGGGTTCAAAACCTCGGCACGCATCACTGTCTTTTTTGAGTTACGTGTATATCAAACCGCTAATATTTATCGCAAAAATAGCTTACTGAACGGTGGATGAAAACATCGTGTGGCAACTTACATGTCTAACAGTTTTCCATAATGTTCTCGTAAGACATGTTAAATCTGCCAACGAGCATTCAACCAGCGTGGTAGACCGTAGCCTAAACTTTCATAGTGAAAAGGGTCCCGTGTCCAGCAATGATACATTTCATACACAGAAATTATATTATAAACGAGTTACACACCACGTCAAATTAAATAAAAACTGTTTTATGCCGTAACCTATGATTAGCTTTCTGTTTAATAAGCCGAAATTTGAAAACCGCAGTACTGTATAATTATGAAAATTATACAATAGCATATCTAAAAGTGTAATATTAATATAAATGAAATATTTGCCTGCGTGTGTAGCCTTTATAAGAAATTGTGTAAGGATACCGATTCCGGGTATGCGGTTTATAAATATTTAGTATCCATTTTTTCCTTCAGTATTTTTTATTTTTGATCCGAATAATCGTGTGAGGAAATTATTGAAGTTTAAGCTTGTTATGATTACATTTTATCGGAATTAGAATATGCTTTTCTTTATTGTAGAGACAAATCTAGGAGTATATCTGATGTCATGCTAAAGTTACAATCATACAGGTTATATTCTCGACTTTTTCCCGTCGGGGTCATTGATGTACAAAACAGATGCGGAGGAGGCAGAGACAACGGCACTTGTTTCTATCTTTACAAACCTCACGCGCTTACTCTACATTCATTACTCGCACTAAATTTAGTTACATATTATGTTTCTTGTTGAAAACAGAAAGCTGTGGGGAGATATTAAAAGGGTTTTGTGTCATAGTTATGTATACAAAATTTTGGTTCAAAATTATTCTTATTGTTTATGAAATTTTATCACGTGTCAGTATACAGTATTCAGTAATCGACGATATCTTCCCAGGAAGGTCAATAACCTCATAACCATACCAGTCGCTTTTACTTAGTATAAGTGGAAAACATTATAAAACCACAAACCAAGTTCCGCAAATGACTTATGGGCGTAATAAAAAGGCGTTACTTATGTAACTTTATTGTTGTCGTGTTCACTGAATAAAAAGTACCGCTCTCATTGTATAAATGAATATTTTCACTATTTTTGTAAACTTTACGTTCGCACCAATAGTTTTTGTATTTTGAACTTGCTGGAAGTTTTCCCTTGCCCATGATATGCTGTTACACACAGTTTCAAATTTCCGCAGAGCCGAGAGGGAAAAAGGAAAAACAACAGCCCAATTAATCAAACTATCTATAAAATATAATATACATAGAAATGTCCCGCGTACATTGAGGACAATAAATATAATTTATTTGCGAGCTGTTTGTATGTTTGTCACCGTCATGACGTGACGACTAATCATGATCTATTCGCAACAAACAATGCTAGCTGATGAAGCGCTTTCAATACGATCAATAAATTGTAATGTCGCTTCGAGTAAACCATTTCGATGTATTTATTGCTTCGAGGCTTTATTTAAAACTGTTATATCGCTTGTATGTTGGTTGAATTGCAAGTGCTGCTTTATTGGCAGTTAGGCATTTTTTGTTTGAATTTCCGTATTGTTAACATAGTATCGCAATACAGCAGATTGGTATCATCATAGTTTTGAATGGTTTAAGCTTTTGGGTTTTCAATTCTCATCATCATCAGCCCTTTATACTGTCCCACTGCTGGGCACGGGCCTCTTCTCACTATGAGAATGGTAAGGCCATAGTCCACCACGCTGGCCAAGTGCGGGTTGGCAGACTTTCGATTCTAACTGCACTGGAATAATATCTTACTTTTGTTATAAACGTAAAAGTTTTTGAGAATGGATGTATGACATTTTTTGTTACTCTTTCACGCAAAACTACTGAACGAATATTGAGGAAACTTTACAGTAAAACAGCTTACTCCGACTTCCTACGATGCTTATTGTATTTTGTTGACGTCCTCCCACCTATTTAGCACCACAAGATGGTTAACTCCAAAGGTTAGGCGCGCGTTCGACCGCAAAGCCACGCATCATGAGGAGCCATATTTACACATCAGAATAAATGCACTTATACTAGTTAACCTTTTGCCGCGATAAATATCACCCACGTGGGTCACGCTGCAGAGAATGGCTAGTGCCACACAAAAATAATTGCAGTCAGATTTTCAGGTATAGTTTGATCCGGTTCGGGTCCATTGAAAGTGAGAAAGTGACTACAAATGATATCACTTGTTCGGCCTTTCTGTGTAAAAAGCATAACCCTATAATTAGACATCTAAAGTAACATACCTATAGTCCGTGCCGCGAGTTTATAGACTTTTTGTAAACAAATAATGTCTACTAAGTATTATAACGACAGCTTTGTCAAATACAAATTATGTCATATCCAATTACCGCAACGGTACATAGATATGTGTTATTGCAAAGTAATATGTCAATTGATGGCGTTTTCATCGATATATGCGCTGTCAAGAGTGTTTTGTGGTACTGGACGTCAACATTTTGGGTTTAGCGGGCATTTATTAAAGGATAAAAAATATATTTTATTGGATGTCAAGAAAAGGCCAGTTTAAAGTTAATTGCAAGTTTATGGTGTCGCAACGCTCGTCCTGTGGCCGGCATTTTGCAAAAGAGGGTGCAGAATTGCAGATGGCAAACAATTAGTCGTACAGAAGATTCTTTACACCTAATAAAAAATAGCGTCTTCTGACGAAGGTAACCTAAATATTATTTTACCGTAACTTTTTAATAGATTTTGTTTAATTTAATTCCGAGGTTTTCTTATATACACAACGTAAAATCTCCATGCCTAGAAATTTTAATGCATATGTAATATTATTAATTTGTTCTATATCTATTTTTGAATATCTTAGGATAACTTAGCTATTTTCAGTTTAATAATTTTGCTGAAAATAGCTTAGTTATCCTAAGATAAAAAAATCAATTCAAAAATAGAGTACCATGTTTGTACTCCAGAACATTGACATACATGGTTATCTATTATTGTCTTGCATTTAGGGAATTATTTACGTTTAAAAAAATTACAAAAAAAGAGCAAATACATGAAAATACTGCCGAGAAATTCGACCACTTAAACACAAAGTCTTTATTTTTGTATATATAGAAAATTTTTGGACACGACAAATATAAATTCGAGTACATATTAGTAGCATAACTGAGCATTGATAAAAAAACGACTGTTCAAAAAGTATAAAAGTGCACTAAAGCATAAAATCTCAAACACGACTGTTTGAATCAAAGATTGAGAAGTCCTGAATGTGTGTTTACAAAAAGTGTATCGTCTCGTGGCACCAACTATCGCACGCATTTAGAAAATAACCTAAATCGAATACATAACATTTCAAGCGTATTCAGTAACTGAGGACGATCTATCTTTATGCCTAACAAGGTATACAAACAAAGTATCTATGAAGCCTAGGCTATATTGACCACGTTTTACCTGAGATAATAGCCTGTATCGATAACGAGCGCAAAGTGGTTTGCGGCAAGAGCCTCCCCAACAAATTTTTTTCTCATATAATCAAACCTTTTTATGACCTTGGGTCTTATTAAAGTTATATTACAGTTTTTTTTAACTCTTCGTCGTGTACATGCATTATGTGTCCGAATAGTCATATAAATTTTTGTCGTATAATAATGTCACGTAAACGTTCTTTCGACTTTTTTTTACAACCGTCCTATAATAGCATCTACGACAACGTCTATAAAACTTACTTATATAACTTTTTGTCGTGTAAACGTTTTCGTAGTATAAACATCATAATACTGTCAAATTTGTCATATAATTACCTTTTAAACATCTGCTATATGGATAATAATTATTTACACGTAGTATTTGTAACCATTATATATAAGTAGAATAAGTGTTACGAGTGCAACCTGTATACATCTTCAAGTATCACAAAATGATAATACGACCGCTATTTAATTAATAATTATAATAAAAGTTTATAATAACCTTGTATACAACTTCTACTATTTGAAATAAAATTTATCATAGGTATTTCGACTCGTCCGTAGAACAAAGTCCGATCTGCATGGATCGCAATTTTCAGTAGAGGCTGTAGAAGTTCTTGTCTTGTGTAACTCTTTATAAATCGTATAACGAGAGACTTAAAATAAAGATTTTTTGGTATATTACTATAACAGCCCAGCCTAATTAAATGCTCTATAGTGTATATTTCTAGTCCTTTTATTGTACGAGATAGTGGGTTACATATCGACCTAGGACGTTTTATGACGGAAAAGCGAGAGTCCGTGGTGAACATCGTGCGTTGTTTTGCGGAAATGTTCGATTTAAAAGACCTTCTATGTCAACAAAGGTTGATTTTTGTTGGAATTTTTCATCCCTCCTTCCTTTGTGATCCGTCCTTTGTGAATAATATAAAACATAAAATTAAATCCTATGTCATTTTTTTTATAGGAAGGTCTTAAAATAGTTGACAGAACTTTAGGTGGCAAAGATTAGACTTCTTGCATGCATGAGTAATTATAATTTTACTAACTAGACACGTCGTGTAATAGTCGGAGTAATTATATGTACTAATTTAAAAATAAACAAACTGTGTACGTATGTACTTATATTTATTTCACTTTACGTATATTCGTATATATTTATTTAAAAGTCATCAATTTGTATGTATATTATAGAACAATTAATAGCCAATAAATGACATATTGTATCACAAAATTGCAACTACGTACCTATCTACACTGGAGCACGGGTTTCACGAGCACTCACAAAGTTATTTTATAAGGACCTACTTAATATAAAATAAAATTATGACTACTAACATCTTTATCATCACCTAAACCTAAAGACATCCACTGCTGGACATGGCCTCCCCAAAGGCTGTCCACACAACTCTAATCATGTGCCGCCTGAATTCCACCGCTTCCTGCGATATCAACCCAATATCTTCTTCTTTATAATATTATACACGATGGAAAAAGACTCATCACCAAGCCGAAGTCTACTCGTTTTACACATCTTGCTAAGTCATATTTAGCAAAACAATACCTCGGAAACGATTTTTTAGTAGACACATTTTATAAGCTGCTATGTAAAGTACGTGCGTGCAATTCTCGAGATACTTACCTATACAAGGAAAGGTATCCTATAAAGAACAAATTGGCGCGTGAAATGAATGGATTTTGTACCTAATTAAAAATTTTATGGTAACTTTGAGCCTCAATATCTCCTGAAGCAGTAATTTTCAAGGTATGGTGCCGAAGTAAAGAATTTTCGTAAAGGGTCTTTTTACACCTCGTATGAGAATAACAACCATCTTACATCGATTTTACTTAGACGTGGTGCACAATATTAACTAAATAAAAATAAAATACAACTAAACATTAACAAAATTGCAAATCGAGTACTCATACTCATTTTAGTACTTAGCTAAACTATTCTATTGAACCTTATTAGTCTACTAAGCAGAGCCTGGGTTCTAAGGCATAAAGTCGTGGCTGCCACCCGGATAACGTTGAGACCATTATAATGACACATTTCAGTACTTACTCTACATAAATAACTAAAGCAGCACATGACCATTAGGTCTTAATATATTTGAAACACAGTTTTCATTACATCATCTTTAATGATCTTGTGCCTGTCAAGCCGGCTCCGCCTGCCCTTCCTCTAGAATAATACTTTTATCCTGTCTCACCCATGCATACATATCTCATCTATGCAGTCTAGCAACAACATAATAATATAACCCAAAATGAGTTAAAGCAGCATCAGCAGGAACATAGTTTGGCATACTTCAATTTTCTCGCAGTGACTGTCGCTGGCAGCTGTAGTAAATGGCAGACTACTTAATTAAAAGTATGTCTTAATATTTTGTATTATTAGGGCATAATATAATATCGCATGTCGAATGAGCATGTATATGTTTACGAAAATACTACATTTATCCATTTTCCAGTAACCATAATACAAATTCTGCTTATTTTGGAATTAGAGGATGTTGTGTGTATGTGGTAGAGTATTTTTATCATTATTTATTAGTAGGAAACAGCATCGGAGTTAGTACTTAAACTACCTAGGGTAGACCCGTGGTTACACTTCTTACTGTTAGAGCTGTATTAACGATGAATTTGAAAAATTTTATGGATTTCCAAAGAAAATTAACTAGGTTGATTACTGTAGACACCTTTGGTAGACTAAATAGACATACTATCCGGTATTGAGGTATTACAGATTCCTTTCTTTTCGTTGTCCCATCACGTTTGTATAGAATTTCTTCCCATAATATATCAAATTCACGACTGGTTCCTTTGTACCAGGAGGCAAAGACGATTCAAGCCCGTTTATCCTTCACTCGTTACTAAAATATAAAAATTATTTTGCACAAATAATTTAAACTATTTTAAGACGTTCTTTGAAACAATAAATTTTGCAATAAATTTAACTTATTTCTAATAAAAAATCTTCATAATTAAAGATTTTTTCAATTGAACAACGTCCTAACTGATTCAACATTTTGAGAAACAACGTCCCATCTTAACATTGAACTCACAAATTGTTTCACAGACTCCGGCGTAAACCGTCCTTTTTTAACTTCAGACGCTTAAAACTTCAATAATGTTCGTAAAAAAACGTCTTAATATTCCATAAGACCTCTGCTTTTTGTTGCTCAATATTGCATAAAAATCGATTACTCTGTGAATACTAATTACGGTAATCGGCTTTTTGCGCCAGAGTTGCGTTTCTGAACAACTCCATCGAAAAACATTCTAAATAATCATCGATCGCTATTAACTATGAACTAAGTTAAAAAGTAATAAATACAACAATCTGTGTTAATTTAGGAACTTAAAGTTGTATATAGTAAAGTAATACTTGTAAAACATCGTCACTTACCAGAATTGAAATATTGATTTGCAAACGCGGTATGTAAGTTTGAAAACGCCGAACTAAGATCAGGCTCTTCTGCATCTACTTGAATCATATTTAGTATTTTGCGTTATCCTGATATCTTTAAAAGTATTCTTTTTAATGAATATATTGAATTTTCTTAAATATCATGTAAATTAAGCATAGAACACGAAAATGCCCCAATTTTCTTCTTCTTCCAATGAATAACGGCCGGACTGATGATCGATGGCTGAGCTCGCGCCACCCGTACTCCCCGTGCGCCGTCCCTTGTATACATCATGCGTTGTTGTGCAGAACAAATATCAGATGAGACGTTATTCGATTCTATATCTCCGAAAGTAAATAAGATAGGAAAATTCTATAAACACAGTTTTGTAGAGTTCGTATTCCTTATCCCATTTAGCTATTTAACGCGATTTTGGTCTATAATCACATGGAACTCTATTCTACGGATAGGTCGATTTATTTACTGTTTGGTACAACATGGATAGAAAAAACTATTAAAGTATTAAAATTGTTCTTAAAATATAAATTCATTGAACTAAGTTAACTAGTCGTTTATTATTTTATTATTGATCCATAAATCAACTGTCATGGCTTACACCTTTACAATAAACACGCAGTTTATAGGTCGGGTTATATAGTTGGCATATAACGCAGTGACTTAATAAATTTATTCATAAAATATGTGAAAACATTAGAATTTTAAAAGCGCATAAAAATTTTGTTCTGTTATTTCCTAACATTTATCAGTAAACTTGCTTGAACAATGCTTTACAACTGAAGAAAGGGTTTTATCAATTCAAATTACAAATTAAAATATTAACTCAGTTGTCAAAAACACTGCCATATTAAATTAAGGTGATATAATGTGTCATAATATTGACACAACAATTTCAATAAATAAAAGTCATATTGTGGGACATGAAGTCGAATACTCGCCGCAACAGCTATTATTACATGATATGTAGTGAAATCGCCGACGTGTATATGTCGACTATGCGACTAATTAGGTAATTATATGACAGTTACACGAAACTCTTAGCGCCTTAAGTTGAATAAAGTGGGCCCTTTTGACGTCGAGTAAACGTCCTCATGACGTTTATACGATTAAACTAAATAACATTAAGATACCACCAAAACGTTAACTCAAAGTCATAAATGTTTGTTGGGTCGTACACCAATTACCAATTGGAAAGATTCCAACAATACAAATTTAGACCTATATCCTTAATATGTCCTTATTTGTGAGCTTGGTCGATTTTGATTCGGTTCTTTTTGCTAAAGCTTACAATTCCTTACTGCTTTTCGATGTCCATTGCTTTAGTTAGGCCTCCACTAATTTGCTTCACAGTAGCGCTGTTAGTAGATTTTTTTAAAGAAACAATGCCCGCGTTGTGAATAAATCCTGTGTCGCGGGGGATTTTACAAAAATAAAATGTTGTTGATAACAATAAATTATGGATAAAACATTAGTGGCTACTTGTCTGGTGGCTTTGACGCCTTTGACTGACATGCTTATGCATACACCTTCTGATGGCGTAGAGGTATCGTGATTCAGGTCGTACTGGCTGCCTCAATCAAGCTAGAGCCGTACGATGGCTGTTGATTGCAGTCCAAAAAGAGAAATAGAATTAAATGATAGGAAAAAAAGCAATGACTGAGTTTAAACTTACGTGATCATTTAAACTTATTTTAAATTGTCTTTCGGGATTTATACCACGTACCTTTGTTTGGAGTAACCGATATTTCGGCACTGTTGCAAGCGCCATGTTCACGGATGTACGGACGGATCCGTGAACATGGCGCTCGCACTCGCCATCTTCGCACTTCCGTTTGGTAGTCAATCGACGTCCTGTACTGATGACCATTACAATATCTTAATATATAAAATCCTTGCGTTACTGACTGACTGACAGGCAAGCTACAGCCGAAGCTACTCGGCGCAAGAAGCTGAAATTTTGCATGTTTGTTCCTTGGGGACCTTAGGGGTGCACTAAGACGGGATTTCCCGAAATTCCCACGGGATCGGGCAAAACGGGAAATTCGAAAATATGTGCGTGCAAAACCGCTGGCGTCCTCTAGTATATATATATACCCCTCTGGGGCAGCTGTTATCTCATCATTAGATTAACGCAATCTCGGAGGGCAGAGTAAAAACTTTCACACATCACCTTCATCTTGTGATATAAACAAAAAATGTATTACAGGATGAATAGAAAGCTTACAAACCGCAGGGCAGCTTTGTGGCGAGCTGAATGTGTGAGGCAACACTGCGGTCCCGAATGCTTCAGACAGTCGGTCAGGGCATGGTCTCCGGCTTGCCTTTATTGGCTGGTTGGAGTGGATGCCTAAGAGGGCCCGCAGGACTCTCAACTCTGGCTTGCCTTGGTCGGCCGGCCAGAGGGAAGCCGCAAGAGCTACTAGCTCGGGGGTGGAAGTGTCGTTCTCAAGGACGTAACTACGGGAAAACCCGCTCCGGGTCTCCGTCGTCACGAGACCCGCGATGGTGAAACCGGTGCCGCACCGCTCGACACCCCTAGCAACTCGCACCGGTGTTGCCCTCTGGCTGCCTTTATGACAGACTTTGTTTACCTTGGTGGCTATTTAGAGAGGGCCCATCTAGTGAGTTGGCGAGTCACCATCTGTCCCTTTTCGACGTACTATAAGAGTACTTAGGGCAGACGCTGGTTTCAATGCAAAGTTTTCATTTAAACCAGTCCATTTAATACCCATCATAATAGCCCAGATAAATTAGTTTCCATACAAGTAGCAATAGTCTCGCACCTGCTGCGGCTAATCCGTGACTGCACTTAATAGTGCAATTATGGAGGCTCCTCAGTAGGTGTCCCATCACATTCTAGATTAAAACTCTCAAAGGGCCTGTGCTCGTTGGACATATGTCTCCGTGTACGCCTGCCAAAGGACCGGTTATTCTTCTAACATCAAAGGTTAAAAGAATAGCTGTGAAAGAGAAACAAATAATAATAATAATAAGCCCCCCAAAATCCATCCATATGACCGGATCGAACACCAGATCCACGTGGGGGGCGGACACGCGATATTATATCACTGGTGCGGCTAACATGGCTATGGTAACCCATTCACTATGGAGAATACAGTAAGGAATATACGTATAGGACCGCTACTTGGAGACCGCCAGGGCACGTCTGGAGCTGGCGCTGGTGATTTCGAAGTGATTGACGGTCTTATGTTTGCCGTTTAGGTATTGTTTCGATTTTTATGGTTACCAAAATAATAGTTACTCTTAATAATTTGTTGGCCTGATTTTAGTTTATTAACATAAACTAAAATCAGGCCAAAAAATTATTATACGAATTATACGTATGTTTCATATACTTATTTTGTACCATATAAAACTACACTTACTACTAGTATATTTAACTGTCAGTGTCATATCTTTGCGTAGATCGTGCTCTAACTTTCATTCTTTCTGACTTGCTCTGAAAAATCGCTAGTCCCATTCTCAGACAATTATGAAACGTATTGTAATGTTGGTACAGTGGACGTAAGTCATCAAGAAAAATGCAATAAAACTTTACGACTTTATATTCAATTACGTAACAAAAATAAATTTTTGAATGTCCAAAGTTACATCAAAGTTACATTCGTTAGGGGTTGAATCTTCCGAAGAAAAAGTCTCGTAATAAACCTACAGATACTTTTTTTAAATCACCACAAAAGTTGTCATTTATCATCTTTATTTTTATTGTGGCTTCAGTACATGGAAGAATAACTAAAGCATGGAATGAACGATATTTTTATGAACAAATTGAATATAGCTACACTCTACACTCATATGACAAATTAGAGTTGCCAGAAGAAGATGGCACTATGTTTGTCAGTTAGGGCTAAAGACAATTTGAACACAAATTTCGTAACTTTTTAATTTTTTAGTGATTGAGCAAATCCGCTATCGATATCGATCAAAGTTTCAATAATATAGGTTCAAAATCAAACAGACTTGTAAAAGTAAGTATGTACATGTTATACATTCCGTAAGTTTGTGTCCACAGCAGTCAGAACGCTAGTTACATACAAACATACATAACGTCACGCCTTTTATCCCCGAAGGGGTAGGCAAAGGTGTATTTCTACACCCACTTTTCGCCAGATATACTTTAGTCCCACGTAATAAGGGGCGAGCCTATTGCCGTACCGGGCACATTTCCAGACTCCGTGCTGCTACTGAGATTTTCGTGACAGAAAAACCCAATAACACTGCCCGACCCAGGAATCTAACCCGGGACCTCCCGATACCACGCGCACATTTATGCCGCGAGACCAACGAGGCAGTCGTATAGGGTTTGATGTCGAGTTTTCCGTCTATACGCAAAGATGGTATTTGTATCGTATTATCCCTTAGTCGCCTCTTACGAGGCGACTAAGGGAGTTACAGAACGCTAGTTAATGGATAGTATTTATATAATTATTTGCATTTTTAAACGGAATCTATATATTTTTGTTTCAAATGGGTACTCAGTAGCACATAATAATGAAGCGTCACAGCATTTTTTTTTAACTTCAAGCTAATCTCACGTGTTTTGTCACCAGCCGCGCGTGAAAGGTTTTTTTTAATAACACTGTTATTTTTCACGTGATCTAAAATTATCAAATCCTTCTTCACGATATTTTCGTTTTGCAAACTATCAAGTAGGTATATATGGGCGTAAATTAATATATAATGATTATATTGTTACGAAAATGTTAATAATATTTAAGATTGATATTTAAATAACTATTTGTGAACACAGAACTGAGAACTTCACTACTTTAGAATATTAGACATTGTATTGACTGCTTCACTGTTTTATAAATATTGGGTATTTAATTTATCGCTTAATAATTAAGATAACTCCAGAAACTTTCAAAGTAAAATCAATTAGTATTAAATAACATTATTCTGATACTTTTATGTTAACGGTAATAAATAACCTGCGCTTATATTTACATCCTGTTGATAGCGCCATCTGTTGCGAATGTTGTAAAGCAGCGTTTCATTATTACAATAGATTTGTTATTCGTATAAAATAAATCATATGGTGTTGTGCAATATTCATAACAATATTAATGTTGATTTTTGATAATTAATTGTACAGTCATTTCAATTATATGTTGAAAAGGAAGTGGCAGTTGTTAACATTAAGTGTAATGTATGTCACATTTTAATTCAATTCTGTTCTAGAAATCGTCTGAAAATAAACTAAGTAATATTACGTGAGTCTTTTTATTATAATGGAGTCTGGACTGGACACGATAACCCTGGCGTATCGCCGACATATACGTGAATTCATAGCAATGTTCTTTTTCATCAGAAGTTTAGAACGTTGTCTTAAATAGGTAATTAATTTTTAACAAACGTCTTTTAACAAGCTGCTCAAGGTGAAAAACTTCTTTTTGTAGTTTTTCTATTGTACGTAAGTGTTTAGCGCACACGATTTTCATCGCTTCTGTACCTACTGGCGGAGAAATTGTAACTAACGTAGGCGCTTTAGTGCTGGTTGTCGGAGAAACAGAAGATGTCTCATTTATGGAAGGCGCACGCGTACACTAAAGAAAGAAAAAAGGCACGTTTTAATGCAAAGCAGTATATTAAAATAAATAAGCATACCCTTTGTGTTTGCCACCCTAGCAATCACTGATGATACCTGAAGCTTGATTTATAGGCCAAAGCCGATTTATAAAAAGTACCTTACACCTTTTTCTGTACTCCCATTACTCCCAGCAACGTGCATTGAACTTTTTATGATCGATTGAGTAGTCAAAATGTGAAAGCTTAACAAATAAATAAATTCACTTACATTTATAATAGGTATTAGTAAGGATATAGTAAAACTATGAAATGAGTGGATGTCGTCTAACAGCCTGGCCACGAACGGCCGCGACACGCTGAGCGACAAGCGATTTCAATGTTCATGCCGCTCTCTATTCTGCCGCCGGCGCTGTCACCTCGGTGCAGAACTAAACTGCAGAAATAAACATCGAAATCGCTTGTCGCTTAGCCTAATGTTTTGTTTGCCAGAGCCTCATCCGTTGATAAGCAGGTACACCACTTGCAGGTTACGTTCTTGGTGGGAACCCTATGCACTGATAATAAAATTGTAGAAAATATTAAAATTAAATTATTCCTTTGGTCGAGACATCGAATGGAGCCCAAGATCCGACTCCTGTTTGGCGCTGCTACCCTAATAAAAGTAAAAGCAAGTAATTATTTAAACACTCACACTGATACGTTTAGAATGGAGGAGTAATGTTGGCACAGAATTTTCTTTTAGCCTGCGCCATCTGTCATTACTATAAAAACATTCCGCAGTAAAATGCTTGGAACAAATTCTATGGTGCTTTCTAGGCACCCAATTTTCTCCACGACATACTGCAGCAATCCACTTATTTTATAAATCTTTATCACGTGCACAAAGAATCTAAAAATAACGAGATAAAAATATACGGTGGATAGACATATCGATAAGATTTCTTACAACACTTGAAAAGTCGATATAAATATTATACGGCTAAATTCAAAATCATGATAGAACTGTCATAAAAGATGAATCACTAAAGTTATATAATTTGATGGCATTAAATTGTCTAAATTGTATCTTACACGTCAGTTGACTGTGTTCAATTTTTCAGTACTAGGGCTACCTCTATGTATTATATATCCAATCTCTTTGCTTCAGTAAAGGATTTTAACAAAAAAAAATTATATGTATTTCTTTTATATCTGTCATCCAAGGAGACTCAATAAATTATTTGCTGTCCTTGGTGTTTATTTTCTTTTTGTTTGTCTTATAAAGGATGACCTAAAATTAACATAAGTTTTTGTTGTCTTTGGTGTAGTAAAATATTCGTAACTCTACGATAGCATTATTTGATGGCTGACAGTTCAGGGTAACTGAAATAAAAGTAGTACGATGCAAAACTTGTCGTATGTTTATTATTCAACAATATCTTAAAAAAATACCTCTTTAGTGTAAGACGTTTAACAACGCGCTAGTATATGGAATTAAAAAGTAGAATTTTCTACTAGAATCATTTTGAACAATGAAGTAATTTTTGGGGAAACTCATTTAAAGTGATGAAGCCCCTTGATGCTTTTCATGTAACACGGTCGAAGCTTTTGGCCCAAAATGTTGTTCTATATGCTGTATTGTTTGTTTTTCGTGTGAGTGTGTGGCCAACTCTAGTGTCGGAGTTTTCAGACCGCCCGAAGGCCTCCGACATGGCCAAACGATTCTTTTCCTGAGACAAGAACTGGAACCGACAGCTTTACGTGCCCTACGAAGCACGGTGGCGCTCAGATCTAAATGCCACACGTGATCACCCATCCAAGCGACGACCTGTGCAAGCGTTGCTTAATTTTGCCGATCTGTTACGAACAGCAAGCCAAGTCTCGCTATGAGCGCTACTATATACTGTATGTTACTTGATAGATTCAGTAAAAAAATATTTTTGTTATTTATTCTATTCAAATCTTGCGTTAATTTCGGGACACCCATTATAAGGCGTTTGACTATGCAGTCGAAGCTATGCAGCTTGCTCCATTCCGAATGCAGAACTTCGTCCTCTAAGTTCATAGCTCACGAACTCTTGCCCAACTTCGGTACCAATACACGTGTCTGTATAATGATTAATAACGTACGTCCGACAAACAAAATAATATGTATGTGTGAAACAACCGCTGTGTGTGGAATATCATACAGTATAATGTTACGATTTTGTAAATTGACCAAACTCAGTTTTGTCGATATAGTAGAAGGACATTGAGAGGTCACTTAAGCCGTTTTATTAGATTTTTGGAATAGTCGAATATTATGTTGTTGAATGAATGTGACGTGGACAAAGGTATTTGGTAAGACTTTTAATTATTATCTTTATTTTCCTAGCCATATAACTTTGACATCAATTATTAGAAACATTCTGCTGAAATATAAAAAGGTGGTGATACTAGGAAGCATATGTATAATTAAATCAAATAGTTTAGTACAACAGAAAGCGACTACCATAAGCGAAGTAAAGCAAATAAAAACATTTTGAGTTTATGTGTAACATCAAAATAACAAGTTTAACTAAATGCATATGAAAATACACAAGAAATACCAGTATTTTACGTATTGAAAACTTCTTAAAACGCAATATGTTATATTTACAAACACTAGGCCTAAACTAATTGGGTTTTTGTGTAAATTAAATCCCATAAAATTAATAATGGTCAAAAATACCAAGTCTCGCAACCGTAAAAAGTGGTGAGATCCATGTAATACCAAGTCGCTTAATTAAAAATCTTTAATGTTTTAAATAAATATATTGACTCGGCCATAGCATAGAAACACAATATATCTCATAAGTAATACATACCTACATACATAAATTAGTTTGTTTAGTGCGATTGCCAAGTCAATCTATTTATTTAAAACATTAAAGATTTTTAATGAACCGACTTGGTATTACATGGATCTCACAACTTTTTACGGTAGCGAGACTTGGGTTTTTGAAAAGTATTGTTTTTATGGGATCTCATTTCTATTTGTAGATAGTCTTACTTTTGTCCTTTCAGGTACCTTCTACTTCTTGTACACCAACAACGAATTTTCTTAATTAAAGCTCTAACTGCAAATGTAATTTTGTAATCCTTTATATTTATATTGGATTACAAAGTTATTAATGCAGTTGATGTATCTCGAAAACTGGACCGAAATTGAAACATATTTTAATTTTTCCTTAATTTCTACACTAAACACTAATTGTATTCTAAATTTGAAGCTTCTATGTTTGCTAGAAGTGCCTTAGACTTTTGATGATCGGTCAGTGAGTGACAAAATTAAGAATTTTGACTCGTTATAATTCTTAAACTACTGGTTCAAATTGAATGAAATTTGAAGTACATCTTTATACAATGCCTGTTTGGTTACTAAACAATCAGGCTTCTAGTTTTATCCACAACGAAGTTATAGGGGGTCGAAAATGGCCTGAATTGCTTCGAGAAAAGGATAGTACGGCCGTGCCGCTTTTTTGCTCGACTTGGTGGGGGCACTACCGTGCCCCCAGATTTTCTATAGTAAATTCATTTTACTTATTCCATTTCCAATTACACAACATTGTGTGTGCAGCAGCGATAGCCTAGTGGAGAGACCGACAGACTGCTATGCAGATGGTCCGGGTTCGAATCCACGGCACGCACCAATGTCTTTTCCGAGTTATGTGCGTATTAAATTGTTAATTATCGCTTGCTAAACGGTTAAGGAAAACATCGTGAGAAAACCTGCATGTCTGAGAGTTCTCCATAATGTTCTGGAAAGACATGTGAAGTCTGCCAAACCCGCACTTGGCCAGCGTGGTGGACTATGGCCTTACCCTTCTCATAATGGGAAGAGGCCCGTGCCCAGCAATGGGACAGTATAAAGCGCTGATGATGATGAACATTGTGTCAAATTTCGTGCAAAATGAAACTGAATGTTCTTGTAGCTATCCTATACTTAGCAGTGCCTACAGTGACTTTTGTGATATGTAAATAGAAACATGGATACACACAGCCCTGAAAAGGACTTAAGTGCTTAAATAGAAACAGTGATAATAGTCCTGACAAGGACTTTTGTTGTTGTTCTGACAAAAACAGTTTATAGACTTTTGCAACGTTAAATAGAAACAAGAAGAGTTCTCTTGCGAACTCGAAGATACACACGCTGACGACTTCAATAAATCTTCGCTCTGCAAATATTATTACGTCGACGCCCGCCGTGCCAGCTGACGCGCGAACGCACGACATCTTCTCCCGACGACTGACCGGCAAATGAGCCGCCGCGCTTATGGCACCAGTATAAGTACGGTCCCGTTTGCGCGGGAAAACGCTCGCGCGACGTATGAACCACCTGGCGGATTACTTACGTAAACTCAACTTAAATAATAATATTATTGGCCGATTGTACTCTAAATTAATTGGTTGATTGTTTTGAACATTTTTACATTTCTATTTATCTGTATTACGATTGGCTATGATTATTTGGAAATTTTGTATATAAACAGCAATGTAATACGAATAAATTATTCTGAATCCTGGAGTCAAGAATATTATTATACTTACCATACCTTCATTCTCCAAAGTTCTCCAAAGTGGTGACCCTCTCCGGAACACAAGAAGAAAAAGTACAAATCAAGAACGACAAGCTCTGCCCATCAAGCCACCGAAAAACCGCAATATTCTTCATTCAACCATAGTACCAGCATAGTCAACGAATCCCTGCTCCACAACTCTCATCATGTCTAAACAGGAAGAAAATCCTATCCCGGCCAGCTCATTCAACTCTACATCCATCAACAGTATCAACACCGTCACTCAAGCTGAAATTGGTGGCATATCGCTAACCATGCGTATCCCACCATTCTGGCGAGCTCGACCACGTCTGTGGTTTATCAGCTTTGAAGCCGCCACCAACGACCTCAAGAAAAGCCAAGCCCAGCTCGCTCAGATGGTAATCGCACAGCTGGAACGCCAAGACATCGAGCAGATCAGCGACCTTCTATACAACCCACCAGAGCAAGACCAGTACAAGGCGGTTAAAGAACGTCTCATATCTGCCTATGAGGAGTCTGACAGCCGCCAGTTCCAAAAACTGCTGTCAGAGATGGAACTCGGCGACCAGAAGCCGACCCAACTACTCCGGCGTATGAGAAACCTCGCTACCAACAAAGTTCCAGACAGTACGCTGCGACTCATGAGGACAAACCATCTACCACCACACATACGTTCTGTGCTTGCCGTCAGCGAAACCTTCGCAACCAAGACGTCGTTAGAAGAATTAGCGCTACTCGCCGACTAAACGATTGAACAGACGCCACCAGCTGCACCTCACATCTCAGCCGTCCAAACGACAACTTCACCAACATCACCACCAACTCAAACAGCCGACCTACAATTCCTTGTCACCGAACTACGCAAGTTATCATTAGATATAGCCGAATTGAAATCAAGATCATCACACAGCCAATACAACGATTACCGCCGCAACCGCTACCCGTCTTATAACCGAAGTCCATCGCAACAACGCAGTCGAGACTCATCACCATCACCTTTCTGCTATTATCATCGACGTTTCAAAGAACAAGCTCGACGCTGCACGTCACCTTGCACATTCAATAAGAAGTCGGTAAACTAGGCCGAACGTTAGCGGAGGCGGACTCTGGCGTTCACGAAATCTCACACCGCCTATACATAACAGATCGTAACTCCAACATATCTTTTCTGGTCGACACGGGTGCGAACATATCCGTACTACCTAGAAAGAAAGGACAAGTCGCAACGCCACTACTGTTCCAACTTTATGCGGCTAACAACACAACTATAGCTACGTACGGTGAGAAAACATTAACGCTCGACTTCAACCTACGACGCCCATACAAATGGAAGTTCATCGTCGCCGACGTTTCAAGACCTATACTCGGCGCTGACTTTCTCAAACATCCCCAACTTATCGTCGATTTGAAAAACAGAAGATTGATCGACGGCGTCACGAATCTCAAGGTCAACGCCCCAGTTCGCATTTCAAACATGCCTACAGTGTACACCATCGACAAGTCACAGTCATATCACGACATTTTGGCGCAATATCCCGGCATCACACGTCTCACTTCAATGCAGTTAAGCTCTTCTATCAACGTGCAACACTACATTGAAACAGAAGGCCCACCAATACATAGCCACGCTCGCCCCATACCACCGCACTGATATGAAATCGTGAAGAAAGAGTTTGAAAATATGATTGAACAAGGGTTATGCAGGCCAAGCAAGAGTCCATGGTCATCACCGCTTCACATCGTCCCGAAGAAGAATGGTGACATTCGAGTCTGCGGAGACTATCGGCGACTCAACGCTATCACAAAACCCGATCGCTATCCCGTTCCACGCGTCAAAGATTTCACACATCATCTCTCAGGCAAGACTATCTTCTCAACAATAGACCTCAACCGAGCCTACCAACAACTGAGCATAAAGTCAAAGTCAAAGTCAAAAAACATTTATTCATCTGGGTCACAAAGTGACGCTTATGAACGTCAAATTTTTATGTACATTACTTAATGCTTCTACATTTATATTTACTGCCCATTCGCAAAGCAATAGGTAGAACCACGAGAAAGAACGGGCAATAAAACTCGTGGCCACTCTTTTTAATCGCCAGTGTTATGTTACATATTTTGTTTTTGTAAGGAGCTGCAACTGTTTCACATTGTAATTAATTACTTGTAAATAGTAATTAGGAACATACATAATACTTAAATAATTAATGCAGTTACCAATTTAACTGCTGTAGTAGCCTTCCAGTGTGAATATTGTGTAACAGGAGCATCCACTTACGTCTTATAATGTAGGCAACTCGCGACCATGTTCATAACTATATGGTGGAAATATATGTTACAGAAGTGACTGTATATGAATACACAAAATTACTAAAACATTAGTTTACAGCCCATAATCACGAGTTATCTTCATCTTACAGTGCAGTAAAACTTTAATAAAATTAGTGGAACAACAATGCAAATGTAAATGTAGTACCTAAGTTGAATGACCTAATAATACATGAACAATAATTTAAAAGAACTAGAAATATTATATAAAGATTAACTGAAAAATGCAAATTATCTATATAATTCTAATTAGGTATAAAGATCATGAGTTGTCTAGCGTAAGTGACCAGCTATCCTTATCACTGAAATAATCATTAATAGTATAATAACCTTTCTTAATAAGGCAGTCTTTTATTTTAGTTTTAAATGTACTAAATGGTAATTCTAAAAGACTAATTGGTATTTTATTGTATATACGAATACCTAGCCCTACAAAAGAATTATTAACTTTATGTAAACGATGATAAGGGGCATATAACCTATGCCTGTTTCGAGTATTTATGTTATGTATATCGCTTTTTGTGGTAAATAAACCTATATTTTGCCTAATGTACAAAATATTAGCAAATAAAAATTGCGAGGCTACTGTAAGAATTCCTATAGACTTAAAGCGTTCTCTAAGAGTATCTTTTGCACCTAACATGTATATTGCTCTTACCGCTCGTTTTTGTAGAACGAAGACATTCTGAATATCCGCAGCTTTGCCCCATAACAAAATGCCGTAGGACATAACACTGTGAAAATAGCTAAAATAAACTAAACGAGCCGTGTCGATGTCAGTAAGTTGCCTAACTTTTCTGACGGCATACGCAGCAGAGCTTAGCTTTCCTGCAAGACATGCTATATGTGCACCCCATTGTAACTTATTATCTAGTGTAATACCTAGGAACACTGTAGAGTCTACTGTGTCAAGTTCCTCCCTATCTAGCATAATATTAGGTCCCAGTTGTCTTACATTAGGTAAACCAAATTTAACGCATTTAGTTTTCCTAGAATTAAGTACTAGGTTATTTGCTGTAAACCATTGTGTAACTTGTAATAGTGCATTATGTACATCATCAAATTGATTTCTATTCCTATCTACTTTAAAAATAAGTGACGTATCATCTGCAAAAAGTACAACATCACAGATGTTTTTTAAATAAAAAGGTAAGTCATTAATATATACAAGAAATAGAAAAGGACCTAAAATTGAGCCTTGTGGAACGCCTAGCTGTATAGGTAATTTAGAGGATGTAGTCCCATTTACATCGACACACTGAAATCTCTGCCGCAGGTACGAATCGACAACACTAAGTGCGGTTTTCTCTACGCCATAGTGGCGGAGCTTACGCAGTAGCGTGTCGTGCTGAACGCAGTCAAATGCTTTAGATAGGTCACAGAACACTCCAATAGCATTCTTTGATGACTCCCAAGCACTATAAACGTGTTTTATGAGAGCAACACCCGCATCAGTAGTGGATCTACCTTTAGTAAATCCGTATTGATCCTTGTGAAGCAGACTATTTAAATTACTAAACCACTTTGGTTTAGTAGCTGCTTTAAAAGAATCTTTTCAAATATTTTACTAAATGCCGGCAAGATAGATATGGTCCTAAAATTATTAATTTCATTTTTACTGCCAGATTTGAATAAGGGTATAATTTTACTTAATTTCATCAAATCCGGAAATACGCCTAGGTCAAAGCATTGATTAAAAATTATAGATAGGTAAGGCGCAACAGTCTCAACTATAGTACCTAAAATTTTAATTGAAATGCCCCAAAAGTCACCGGTATTTTTAATATTAATTGAATTATATGCGATCAATATATCTCGCGGGGTAACGTGCTCGAATCTAAACACGCTCTTGCATTCAGGTACACTGCTAAGCAAAAAATTTCCAGCGTCTAAAGATGATGATTGTAAACAGCTAGTAGTTGTTAAAGGTATGCTCGCAAAGAAACTATTGAACATATGTGCTACTTGAGTTTTATTGGTGACTAATAAATTGTTTTCTTTAAGTTCAAATTGGTTTTCCCGTGGTCGTGTTCTTCCTGTTTCATTATTTATAATTTTCCAAGTTGCTTTAATTATATTTGTTGAATGCTTAATTTTACTACTAATAAATTTAGATTTTGCCATAATACAAACTTGTTTAAAAATTTTTGAGTACTTTTTTACATAATCTCGAAAAGGTGTGTCAAATCTATGTTGTTTCATACCATATAATTCAAACAACTTGGCTCTACTTTTGTATATACCTATAGTGGCCCACTGGTTAAAAGATCCCATAGTACCCTTTAGTGTGACTGTTTTACTCTTGAAGGTATTTTGAAACTCATTATTTACTAGTCCAAAAAGTGAGTTATAAATTGTATTTGGATTTTGTGAGTTCAATATTGAGGTATTGAGTTTAGCAATAATATTGGTTTTGAAACGTATTAGACGATTGGTAGTCTGAGGCCTACATTCTACTGTACGTGATTTATCATATGTTGAACAGGGAAAACTAGCTATCTGTCCACGGTGATCAGAAGGGAGAGAACTAATTACTACTGGGTTTGTGGCAGCACAAGAACTAAATATGTTATCTAAACAAGTAGAAGATGTTGCAGATACTCTAGTAGGTTCACAGAATAGGTTACTTAAATTAAATGACTTGAAAAGATTCAGAAATCTAATACACTGTGAAGAGTTCTCTAAAATATTAATATTAAAATCGCCACATACTATAATATTCTTATTACTACATTTAATTTTATTTATAGCATCTTCCATAACAGTCTCAAATAGATTATAGTCACCAGAAGGAGGTCGATATACACAAATTACTATATATAGGTCTAATTCCACACAGGACAACTCAATAGTGCGCTCAATAGATAAATTAACAATATCTTTACGTTCCTTACATTTTAATAAATTTGAAGTTATTATGAGAGAACCGCCTCTAATAGCCTGCATTCTTATATACGAACTCTGCACTGTATAATATTGATTTATAACAATAAGCTCATGGTTCTTTAACCAATGTTCAGTTAAGCACAAAACCTTAACATCATATTTTTCTAGAAATAAACTTAACTCTAATTCTTTGCCAGATAGGCCCTGCATGTTTTGGTGTACTATATTCAAATACTGCAGCCTAACTGTTGTCCTATCTTGGAGTTTAAATCACAAGACGTGTCAATAAAAACGTTGTTAGTACAAGTACTAACCCTATCAAATAAATTGTCAACACAAGGCTCTCTGCCTTGTTGTAAATTGTATGCTAATAGTTTAGCAATCTGTCGCTTAATATAAAATGGCAGATACATTGTATCTCTGGTTAAAGTAAATTTACAAATAAATTTATTAGCGTCAAAAAACAATATTGCGTCACTATGACGACAAGTTATATTATATAATAACATATTTAATGTGTGTATGTGCATGTTTTGTGTATGTGTTAAGTCATTTGAGTAAGGCAAAGCACATAAAATAAATTTAAAACTAAACTTGGAATTAAGGTCTAATAACATTTCAACACATTCTATGATATGCTGTCTTTTTACCGTTAAACTGTTACCAAACAACAATATGGCCGTACTACTCTCATCTAAGGGGTGCAACTTAATCTGATTAACTAAACTACTGTAACTATCCCCTGGCCTACAGTAATTTATAACACTCTGGTTTGTATTCTCACTGAGAAGACTACCAAAATTATGACCTAGCCTATCAGAAAAAATGTAGGTTTTATTAGTTGATGTTGAAAACCTAGATTTAATCCTATTTGATTGTGAAGAGGATTGGTTTTGTGAATTATGAGAAAAGTTCTCAGGTAGTATGGTACTCAATGGCTCTGCTGGGGTTGGAGTGTGAATGTGAGCACACGGACATGAGAGCTTATTGGTAAGAGACTCATACATTTCTGCATTACATCTCACCAAGTCTACTAGCTCACCTGCCTCTACTATACGCTTGCTCAGCTCTTGTTGAGAAGCTTGATATTTGTTAAATATTTCATTTAAGGTGCTCTCCCTAAGTACTAGCTCTTCCCTCAAGCGATGAGTGTCAGTATCATACACTACCCTACTATGTTCTAAACTTCTAGAGTACTTAGACAGTTGATCAAGTAAATAAATGCGCTCCTTTCTGAGATTTAAATTAACTCTATGCACTTTATATTTCTTCATAGATTTATGACATTTTTTAATTAGTTTATTAACTTTAATATAGCGTTTAAGTTTTTTGTGACTTGAAAAGCTGGGTGTCATAATAATGGTATCGTCCCTGGTCAGGTCTATTGTCACAACAGGCTCCCTAATACACACATGATCAGGCTCACTACTAACCAACTCATGATATAGACTGCAGGTATTCGCTATCTGTTCACTGCGTTTAAGAGTTTCTAAGTTAGAGATGGTGTTATGAGCTTCACTCAATTCTCGTTCTAGTTCAGCAACACGCCTCAGAGCTTCTTCATGGGTGTCCATACACTGTTGAAAGTTGGACACTGTCAATCGAAGTTGTTCATGTTGCTCAAGTATTTCGAGATGGTGTGTGTGCACTTCAGCCAACTGTGCCTTGAGTTCAGTATTTTTGTTTACTATTTTCTGTACTTCTTCTTCGCTGTCCTCCCTTTCCTGTAGCAGCTGGTTACACAGGATTTTAGAGCATTCCAATTCCTTAAGCGTGGTCTGTAGTTTGTCCTCCAGAACTGCCATCCTGCGGGTCATCATTCCACAGACCTACCCCGTAGGCACCTGAAATATAAGGAAGAGTGAGTGAAGTGAGCTGAGGACAACTATGAAATAGGTGGATAGAAGGTTGAGAAGGAAATATTGAAGGTAGATCATAAAAAAGAAAAGAGACTAAAATTGAATAAATTTAGGAACAGCTTATTTTAAGAGAAGAGGACATCGAAAAATCCGCTATTATCACACCAATGGGTTTATTTGAATTCCCGCGAATGTGTCCCGGTTTGAAGAACGCAGGACAAACGTTTCAACGTTACATTCACGAAGTACTGGGAGGACTAGATTTTGTATATCCATTCATAGATGATATACTAATCGCTTCGAAACACGAGTCCCAGCATCGAGAACACCTTCACACCGTCCTGAAGAGATTAGAAGAACATGGTATCACCATCAACCCCGCTAAATGCAACCTAGGCAAGTCCGAAGTTCAGTTCCTCGGTTATCATGTATCAAAAGATGGTATCAAGCCTCCCGAACAGAAGATCAAAGCTATCACTGATTACCCCAAACCCAAGACAATAGAAGAACTACGGAGATTCCTAGGAATGTTAAATTTCTACCGCGATCACATTCCCAACGCCGCCTCACTACAAGCACCATTGAATTCATACCTACACAACGTAAAGAAACGAGATAAAACTGCAATCACATTGTCCGACGAAGCAACACAAGCCTTTGAACAATGTAAAGCAAGCATCATCACCGCAGCTTTACTTGCTCATCCATCTCACCATGCAACACTCGCGCTATTCTGTGACGTATCGGACACATCAGCCGGTGCCGTAATGCAACAATACGCAAACGAAACATGGCAGCCGCTCGGATACTTCTCTAAGAAATTCAACGACGCGCAACTGAAGTATTCTACCTACGATCGAGAATTACTAGCTATCTACATAGCTGTCAAACATCTGCGAAAAATTTTTGAAGGACGTCACCTCATTATATTCACCGATCATAAGCCGCTAACATTCGCAATGAGCAAGATCAACTCCACCACCGAGACACCGAAGCGAACGAGACAATTATTATTCATTTCCGCTTTCTCCACCGATATAAGGCATGTAAGCGGTAAACAAAATATCGTCGCAGACGCCCTCAGTCGCATAGCAACCATAACTTGCCCGTCCGCTATCAACTACAACGACATAGCAACAGCGCAAGAAAGAGACAGCACTATACAACAACTACTACGCGATGATCACCTCGCGCTCAAGAAAATAACAATACCTAATACTGACATCGAACTATATTGCGAAACATCTACGTCACATATTCGCCCATACATTCCCGAGCCATACAGAAAAGAAGTTTTCAACAATGTTCACAACATAAGTCATCCTGGTACCCGTACAACTCGCAAGCTCACAACACAGAAATACTTCTGGCCTTCAATGAATGCAGATATCAGCCGCTGGACGCGAACCTGTATTCAATGTCAGAAAAGCAAGATACATCGTCACACCCATTCAAGCATCGCATCTTTCCCGCCAACCGATCGTTTTCAACACGTACACATAGACATCGTTGGACCGCTATCTACAACTGTTCAAGGTCATCGATATCTCGTAACTATGATTGACCGTTTTACGAGATGGCCTGAGGCCGTACCTACAGAGGAAATAACAGCTGATCGAATAGCGAACATCGTCTATCAACATTGGATATCTCGCTTCGGATGCCCGGCTACACTAACATCAGATCAAGGTCGACAGTTCGAGAGCCAACTATTTCAAAACCTCATGAAACTAATGGGTATCAAGAAAAATCCAACTACTCCTTACCACCCGCAAAGCAACGGAATCATCGAACGTTGGCATCGCTCACTCAAAAATGCATTACGCGCAAAGCTCACTGACACGCGCTCGTGGATCGACGAAATACCTACAATATTATTGGGATTACGCGCCGCCCTGCGCACTGACACCGGCGTGAGTCCCGCTGAATTAACTTACGGATGCATTTTACGCCTACCAGGAGACTTTTTCACATCAAGCGCATACACACCTACAGCTATGGATTATACCTACGTCGAGAAGCTACGTGAAATCATTCATACCAACAAACCTCAAGCATTCACCGAGCATCATAATAATAATAGAAATATATTCGTGCATAAAGACCTACTCAATTGCAGTCACGTGTTCATTCGAGTAGATTCAGTTCGTAAGCCACTACAGACACCCTACAAAGGACCCTACAAGGTTATAAACCGAACAGACAAAGTGTATTGTGTACAATTACCGGACCGACAAGCAAACATTTCAATCGATCGACTGAAACCTGCTTACGTCGTATTAGAAGATAGTGATAATTTACCAGCAAACCATAACAACACATTACCTTCAAGCAACATTACCATTACCCAGAAAACCAATAACCTTACCGTTACCAAGGATACCGAAGTTACCTTACCGCATTATAACCTTACCAAACAACAAGTACCTGCGCCGGCGAACTCTACGACACCGACGCCACCGCCGCAAACGGACATCAAAACAACACGTTCTGGTCGCACCATCAAGCTGCCAGTACGCTTCGCTTGAAGGGGAGTACTGTAGCTATCCTATACTTAGCAGTGCCTACAGTGACTTTTTTGATATGTAAATAGAAACATGGATACACACAGCCCTGAAAAGGACTTAAGTGCTTAAATAGAAACAGTGATAATAGTCCTGACAAGGACTTTTGTTGTTGTTCTGAAAAGAACAGTTTATAGACTTTTGCAACGTTAAATAGAAACAAGAAGAGTTCTCTTGCGAACTCGAAGATACACACGCTGACGACTTCAAGAAATCTTCGCTCTGCAAATATTATTACGTCGACGCCGCCGTGCCAGCTGACGCGCGAACGCACGAAATCTTCTCCCGACGACTGACCGGCAAATGAGCCGCCGCGCTTATGGCACCAGTATAAGTACGGTCCCGTTTGCGCGGGAAAACGTTCGCGCGACGTATGAGCCACCTGGCGGATTACTTACGTAAACTCAACTCAAATATTATTGGCCGATTGTACTCTAAATTAATTGGTTGATTGTTTTGAACATTTTTACATTTCTATTTATCTGTATTACGATTGGCTATGATTATTTGGAAATTTTGTATATAAACAGCAATGTAATACGAATAAATTATTCTGAATCCTGGAGTCAAGAATATTATTATACTTACCATACCTTCATTCTCCAAAGTTCTCCAAATTCTTAATATTTCATACAATATTTCTTCTCATAAAAGACACGTAGAGCCTTTGTGTTTCATTAAAACGTGTGCGATCAAAGTACTTTTCAATTTATATAAATGTTCGAAATACCATTACAGACATCCTACTAATATTATAAATGTGAAAGTTTGTGAAGATGTATGTATAGATGGATGGATGATGGATGGATGGATGTTTGTTACTCTTTCACGCAAAAACTACTGAACGGATTTGGATGAAACTTTACAGTAATATAGTTTATACATCAGAATAACACACAGGCTACAATTTATAAAGGTTTTGTATAATGTTGCCATACTATAAGGAAAAGTATCAACTAAGTCGGCTAAAATCCTGTATTATCTTTATTTGTTTGCTTGGGTCAAAATTAGTTATTGGAATTTTACCCCCTTCCTCATGATTGATCTGATATTTGGTATGCACTCATATGGTCATAAAGATTATAAGATAATATTTAAATGATTGTAAATTCAAGATGGCCGCCGATACAAAATGGCGGATCACATATTACTTCACAACAACCTCAATATGGGTATCAAATGAAATGGTTTGATTGGAAGAATGGAGTTCACTATGAAAATTCAAGATGACCGCTGCCACAAAATGGCGGATTATTTATTTTCCACAAATACCTTAATATGGGTATCAAATAAAAGGGCTTGATTCGTAGAATAAAGCTCACTATGAAAAATCCAAGATGGCTGTCGCCGCAAAATGGCTGATTAAATATTTTCCACAAATAAATAAATATGGGTATCGAACGAAAGGGCTTGATTGATAGAATAGGGCTCACTATGAAAAATCCAAGATGGTCGCCGCCACAAAATGGCTGATTACATATTTTCCACAAATACCTCAATACGTCATCAGCCTTTTACAGTCCACTGCTGGACTAGGCCTCTCCTTTGAAAGGAGGAATTGGCCTACTATACCACGCTGGCCAAACGGGTTGGTATAGGGTTTGTGTCAGCCGCATAAGCGGATCACTTATTTGCCACAAATACCTCAATATGGGTATTTAATGAAAGGGCTTTATTAGTAGAATAGAGCTTACTATGAAACAGCCAAGATGGCCGCAGCCACAAAATGGCAGACTACCTAGCGTAAACTATAGTAATGTTGGCACCCTCCCAATGATTGGCACTCTGCTGAATTATCCTGAATATTAGAAAATCTTATATTATTATGTCACAGAAATACATTCATAAGCAGGATTAACCTATTTTTTATATACAAAACCAATATTTAAATCTTAACTATGAACCATTTTTCTTTAACAACTATTTTTAAAAAAGTTTAGGAAAAATGCCTAAAAATTTATGAAATGTTTAGGTTAGGTAGTTTCTTTCTGAAGCGAAAAAATATATTTTTAATTAATTTTACACAAAAGTACCTATTTATTTGTATCTGTTATCTTCATTAAAGCTTAATAAACGTTAGTTTTGCGCTAATAAATAGATGGATCGTCTTTTTGATAGTGCCAATAACTATACTTAAAAATTGTTCAACAACATAGTCATTGGCACATTTTAGAATCAATTTTTTTTCAGATTTTTATTTGTTTTCCGTCAAATTCGCATAAAAACAAGTTTAGATTGTATATTTCTTCGCATTTACACCCAACTTACTATGGTACGGTCGTACAGAGATAGCAACCTTTCTCTACAAAGTACCCAGAAATCAGGACAGATATCGCTTAAAACAAAGTACAAACTTAGTATAGACAAAAATATTACGCACAAAATGCTTGTGAGAAACTGAAACAGGGCTCATTTGCTACAATGTATCTAAGAGACAAAATGAGCTACATTAGAAAAATATCCCGAAAGAAAGATATAAAACGTGGTAAATGAACTAAACTTCTCTCCAATATAGACTTATGTTAGAAATATTAGAAGGTTACATAAACATTCATAAATGTACGTAGAATACATGTTTAAAGATCCAGATATCAAGTCTTAAGGCTGTCTGGGTATCACCTCCTTAGGCCAACAGTGCCAATGATTGTACCTTTTGGGTACTGCCAATAACTATACCAGGGTGCCAATGATTGTACTTTTCTTAAGAAATAAGTTTGAGCTCATTTTTATGCTAATTAAACGGCTTTATTAAAAACGATGTTTTATTTTTATTAATGCCCATGTAAACACAATTCCGACAAAACCATAGAAAATATTATTGAATTTGTATTTTCCTGAGAATTTGTTACTTAGTAGTAGAAACCGCTTAGGGTGCCAATCATTATACTGTTTACCCTATTTTCCACAAATACCTCAATATGGTTATCGAATATCTGGGCTTGATTGGTAGAAAAGGGCTCACTATGAAAAAATAACGAGAAGTATCAACTAACAACAAAGCTAAAAACTTGAAAATAAAATTAACTAAAAAAATTGTTTTGGGCGTAGCGTATCCAGAGTAAACATTATTAAAAAAATTCACTTGCCCAACTATTTTATATTTGTCTGATCAATACCCAAGATTGTTGAGAAGATTGGTGCGATCTGGTAGCTAGGACTTACCGAATTACTTTTCAACTTTTAGTACATAACCTAACTACATCATTTTTATTGTAACAAAACAGTATAACATAAAAAATATATATTTATGTTTTTTACAATGCTCATTCTAGAGTAGTTATCAAATTGTTATCAAAATTGATAGATTTATTGCCAGATCAGTATTTATTGTAGATGAACTTTGTCTTTTACAGTTAGTAGTTTGGACGAATAGTTTAAAAGTTATGACGATATATTTGACCTAAGCGCAGCGTCATTATAAGCTTTCTATGAGTTGGCGCGCTTAAGCACAGCGGGGTGGAGGGACGGTCTGATATGTACTTTGTGGTAATGCTTTCAGTTTTAAGTCAGTAGGTATATAAGCTCTTCATAACTTCAATAATATACCTACACACTAATCTTTACCTGAAGTTCGACGATTATGAAAACATAAGTAAGTTTAAGTATTATCTGTTTATATGTATGCTACACGGCTAATCTGCAGAACCGTTCGTGATGAAATTTGACATGAATAGTCTGAAACCCGGGGAAGTACCTACATAGGCTACCCTTTATTAAAATTTCATGCTGGCGAAAGCTAGTTTTCAATAATTCCGAAACGAAATTAGTTCCGGAGCGGTCTGGGAGTCCATTCGACATTCTGGGAAGAAAATAATGGGATATTAAAAAAATAATTCAAGCCCGTCTTCTTTTTTGCATTTTTAATTTATCTCGAGTTTGTGCTTTGGACTCTTGAGGATGAAAGAACTTTGAAGTGGTGTATTTTGTGAACAATTGTAAATATTCATAACGTTGGCATTTTTCTGAAGAAACGAATGTTCGTTCGAAAAGTTTGGTCAAATAAAATGTGTATCATAACGGTTGAAGTTTGCCAGTGTGACTAAATAACGTTTGTAAATTGTTTTAATGACGCCTTCTTATACTGAAGAGGTTCTTAATGTACTCGTAATTATGGTGGGTATTCATTTTATGACGTTAAAAGCCGCTTACAAAGTTCACCAAATATATTTTTCAAACGCCAATATACGTTTACGTATATTTTGAACCATGCAATTTTATGTTTCTAACTTTATAGAAACTCACTTCTACACCTTATTTTACTAGTGGAATTTTGAATAATCCCGTCTTAGTAAACACTTTCTTATATAATAACAAAATAACTTAAAAGGTAAATAAATTTCTGGAAGTAAAAAAAAGAGAGAATGGATGATGAAAGATTGACCAAGCAGATATACAAGGCAAGTGTGAATGGGACAGGACGAAGTGGAAGACCTAGGCGGACGTTCTCTGACCAGATTGGAGACATCCTAAAACAGGACAGGTTCGAAGCACCCTGAACAGAAGAGCATGTATGAGGAATCTGATGGGAGTGAATGAAGCAAGAGAGATAAATATCAGGATCGTTGCAAATGGCGTTCCGTAGTCTCTGCTTACCCCTCCGGGAAACAGGCGTGAGTCTATGTATGTATGTATATATTTCTAGTTTTGTAGCTCCAGTGGTTTTGGCTTTACGTTGATAAATCAGCAAGTAATAATACCTATACCCACAGACTACTTCGTAAGGTCTGCGTATATGCCTAAAAATTATTGTACTAAATTTGTACATGTCGTACCTATCAATTTTATGTAGGATAATACAGCAATATTTTTATAACAGGCTTGTAACGCGTCCTTTTACGTAGTTACAGGATTGCATGCGTGTTGCGGTTACTTGTCTTGATCGGCTTGCACGTCTTGTCAGGGGGATTTAAACACCACCGTAGTTTCCAGAACGTCTAAGCCTACATGAATGCGACAACCCCTTCGAGTAGGTGACAGGAGAAAGTAAACAGCGCGACATACATTTTCTCCTAGTCGCTATACAAACTAGCGTTAGCAAGCAACTATCATGCCTAGATTAATATCATTTGCTTTTATTTTTAGAATTTAACCATTAAGATTGCTGGGTGAAATAGTAACATAAAAAACACCTTATAACATCTCTCTTCAGATTGTCAAAAAGGCACACCCATATGAGTTTAAAAGATGATTTGAGGAAACTTTGAAAATTAAAATGATTAACAATAAATTTTGACTACCTATTTGCTTTTTTTGATTTTTAGGTCTAGTGATTAATAACCCTGACCATAAAGACGTAGGTCGTTAAATTCCCAACCAGGACAAATCTTTATGAAATGCATACAAAAATTTCTTCTTTGTCTGGTTTATATTCCAAAGAGTCTTGATAAAAATAACTACCTATTCAATTACAAAATGGTCAACTGTACCAGTAATTTGCATAGTAGCAGTAAAATGTAACTGCACAGACCTTTTATTCCCCATAAACATTTTAAAGCTTTACTCGCGCTAAAACTGACGTGGTGTCAGTTACAAACGAGTCGACGTATGCGCCTTGAGGTCGCAAAGGCGTTGCTATGATTTCGTGCACAGGATCGATGCACGCGACAATCTAGTCGGATTCAAAGGCGCACTCCATATTTTTATTATTTATCAACTGTATTTACATTTAAAGTATACTAAGTTGCACTACATAATTATATTTGCCAGTATTTTTAAACGTAGTTATAATAGTATGTCTAATGAGACTTTTGTGACTACAATCCACATATTATGACAGTTAGATTAGGCCCTTTGATAGTAAAAATTTAACTTTGACTCTTATATTGTACTAGATGAGCCTGCAGTTACACCTGCGTTATTTATGGCTACTGCTCCACTCCCGTGGCTCATAGCATGATGTTATATAGCCTATAGCCTTCCTCGATAAATGCGTTATCTAATGCTGAAATAATTTTTCAAATCGGACCAGTAGTTCCAGAGACTAGCGCGTTCAAGCAAACAAACAAACAAACTCTTCAGCTTAATATAATATTAGTAGATTTCTGTTCAATAATGTGATGTAACGCTAATTGGGATGAAGTGGTTACCTGATTGGGACGTAGATGGTATCATCCAATTGATGAAAGACGGTATAGGTAGCTACTACTAATTTCCGTCAATTATTAATGAGAAAGTTGGGATTTCCCTCTGATATCGGTTTGTTCGTGCAGAAGGCATCATGGCTCTGATATTTTCTTCAATTTTCTTTTCTGTAGGTATACGGACCGAAACTAGACCACTAATATTAAATAAATCTATTAATACCAGTAAAACCAGTGTACCTACTTTATTTTCTGACACTCATTAGTAAGCAATTTTTGTTTGATAGCTTTTACAGCGGCGGTTCCAAAATAAATAATATGAAAAACATGTATTTACGGCTGTAAAAGTCAATATGATTTAATTGCACTCAGTTGTCGCATTGTATGATCGACAAGCACTGAGTGGCGTCGACACAAAACCGAACCAATTAACGTCAGTGGACACTTCAAGCGTTTCAAGTGGGTGTAGCGTTCAACTGGTTTCATTTCATATTGATACTCAATTAAAAGAGAACTTGAACATTTTGTGACGCTTTTAAATACAAATTACAGAGTAGTAGGTATGAAAATTGGCACAGTTAAAGTTTAGGTTCTATTCTGGTTGACCAAGCTTTGTTCAGTAGTATGCAAGACCCATTAAGATAAGATAAGATAATTTTATTTGCATAAACATGAGTATACATACATTTATAAGCATGCAAGCTGTTACATTTCATTGTCGTTGTATTCTTACATATTGACGTGCAAATATTAATTAGATACGCTTACAATCATATTAAAAAAAAATACAAATAAGAATTTTAGTATAAATAAAATAATGTCATAAAATTTGCAGGTCATATAATATTAAATAGCAAAATGTCAACCAGTAATCGAAATAAAATTAAATTGCATAGGTAGTAGTATATATTACAAGTCATTTTAAGTGATGGTATCCTGTAAGAAATCTTAGATATTGTAATATGTCTTGCAGGCCAAAAATTATTTTAATTTTTTCTTAAACGCTTCTATATTGAGTTCTTATATTCCAAGCTTTAGGTAACTTATTATACAGTACTTGAGCCATGCAAAAGACGCTTCTACGCAAAAGTGCAGTTTTTGAGCTCTGTAAGCAGAGCTTTGTGTTATTGCGCCTGTTTCTAGGTACTACATCGGCCATGCGAGGAAATAAGTTTAGAGTAGACTTAACAAACACTACGATTTCCAAAATATACAGACATGGTAAAGTTAATATGTTATATTTTTTAAAGTATGGTACACAGCTATCAGTAGGTCGTAGTTTAAACATACTTCTCAAGCATCTTTTTTGGGCTTTGAATATAATTTCTTTGTCTGTCGAGTTGCCCCAGAATATGACACCGTATCTGAGAATGGATCCAACTAGTCCGTAGTATGCGACAATAAGTGCGTCTATATGAGTCACTAGCTTTTGCCCTACGGCTTCGCTTGCGTTAAGAAGTGTTATTATTAATTAGGTATATTTTTTGCGGCTTTACTATTGTTTAGCGTGTGTAAAAAGTTAGGGCCTACAAAACTTCTTTGTACACAATATTCTTAACTAATCTGTCATTAGGCGCTAAAACTATCAAGCTATTAGGTGAACTTACTCGTGAGCAAGCTACATATAACTATCCATGAGAGAAGCAATGTTCTCTCAAGTCAATACCCGCAAATTTGAGAGTTTCCCCCTGAGATTTATTTATTGTCATGGCAAAGCAGACTTTTAGGGGAAACTGTAATCGTATAAATTCAAACGGGATATCATTCGGTATTAATGGGATTCGTGGTATAAATACAGTTTCCCCTTTCGCACACCCAGTTAATATAGTGCCTTCCACTATATTGCGATGTACTTGCAGTCTCGTACCGTTACAAAGTTTTGGTGGTTTTAAATTTCGCAACAACATAATTGGACTGCCCACACGCAGAATAAGCTAATGATAAGGCAAACCTGGCGGTTTCAATGAACTTAAAAATTCTACAGGGTAATTAGTAGCGTCATCTGTATTAACCACAGTATCAGTCGAAGTATAGACCTTTTCTTCGCCCTCAAACGACATGAGCAGGATATCGTTGATAGTTGCTGTTTGATCGTTCTTTGGAGTAAGTATGGAACGCTCACATAACCATTCAATAGGGTTGTCATGTATAAATGAATAATGTCTGGATAAACTTTAGACGGCAAATCTTATTCGTGTTCCATTAGGTACTTACTGATAGTTCAAACTAATACATTTACATCCTCCATCATCCCTAATGTTATGCCCATGAGGGTTGAATTTATCAAAATCCTATTTAAGCGAACGTCTTCATTATAGTAGCTCCAATCTTTAATTTCAGTTCAATCAGTCGAAAATCTAAGAAGATTTATACAAACTTTCATCCCCTATTTTATCCCCTTAGGGGTAGGATTTATCAAAATCCTTTCTTAGGGGATGCCTACGTCATTACATCTATCTGCATGCCAAATTTCAGCCCGATCCCTCCAGTGGTTTGGGATGTGCGTTGATAGATCACTATGTCAGTCAGTCAGTCACCTTTTAGTTTTATATATATTAAGATGTCTAGATAAACTTTAGACAGTAATTCTTATTCGTTCTATTAGGTACTGATAGTTCAAACTAATACATTTACATCCCCGATCATCCCTTATTTTATCCCCGGGGGGGTTGAATTTATCAAAATCCTATTTAAGCGGACGTCTTCGTCGTAGTAGCTCCAATTTTTAATTTCAGTTCAATCAGTCGAAAATCTAAGAAGATTTATACAAACTTTCATCCCCTATTTTATCCCCTTAGGGGCAGGATTTATCAAAATCCTTTCTTAGGGGATGCCTACGTCATAGTAGCTATATGCATGCAAAGTCTCAGCCCGATCGGTTTAAAATTTACAAAGTTTCATACAAATTTTCATCCCCTATTTTGTCCCCTTGGGGGTAGAATTTATCAAAATCCTTTCTTAGCGGATGCCTACGTCATTACATCTATCTGCATGCCAAATTTCAGCCCGATCCCTCCAGTGGTTTGGGCTGTGCGTTGATAGATCACTATGTCAGTCAGTCACCTTTTAGTTTTATATATATTAAGATGTCTAGATAAACTTTAGACAGTAATTCTTATTCGTTCTATTACGTACTGATAGTTCAAACTAATACATTTACATCCTCCATCATCCCTTATTTTATCCCCGGGAGGGTCGAATTTATCAAAATCCTATTTAAGCGGACGTCTTCGTCGTAGTAGCTCCAATTTTTAATTTCAGTTCAATCAGTCGAAAATATGAGTTATCACCAGCTTCATACTAGTTACGTCGCTTAGCTAACAATTTATCACCAGCTAAGCCCATAGTTCTCAGCTTGGTACTGGAGTGCAATCGACATTTATCCGCCACACTTTCGCAAAACTCCAGTTTTAAACAGTCACGGACAAAAGGATTCTTTTTCTATGGTTTATGCTAGCCATTTTGTTTATTAAGGCTGTGGTATTATAGTTACTGGTTTGGTTATATTAAAACTTGTTTCGAATTAATTAAAGAAATTCACTTTTAAATGACATCGCTTCAGTTTTAGTTGGTAAAATAGCTTTTTTATGTGATTTTCTTTTGACTAATTCAGGATCTTGCTGAGCAACACTACCAAAACAAAGAGTATTTTTAATTTGTAAGTAAAGACAGTCTAAATATTTCTTCAACTAACACAAAAAAGACTCAGACGTAAAACAGCAGTCAGAGATATTCTAAAACAATAGCAGTTGCAGTGAAAGACGTAAACGAAAATCCTCTACGCAAAGAGAAGTCCGAAGATTATACCTATAAATTTGTCAGTAATATCTTGCTAAACGATGAAGCAAAACATCGTTTGGAAACCGTTTCAGAGAACTCTCCACAATGTTCACATAAGATATGTGAAGTCTGCCAACCCAACCTTTGCCAGCGTGGTGTTCTATGACCATTTCCTTCTCATATTGAAAAGAGGTGAGTCCAGCTGAGCAGTGGGTCAGATTATAAACAAGGCTGAAGATATTCATTCACTCGTCATTCATTATCGTGGCTTTGTCTCGGTTCTATACAAACCTTTCTAAATATTAGCTTTTCTACAAACTGTAAATCAATCAAAGACATAGTTTTCTATTGTTAAGGCCAGTGTAATGATTTCGAGGGTATTGACTTTCGGCAAATATCTCGTAGATCTTCATCACCATTTGACGTACTCTCCGAGGCACTTAGTAAGCGATAATTAACTTTATTACGCTTTAATTATTGTTTTATTTATTTTTATTTATTTTAGTTATAGACTCACGCCAGTATCCCCGAAGGGGTAGTGGTGTAATACTATACCCACATTTCGCCAGGATTTTTTAGGTCCCACGTAATAGGGGGCGAGCCTATTGCCGTACCGGGCATATTACCAGACTCCGTGCTGCTACTGAGAATTTTCTAACGGAAAAACCCAATAACACTTTGCCCGACCCGGGAATCGAACCCGAGACCTCCCAATCCAACGCGCACATTTATGCCGCGAGATCAACGAGGCAGTTTTAATTATTGATAAATAGTATTTATACACTATTTGCAAAGCCCCTATTTTCCTATACTTATCACAAATCATTTACTAAACTTCTAATCTGTATTTACTGTACAAACTATAACCTTTGTAAAAAACCAACATTAGCTTTTTTATATTTTTGTGAAATTATGTCAATTTGATCGTACTCGTACATAAGTTAAATGTACGAAATAGCAAGCGTTCTATCGGCGACTAGCCGTGATCGTGTCAGTTGGGTATATAAAAAAGTCGAGAAATATTATCTTATATATATATAATATATTTTTCTTGGATTTACGTGATATATGTCTAGAGAAATACACACGTAAATCCAAGATTTTATATAATTTAGGTGCTAAAAATACAGTTTTTCACGGCACATTAGTGTCCCAGTATGAATAGGTTACTTCTGAAGGACAATTTCCTCCGTCCCTATTGCAAGCGAACGTGTTCGCTCTTTGTAACTAGTTGCACGATTAAGTTTAACTTTTGCGGACGTTTTTTGGACATATACGTGAGCAAATTTCTTATTGGTTACATCTTGTGTTGGCTACTAAAATTCGGAACACGAATGCTGTTCAGTTTTGTTACTATACGCGTACCTGTGTTTGCACGTTTCCCACGCACGTCCATTCAAAGACGTTCTTTTGTATACGTATTTCTTTATGTATGGGTAATTTGTAGTACGTACGTTCCACGGAAATATCATTCCAGATGTTCCGGATGACGACTGCTTATATTAGGTGTTTTGAATTTACGGTAAATGGAGTTGGTTGTATAATTTAGTTTGTTATTTAGACACTATTATGTAGCCTTTCCTTTTAGCTATAATTGCCAATAGTTGTACAAAAAAATACTTATTTTATTTAAATTATGTAACATTAAGCAGACAGATAAAAACACGTTTGAGATAACTCGTGTTGGCTATCTAATGAAAGCGCTTAATTAACACATTTGATTAAGCTCTGATTGGTCCTGAAAGATAAAACGTGATTATATTCGTAGTCAGAATTTATTTTTGCAAACTATACCTGCTACTCAACAACTACTACTACAACTTTACCTATATTTAAATTTCATTGTTTACTGAATATTGTTTCAAGATTCGGAAAATATAAAGACCTTTATTAATACATTGGTTTATTTTTAGTCTTTAAATATATTTATTTGCGTTCTTGAATTACGACCTATCAAGTTTCTTTGGAGATTCTAATTGGTTTCTGTTACAAATAAGTAACATTAAACCTGTCTTAATTATTGCGACACATCTGCACAACCTGCGGCGCCGAAAGTTTGGATGAAGACCTTCGTAGTATTTTCAAGTACCCTATAAGGCTATGACACACCAGCCGTAATTAAGCCGCGTTCGGCGAGGCGTCAAACATTTCCTCTAGCGTCACATTACGCGCTTTTGGTGTATCATAACAACCGTATACTACGACCGACGATAGCTCATTTGCTGAAGCATCGGCGCCAAATTCAGCAGACGTGACGCTACATTTAGAGTGTATATAAATGAAGAAAGAATACATATATTACCAGATGTCATTCTGAAAAACGTATGAGTGTAATACTACAATATTATAAAAAATAAAATAAATCAATAAATTATTTATTTCTAGAGTTTAATATGATATAATTATTTATTATAAAAGAAGTCGTTCGAGTTCGGAGTACTGCGTTATATATCTTGGACGAGCAAATTTTTCGTTAAAAACATTTTACTAATGTCTTTTGTCTAGTTTAAATGTTTGTGGTGAAAGTTAATATCTGGAATTCATCGTTGGAGGAAAAGCACACGATTTTACTATTGGTCAAATTCGTAACATGTATCTGACTGAGCTATTGTCATAAAACTTCGGATTATTGAAATCATATGAAGTGTCTATATTACATTTAAGCCCCAGTTTCACCGCCACTGGATAGGCCGTATCTTCCAGACAAATTGAGAAAACGGAATTTGTATGAGTTATACGATAGATTAATTTAACAGGAACATATCAGATGGCAATAAAACTGGCCATAAAACTAGCATAAGTATAAAATATAACCTACCAACATTTCAACAACTAACTTCTAAAGTAAAATACTTTACAAACTGAATAAACTCAGTCTGATATACCCCAAGTTAGTTGCTAGTCCATCAACGTACATTAAATAACCCGCCGGTACCCGAGTACCGAACCCGAGTTCGTTTAGGTCCAAATCTAAGTGCGTTTGGACCCGTTATTCATTTATGCGGGCGATTACAGCTGTTGTTTCTTGTTCTTGGGGTGAAATAAGGGTTGGGATTTATTTCTGTGTTGATGGCTTCGCTTAGGGAGAAAGAGTGTTGCAAGTACTTGTGCGTTTATTTTGTTTGAAGATTTTACTGTTTAGGGAGTGATAGCCTAGTGGAGATACCAACAGACTGCTATGCAGAGGGTATCGTGTTCAAACACACAGTGCGCATACCAGCTTTTCGAAAAGTTATGTTTGTTGAGATCAGTGATCGGATTGACGGCATTGGGTTGTTATCGTCAAATCGCTTCAAGTGTGCTTATAAAATTTTAAGATTTCCTTCGATTTTTCAGGACTCCATGATCATAACCTGACCTGATGATCATGGGACCAACTAGGAGGTATACTCTTTCAATCAAAACAAGAATTTTAGAAATCGGTCCAGGCGTCTTAGAGAAATCGGGGAACATACATAAAAAAAAAAGATTCCGACGAATTGTTAACCTCCTCCTTTTTTTGAAGTCGGTTAAAAAGACGAATGGACAAGAGTGGAGCTATGGGAAGGACAGAAAAGAAGTAGATTATTTGTGGAACGAAGGTTTTTGTCATGTCCACTGCAGAGATATTGAAAGTGAGGAGTCAGATAAGAAGGATCGTTGGGTGAGTTTAAAAGAGAGTTAAAGGTCGTTAACGTGCGCAAATTACGCCGTTGGCGGATAGGCAGCCATCGCAATTGGGCTCGGTAAGTGGAAATAATGGTCGTATTTACGGAGATTGAAAATTAACCGAATGCAATTGTTGAGAAGTCGTTCAAGTTTATTGAGCAGATCTGCATTCAGATCGAGATAACATACATCACCATAGTCGATAGGGGGGGAAATTAAAGTTTGCACAAGCATTGTTTTCGTCTTAATACGAAGGAAATTCTTAAGGCGATAGAGAGACCGCAGGGAACCCGTGACTTTCTGACTGACACTCGCAATTTGAGAACGCCAGTCAAGAGTAGTGTCGTGTATACCGAGATTTTTCACACTAGGGGTGAAGGATAGATCCGTTGAATGTTATAGGTGGAAGAGAATTTAAATTCACTTTGCACATCATCCTTGAGCTTCCTATCATGATGGCTTGGCACTTAGTCGGATTTACGCCGCTCCGAACCTAGCCGCATTACGCTGCACAGAACACAAAATCAGGTTGTAACGTAATACTACACGTATTGCGTTATAATATCTCGCAGGCGCTTAACGCCAGCTTAGCCAGACATCGTTCGCAATATTACCAAATATGGTCATATTCACTAGCCAAAGGCAGTTGTGAGTCATAGGCTACATCTATATAAGATGGGTGCGCGTCGTAGAATGGTCACTTTCCCTAGACATCGGAACGCTGCCGCTACACCTCGCGATTATTCTACATTCTACTTCCTATCTACTGTCCCGCTGGGGGTAAGCATATTCTAGTTGTCTGTGTGCCTATATGTTCTGTCTGTAGTATCTGTGTCTCCTAAGCATAACAGCCGATCTAGGGACAGCCTGTTCCTGACCGGTTGTTGTGTATTCTCTATGCTGTTTCCAGTTCACCCTACGGGCTACGTTCACCCTACGAGCTCACTGCACCTGACGTTCTTCCTACGGGCTGACGTTCTTCCTACGGGCTACAAGCCACGAGCTGCTGGCGCCGTGCCGCTACTAGCCAGCTGCCACCCAAGCCTCCGTTCCTGCCTACGAGCTCCTACAGCCAGGCCACGGACGCCTGAGCCTGACCGCTCGACCCACATCGGCTGCACCGCCTGAGACCCGCTCAGCCTGAACATCGACCACAGAGCTGCCTGCGCAGCGCACCTTGGCCAGCTCATCGGCGACCCTTCGAGCAGCTACCCTGCGGGCGTCGGAGAGCAGCAGGAGTCTACACTCCAGCCAGCTCAGGCCAGTGCTTACCTAGTTCGGTCATACTGTATGTAAGCGGTAGTGAGACATAATAAAGAACCTGTTCAGCCTAGCAGTGTTTCTCTCGAACCCCGACATCCTACCTGAGACCCTCCGTCTCAAGGTATCAGCGGGACGTACGCGGGGCGTGGAGGCAGGGCACGCCCGCGCGCGCTGTCTTCCACCCGCTAGCGTCCTCGCCTCCCGCGCGTTAGTGTGAGTGCTACGTTGGTACCCGAATCACATATTCGCTGAGCTCTGACAGTATCGTCGCGTTCAAAATATTCTTGGTCCTAGTTCAGAATAGTTTCATAGTGTTACTTCTTCGCTGTATCTCGTTGCTATCGTTATTGTTTCTCGTTGTTATTTGTAGGTACTGATATATAGTTACCATTTTCATTGATCATGTCTCGCGGTCGTTTTAATGTTTTACGTCGCCAAACACGGAAAAAGGTGTTTGACGTATTGACGTTTATGAAGAAGGAAGCTGAGGAAGGCCTTCAGTATAACTTGAAGTCAGTAATAAAAAATGTTTTGTCGTAACCAATGTGTTTTTTTATTTAAAAATCCCTTCACCTAACTGAATTTACATTAATCGAATTTGATAAAATATGTAATTAAACAATATAATATAGCTAATCTAACAACGTAACTGAAGATTTTAATTTTCAATAATTACAAATATTTTTTCTTGGTTATGAAATGTCCACCCGACTGTACCATGCGCAAGTTCGTACCGATGCCTACATTCAGAGCGGCCATAAAGATTAGCGAGTACTGTAATTTGATTTAAAATATTTAACATTTTATTTTAACCTGTAAAAATATCCTTTCAAATAGTTGTTTATCTCTCATCTAAGGAGATACTTTAATTTGACTTTAAGTAAGCTTACATATTTACAAACATAGGTCTTTAAATAACGAATGCTTATTCTACGATAAATGTCCAAAAATGTTTTGAAGAAATATTCGCGATATCTACGCATGGCTTTGAATATGCAGCGTAGCCATATTGTACAACAAAGCAGAAATCATCATCGTCCTAGCGTTATCCCGGTTAAATCCAAGACTTACACGCCTTGGAGCCCGAGGTCCTCTTACTGGTCTTCAAAATAAAAATTATTTTTAAATAAAAAGAAACCGACTTCAAAAATCACTAAGGAACTAAAAAACAAAAAATAATTGGTTTTGGAGGAACAATTTTTGGAGTCGGTGCCAAGCCAAGTATTTCTGATCTGACTATAAAACCTCTACACATTTTTATACATTTTTTGTTGTTATCAACAACAAATAATATATATAATAGGTAGTTTGTAATTTAGTAACTTTTTGCGTAAGTGCTTGGCACCGACTCCAAAATTTGTTCCTCCAAAACCAATTATTTTTTGTTTTTTAGTTCCTTAGTGATTTTTGAAGTCGGTTTCTTTTTATTTAAAAATAATTTTTATTTTTTGCTTTTTAGTGGTATACTAATAAAAAATAGTAAAAGGTGGTAATTAGGTACATAGGATAGTGTAGGTGGTACATGATGGGGAGGCTTTCCTTACGTGCCTCAATTCTGATGATGTAAAAATGTAGACCTGTACCTTTCTGGCAATTTCAAGTATTTTTTGTTTTCAACTAAATAGCCTAAACACGTTTGTTTCAGTTCCATCATCAGATCCCGGCAATCATCCAATACCCAAGACAAAACAAACGAGCCTAAACACGATGATATTGCGTTATTGTATTACAAAGATCCCATGGCCACCTTCCTGCTCCATCATCAGAGTTTGGTAAACATTCAGCACTAAAGTCGATGTAAAGACGAATCAAACGAGCTCAAACTCAATGGGATTGCGTCATTGTATTAAAAGATCCCATGGCCACCTTCCTGCTCCATCATCAGACTCTGCAAAACATCCAGTACCAAAGTCCATGTAAAGACGAATCAAACAACCCTAAACTCGATGAGATTGGGTTATTGTATCGCAAAGATCTCATGGTTACCTTCCAACTCTATCATCAGACCATGGAAATCATCCAGCATCAAAGTCTATGTAAAAGCGACTCAAACGAGCCCAAACTCGATGGCATTGGGTTGTTATCGTCAAATCGCTTCAAGTGTGCTTATAAAATTTTAAGATTTCCTTCGATTTTTCAGGACTCCATGATCATAACCTGACCTGATGATCATGGGACCAACTAGGAAGTATACTCTTTCAATCAAAACAAGAATTTTAGAAATCGGTCCAGGCGTCTTAGAGAAATCGGGGAACATACATAAAAAAAAAGATTCCGACGAATTGTTAACCTCCTCCTTTTTTTGAAGTCGGTTAAAAAGACGAATGGACAAGAGTGGAGCTATGGGAAGGACAGAAAAGAAGTAGATTATTTGTGGAACGAAGGTTTTTGTCATGTCCACTGCAGAGATATTGAAAGTGAGGAGTCAGATAAGAAGGATCGTTGGGTGAGTTTAAAAGAGAGTTAAAGGTCGTTAACATGCGCAAATTACGCCGTTGGCGGATAGGCAGCCATCGCAATTGGGCTCGGTAAGTGGAAATAATGGTCGTATTTACGGAGATTGAAAATTAACCGAATGCAATTGTTGAGAAGTCGTTCAAGTTTATTGAGCAGATCTGCATTCAGATCGAGATAACATACATCACCATAGTCGATAGGGGGGGAAATTAAAGTTTGCACAAGCATTGTTTTCGTCTTAATACGAAGGAAATTCTTAAGGCGATAGAGAGACCGCAGGGAACCCGTGACTTTCTGACTGACACTCGCAATTTGAGAACGCCAGTCAAGAGTAGTGTCCAGGTGTATACCGAGATTTTTCACACTAGGGGTGAAGGATAGATCCGTTGAATGTTATAGGTGGAAGAGAATTTAAATTCACTTTGCACATCATCCTTGAGCTTCCTATCATGATGGCTTGGCACTTAGTCGGATTTACTGATATGCCGAATCTGTCAGACCAATCCTTTAACGTGTTTAAATCTCGGTTGACCTCATCTATGGCAATGAAAAGGTTTTCTACTCCTGCCTGGGTGTAGATCTGTGGGTCATCGGCGTACAGATGATACGCACAGTGAAGGTCATACGTAAGAAGATTAATAAATAATGAAAACCATCATGTACCCATGTGTCGGAGGGTAGGATTTCACCGAAGCATTCCTCGCTACCCCCCGACGGGTATTGGCCTGCCAGATGCTCAGGCGGGCCCCGAACAAAACCCCCTTGTCGGCGGATGAAGGTGTTGGGCTCCGTCGCCAAAACACCCAGCGGCCGCAGAGGATAGGGAGGGCGGCAACGCAACACCGCATCTCCTCTTCCTCTGCGGCCCATCGCGACGCAACGATGGTGCGCCCCAATTTGGTCGCGGGAGATAGGGCGTGCGGCAACGCAACACTGACACGCCTCTCCTCCCGCGACCGCACCCGACTGTGAGGGACAGACAGAACTGTCCCCCGCACCCGCACCTTGGGACGCATCCTACGCAGGCCTCACGCAAGCCCACGTGGAGCGTCCCCTCCCGGGATCCTGCTTAGCTTCACCGTGGGTGTTGTACCTCAAACCTAGCCCCCCACCACGACAAGGCGGAGATCCCACGGAGGGGGAAGGGTTAGTATACCTGCCTTTGCCCGCTCTATAGAGGCTTTACATGGGCACCTGGCAATACATAATAGAGCAGTCCTACATAGGCCAATTATAATCCTTTCGGGTACTACAGTTGGTAACTGAAACACAACTTTCATAATTAACACAGTGTTATTTTCAACTTTGGATATTTGACAGCAGTAATCCTTACACGATGTTACCTACCACGTATTTTAATTTTAACACAGCAACTCGTGGATAAAAAGTATTCTGTGACACATCCAACCCCTATCTCCCCACCCATACTAAAAGTATGTAATGATTAAAAACATAAACTGGGTCCACTGTTTCAGCACTGTGTAATTACATACGTAACAGACTAACAGATCCCCAATTAATTGAATTGTGCACATGAAAACGTTCAAATTAAAATGCTTAACAAGTCGTTATCTTGTTATGTGATTCTTTTCGCACGCTGTCGTAACGCTCACGTCACGCAAACGCAGTCGTCACGCAGCATATCATGTTACAAATTTGGCTTAGTTAAAATTTATTGTAATTTTGTAGGCTTGTATTCACGGTAAACGATAATTGCAGTGTGGATGAAGGTTTCCTGATGATATATTCTATAGATGATTAATAAATTAAATACTTGTTGCCTCCCGCTTGTTCGACCGCTTTGTGTATCAAAAATCATATATCGTTGTAAAAGGTTAAACACCAAAAATACGACCTATTAATATTTAATAAAAAAAATATAGTGAAACTTTTAGAGTTTAAATAAAGATAATCTTTCCGATCACTGATCTCAATAATTGAGTTATCATACTTGTGAGAGAGAGAGTCAGTGTGGAATTCTTCTAGCGTGTTACAAAATCTGGATCGATTTTTCCAATGCAACAACTCTTTAAGTTATTACTGGACCGACAGGTACTTTGAATAAAACCGATCTATTATTTAATAATCGCTGTGTAGAAATTTGTGGTTTCGCAGTATTAATTTCCTAGCGTAATTCCTGTTGCAACTCGGGGTCCGCTCATGTACTAATCTAACCGGATTTGACTGGATATTAACTTTTCCACGGAACGGCTGCCATTTTGGCATCCGCAAGCCAAAGAGATATTCGATATTCAATAGTTATAACCAGTATTCGTTTATTTGAGGATACTGACTCTCTGTAAAGACTGTCAAAGATCTTCATGACAGCCGGGAGCGATAGATTAACTTGCTCTCCAAGGCACAGGGCAAGCGATAATAAACAATTCAATATGCACATAACAATCAGCTGCTCAGACGTCCGCATTATAATAGGTACGTCAGCATTGTGATGGAGTCCTAGTCCTATGAAGACCTTGCACACAAGGTGTAGGACACTTGTATTCTGACATAGGTTTACTAGAAACATAAAACTACAAATATCTATCATTTTGAGCAGGTTTAATCCCAGCTATCTTATTTAACTTCTGCAATTTGTAAAGTCTGTCATGCTTAATTTCATGCATCATGAGGAACACTCATTTAGAGAAACCATTTTCTCTTTTTCTATATCGCTTATAACACGAATTCATTTACAATAAAAAAAACACTTAGCCTTTTAAATTTCATCGAACAAAGGAAACTAGAACCTAAAAGCCGTCTAGGAATTGTGGTACAGTTCAAATTTGTAATAGAACTGTAACTGTACTGAAATAGAAATACTTATACCAAATACCTTCCCTGTATAATATTTATGTTGTAACCATGCCAGACTTTACGATTACTCTAATTTTTGAAATGGTATGTCGTTATAAATTCTCAGGCTTATACTAATACTGTAACAGCAAGCACAGAGGTCACCGAGACCCGTAACAGACATCTGTGGATCACACAATGCGATTATATTATTGATCGAGAGACCAGCTACATCAGTAGAAAGTCAACCCTTAACCACAACCGTCCACACCAATAAATATTTACAATAATTATGCCGTCTCAAAGCTAGCAGAATTATTTATTCTATGGCTCCAAGAAAGGGAAACAGACGGGAAAATTCACTTTTGCGTTTAAATACACCGTTGCCATATTAATAGCTTTCTCATTTAACCTTCAAGTTGCTGATGAATCAACACTAACGAAGTGAACTTTGGCCCTTCGTTTATAACTCTACAACGTTAAACTTGTCAAATTAAATCTGATAAAAGTTCCACTGAAATAGTTCACGAACTATTGCAAGGACATCACGGTGGAGAACGAAGTAAATAGGAAAGGAAAATAACTTTTATAAAGTCGCGTCTGTCTGCTGTCCGGAATATCTTTCTATTAAAATTTAAATTTTTGATCGCTGAAACAACGGAAGAAAATAGCTAAATGAAACTGAATTAACGAGGTTTGTCTTGTGTAAACAATATTCTTATTTACCAACTTTATCTTGATGTTGTGATCAAAAGTACTGCGGCATAATTGACCATTTATCTGTAGAATTCTTGCGTTACTGACTGACAGACAATGTATAGCCGAAACTATTGGGCGCAATAAACAAAAATTGGCGTGTACGAAAGTGTCAATTAAAATAAAATATGCCGCTGTAGCTGCAGGCATCCCTTTGTATTGAAATGAAATCATAATGACCAAATATTTATTTAAAACATTTTCAAATCATAAACGAAGGACTTTACAAAAAAGCTGTCTGTTAATACTAACTTTGGAAGGAAGTTCAACTTGTACCAAAGCAAGGTGTTATTATGGAGGTTGATCACAAAACTTATGTGGTTTTGCTGACCCGAAACTATTGGAGAGTTCATTGTAAAGGACGCTTCAAGGGTTCATTGGAAAGTTTGTAAATCAAGTCCCTTAAAGACTACTAGAGGCTATCGTAACCTGGTGTGTACAGTGCAAACTGTACATTTTTCATAAGTCATCAGTTTACGTGACACGCTCAAATTAATTATATTACAAATCAGTTCGCTATAGGCTAGCAAGAACGCCGCGCGTGCTCACTAATCATTATTTTATTGTAACCATGTCATTCACTACAACTAAGTTCTATCAAATAAATTCAGTTTAAATATTATACCGCGTTATTATTACAACTAAGTGTATAGGTTAACAACAAGAACCCGTACATTTAAATGGTCCTTTTCGAGCCGTAACAAAAAGCCGTGTCGTAATTTTTGCCACATGAATCTTACCACGCGTGTCGCGATTCGGTAAATATCCAGTGACTTTCAGAACTATCAAGTGTTTCTGTTAGACTCGGTTATCAATAAAAGGTGGTTCCCGTTTTTCCGGATCAACAAGGTGCAGTAGTGAAACAGGAGGAAACCACTGACGTAAGCAGTAACTCAGGAGCCTTCAAGTAAGATCGTTGCCTTTTTTCTGTTTGCGTTATAAATTATCTATAATCATGGAAAACATCATCCAAACCCAGCAACAGCTGTATGGTGCTATTAGCAAAATAGTCATCAATATCAAAAAGGATTCTGCAGATCGTAAGACTGTGGATTACTTTAAAAGGCGCTTGGAGACGTTGGAGTCGTATTGGAGCGATTTCCATATAACCATGATTGTCTTAGTACGGAGGCGAGCAGGAGTCATCCGTATTTCATCAACAATGTGTATGAAAGTACTTACAAGTTGTATACTTTCACTAAGGCTTTCATCAACGAGCAGTACCAGGTAGTTTTAAGCCAAGTGACAGGAGAGCCATCTTCAAGTAAATCGCAATGGGTAGAACAAGAGTCGGATATCCGGGTTAGGCGTCACACTCCGCCTCCCGAATCGCGATCCACAGGTTCTTCAAGCAAACTCGATGAAATGCTTAAAAAGCAAGCAGGTAACTTTAGGACATTTCTCAGAACGATATCGAGTATTGGTGTCGAACATCTCACTCAGAAATGGGAGTTAGAAGATGCCTTAAAAACGTTGAAATGTCGTTGGTCAACTATCGACTCTTTACATGTAGAAATTGATAGCGAGTTAGAAGGTGCAGATGAGACCTACGACATGACCTTCGCCAAACATGAGGCTAGATTCAACGAGCTGAAACGAGAGATAAATGCCAAGATGTGGTCAGTGTCACACAAGGACAGTTGGACACCGAAGATGGAGATTCCTCTGTTTAGCGGCGATTACAAGAATTGGGTATCTTTTAAAGATTTGTTTACAGAGGTGATACACAACATATCGATTTCCGCGGCCCAGAAAATGCAATTCCTTAAGGGCAAGCTGAGGGGAGAGGCTGAGCGCTTAGTTCAGCACTTACAAATTAGTAGCGATAATTACTTTGTGAGCTGGGAAATACTTAATAATCGCTACAACAACATTCGTATGATTGTTACGTCTCATGCGAATACTTTGTTGAATTTACCAACCATGCAACAACCTATAGTAAGCCACATCAAGAGAGTATATGACACAACACAAGAATGCATGAATGCCATCAAGAATCTCGGTGTGGACACAAGTAGCTGGGATCTGTTGATTGTGCATATTTTACTCCAAAAACTTGATACAGAAACATATAACCATTACCTTGAATTATTGAAAAATCCAAGAGAGTTGAAAGTTGTTAAACCCAATAAATCATGTGATAGATATTAGCGCTACAAATGCCGTAATGCAGAATTACTCAGCTCAGACTGAACAGTTAGATGAGCTTAAAAGGCAAATAGAAACGCTCAAAAATAAATAGCGATTACCTGGCAAATAAGGTTTCGTATCATGACATACATCACTATACCATAATTTATGTAATGTTTGGAATGGCTTTACTGGTTGGTGTTATCGTCGTGCTACGTCAACTTCGCGGTAAACGGCTTTCTCGTCAGACGGCAGGGAAGGTCGACCTAGCGACTTCACAGCCTGGCGCCACTAGGGATCGAGAGTCATCAGGCGGACCGGCAAGTCCGACTTCGGGAACTCGTATTTACTCGTATAGTATAAGTGCGCGCGATAATCAGTGTAACATCAATAGTGTAAGTGATAACCCAAATGAAAGTGCGTATAGTGAAATTTCAGTGCACAAAGTAGGCAAGTGCGTTACTCCAATGCCAAGAACGACACGATTTAATTAGGGACTTTAAAGTATTAATATAAGGACCCAATATATTCATCTTATACTATATCATTATCAGCATCATTCACATAACTCACCATCATCTTTCTCCCGTGGGAGCATATACAGTGCAAACTGTACATTTTTCATAAGTCATCAGTTTACGTGACACGCGCAAATTAATTATATTACAAATCAGTTCGCTATAGGCTAGCAAGAACGCCGCGCGTGCTCACTAATCATTATTTTATTGTAACCACGTCATTCACTACAACTAAGTTCTATCAAATAAATTCAGTTTAAATATTATACCGCGTTATCATTACAACTAAGTGTATCTAGGTTAACAACAAGAACCCGTACATGGTGAATATTTTAAACGTTTTATTTGAAGCAAATGAGTGAAGATTTTAAAAATAATAACTGCATTGAAAATAACGGTTGGCGTAGTGGTTTAAGCGGCCGCTTCGTCGCCTGACTTTGCACCAAGTGTTATGAGTTCAATCCCCACATGAGACAATAGTTTTTGTGATCCATCAATTGTTGTTTCGGGTCTGGGTGTGCTGTACTTCGTGCCCGGTGATTGTATGTTTCAAAAGTCCCCCGCTACATATACAGAATTTATTGCTAGTGCGGGAATAGTGAAGAATAATATGACTACTACTGAAAGCTGCTATTATGTCGGCACAAAATTATTTTCAGTCATTTATCCCTTAATTTGGCAATGTGATTACGATTATACATAAGAATAACTGAAAATATTATGCACAAATTGTATGTACAAATTGTTATTCCAAGTTTCAAAATATACGGAACGATTAAAATAACAAGTGGATAATCCTTACAGTAGCAAACTATTTATCGATATTACTTACTTTTAGTAACTAACATTACAGCTTCATTTTAATTTTGACCATACAGTGAGATTAATTTTTAAGAATTCTTTCAGTGAATAATCACTTCTGCTTTAGACATTTTCATTTTATTTAATGTATAGGCAGTAAACGAGCAGTCGGATCGCCCAGCAGCATCAGAGTCGCACATTAAGGTGGGAAAATGAATAGAAGTAGGAGTGGAATGAAGTACAAGGTAAAGGGAGTGGGCCACCGGAACTCTCACTCACCGAACGAAACGCAACAGCATAGATACTGTTCCTTTACGTTGGTATTCTGTGAGAGGCTAGTACTTCTCCGATTGAGCTGGCCCATTCCGGTTGAAATCAGTAAGGCTGAAGAGCCTTACTGATTACGTTTGGTGTGTCTTGCTTTTGATAGAAGTACCAACAGCAAGACACACCAAACGAGAAGACTTCAGTCAGGGCTAATCATCTCTGATTAGAGATTTGGTTCATATTGAATATGACTAAAGATGCAATGTTCTGTAGTTATCAGTGATATTTAACTTTTATCTATCTTTTAGTTTTTATATTTTATGTACCAGAAACCATCCAAATCCAGTGTTTTTAAAGTAGAAAAATCTTTGTTAATATTTTGCCATGTACATTAATAAACTTGAGCGGAAGCAAGGGTATTGAAATATTCCGTTCCGATTACAAACGGATTCTACTCTGATGGATTTTCAAACTAAAAATTTGCTGCAGCGAATGAATTCGCAAACGAAATATCATAACAAAAACGTCAACAACGACTAAGTTCGTTTTGTTTCCAAGTTATGAAAAAAAGCCGCGCAAGAGTTTCCTTATTAGGGAAATATTAAATAGATTAACTTCTCCTGTTTGGAGTAATAGACATTTTTGATGGTTAAACATAAAAATAAACCATTAAACAAATATCGATTTGCGATTTGTATCTGGGTTAATCACGCTAATTCATATTATTATTCAATAACTATGATATTCTCTGACGTTTCGACTTACCTACAGTAGTAGTGGTCGCGGAGGGAATGGCGTACAGCTCAGATACAGGGACGGTATTGCGTTGATCTCCGCCTTTTCGCTACCGCGACCGGACCCTCCATGTAAAAAAATTGACTATGACCTGTTCACATATACCTACATAGATATCAGAAACACACAAAAAACATAGATATTAGACTCTTGCTATTATTATAAACGCGAAAGTTAGCCAGGAAGAGAATATTTAGACGAATAGATGGTTAATGAAATATTCGAATTTAATCCCAACATATTAGATTAAAACATATGATAGCCCATCTACTGTCACGATAACAGAACCAATCTCTACGTGGGCGAAGCCACAGGTGAAATCTAGTATTATATAATACCTACTTACGTATTTGTCTTTTGTATTGACCGAAGCGTGGGTGTCTTGTATCAGCGACTGTTATACAATAGCGTTGTCAATTATTGTCAAAGAGTGTACTTGAAATCTGAGAGCGCAAAAAATATTCCTAAGCTGAGCAAACATTCATTTTGAAGCTTGTCAATGTTTGGTATGCGAGATTTATTAACACAAAGTTTTTTAACGTTTGAAGTGAAACGAAACGTGGTTCAGACGTTATTTGTTTTTCGTTTATGATTTAAGTACAGGTAGCTACATAAATTCATAAACATTTACGTTATTTTGAATGACTGTTTCCTCCCAATTTATTATAATCTTCGATATGTTTTAGGATTTTTAGCCAAAAAAATCTTATTTAAACCATAATTTATTAATTAAAAATAGTAACCGAGGAGTTTAAATTCATAAAATTCTTAACAAAGATTTTGAGTTGTGTAGCAATGTTGTTGACTGTACTTATTTTCCATTAATTGTAGGTTTCCTGGGTTTATATTTCCGGTATGCTGTAAGGCTCTGAGTAAAATCCTTATTGAATCTATTATCACGTATTATATTTATTTATACTTTGCATCATAGTCTGTGGACGAAGCAACAATGCACGTATGGCGTAGCAGTCCCGTCAAGTGCTACGCTGAGTGTCGTGGGTACGATAACCGCACGATGCAACATTTTGTATGTTTTTTTTTTGTTTCAAGTTTGGATGCTGTTTTTATCCCTTGATTGTATGTTTGTAAAGTTCTCTGTGACACAGGCTTAATTACTAGGGCAGACATTTCTTTTAAAATTATGTTTTTCGCATGCCGGATATGGAACTCATGTTCCAGTGTAACAGTCAAGATCTCTAACTACTAGACCAATTAAGCCCTGGTGATATTATTTTCGTTTTTATTTATTGTATTATTTTTGTCCCCAGCCCCACCGAACCGGCCAACGATAATGGATGCAAAGACTCGAAGTCATACGCGATTACTGGAGCCTTACAACGAAGGTGACACTCTGGAGCTCGTATGTGAATGTTTTGGAGGTGAGTAAGAGATAAACTTTCTTCACCAGGTATATACAAAGACTACTTCTTATTTTTCTGTTTACTGAAGTAAGCACAATTTGACCTGACAAACGAGCTTCTCTATTTTTTAATTTTTGCTCTGGTCAACACACCACAAAAGATTTAAATACGAGTACTTACAAATTTTTGATATTTTTACATATTTAGGTAACATGCTTTTCGTCATGCGGTCATCCCGTGGCCACAAACAAACACAAACACACATAGAAACGTTGGGTTAATATTTACCGCAGAATTTTATAAACAGGCAATGTTTTTTTGAAAATTAAAAAAATCGTAACGCTCGCTAAATCGCGTGTTATAGCAGAATTATATGCGTTCTAAATATGTCCAGTCTACGTTGTACTTTTGTCCCTGATTACAATGTTTCTCAAGTCCCATGAGACTCCGATAAAGTATGAAACGAAAAATATATACACTAAAACTCATGATTCTGCTTACTTGTTTGCCCTACTACAACTATTTTTTGGCCTTGCGTGCCCAACTGATTTGACCTAGATATGAAATATGAATGAGCAAATATTTTACTTTTGCTGACAAGTGTGTATTAAGTATCATCCACTTTGTCAGATTTGTTTTGTCAAAATAAGCGACTGTTGACATTTAGTCGACATCTCTTATATACTTATCTATCGAGTAAAATTAAAGAAAAGCACTGGGGTTGTCAGCCTAAAAGCTTAAGTGTCTAGGTTGATGGATTGTCATGTGACGTGGCTAAAATTACAAAAAAGGACAGTAATTTTAGGGGGAATATTTTCAGATTCTATGGTCCATTTGTCGAATCTATGAAGGGAGAAGTTCTTTCTAAATAAATGTATTCCTTTTATTTTGTTGATACAAGCCGTGTAAAGCTTGTATATATCTATGTATATATGTTACATTTTGTGTAGTATAATTTATGTATGTAGGTGAATAAGTGGAGATGTTATCCACTTATAACTACTTGTATATATATAGAGGATGGATAGAGGCATACCCTACATACCTACCTACATATATGTTTGTATAAGCCAAGTACGACAGGCGTAAAACTAAACTCACAATAACATTTTACCAACTCCGAATGAAAGAGAAAGGGGTAAATGATCAGATAACGGGTGAAAGAGAAGTATTAAAGTGAAGGACTCATGTCCTGATCCAAAATTAATTGGGATCGGGGCAAGAGGATAGAAAGAGACCGCTGAAGACTTTATGGCAGAAAAAGAGGCCATGCTTGGTTTACCTACTTTAGTTGGAAGTTGTTACTAATAGCATTTAGATACTACCTGTTGCCCGCATTTTTGTGGTGCTAGTTTCATAAAATCAGCAGACTTTCTAAGCTCGCAATAACATTTTACCAAGTCCGAATGAAAGAGAAAGGGGTAAATGATCGGATAGCGGGTGAAAGAGAAATATTAAAGTGATGGACATGACGATCCAAAATTAATTGGGATTGAGGTTAGAGGATAGAAAGAGACCACTGAAGACTTTGTGGAAGTTGTTACTAATACGATTTAGATACTACCTGTTGCCCGCATTTTTGTAGTGCTAGTTTCATAAAATCAGCAGACTTTCAGAAAAACTTTCATCTCTTATTGGTGGCTTTCCGTAGTGGAACTTACCCACGTTTTGGAAGAACCAACCAAGCAGATTAAATATATCTAAAGTAGATAAGAGCCTTCGACAATATGTCAACAGGAAAATAGTGATTTTATATACGCGATGATGATTCAAAATTGATTAGCGGTTGTTAGATCCGTTTGATCGCCACATTTCCACAAGCCTTTCAGTCCATTAAACTGACTTGTACTCCGGTTATAACACTTGTAATTTGATCCAATATAATACCGAAACAGCTCTCAGATAAAATGTTAACAGAGCAATATAAAAAGAAACGAGCCATTTTATTATTCTGCAACCGTTCTTCTATTAAGAATCATAGTATTAATTGCATCTCTGAATAGCGAGCCCGAATCTTAAATCTTATAATTCATTTTATTCTATTAATTAAATTCTTGAACTTAAGAAGCTTAACCGGATTAATGCATGTTTAATTATTAAGGATTTAACAAAGTACAGTTTTGGTTGAAAAGTTCTTAGTTTGGAGTGAAGTTCATCGTTATTTAAGCAATTTATTATTCTTGGAGATGTTTTATAGTAATTCATATAATTTGTTGAACATTATTACAATTTACGATAAATATTGACCTAGAGCATTCAAGGTGTGACTGTCTCTTTTGGGAATCCAATCCTTGTCACGTTGTCATTGGATATTGCGAGTATTCATGTCGTATTGCCTTCTTTGAATCTAGAACGAGTAACGAGGTTGTAACCAGATGTAATATGCCATCTCTGTTACTCAAACTAATAGCTCAATATTACAAAATATGTTATGTATGTTTGTATTTTCAAATACAAATATTGATTTGGCACTATTCTGACTCGAATAGTATTGGGCTAATCGCTCCACTGCCGTTGAATAATTATCCTGAATTAGGTTATTATTATCATCATCGTCCTAGCGTTATCCCGGTTGCATCCGAGACTTAAACCTTGGGGCCTGAGGTCCACTTACAAGTCCAACCAGATATGACAGAATATCAACTTTTCCACAGAGCGACTGCCGTCTGATCTCCGTAACCCAAAGGGCTTGGCATGGCTTAGACCAGTATAAGTTTGTTTGAGGGTACGGACTCCCTGTAACGACTTTTAAAGATCTTCATGAAAGCCGGGACCAGCGATTTAGTGTGCTCTCCGAGGCGTGGGACAAACGATATTTAACTATTATGTTATGAGCGTATTATATTACTAGCTGACCCAGCAAACTCCGTATCGCCTTTTTAAGAGTTTTTATTTAATTCCCTTTTTTCCAAGCCCCTTTTCCAAAGTTACCATTGACTTAGCGCTTAATCTCTTATCATTTCAGAGTCTATAAATGATGAACAAACAAACATAGATTTTTATACAATATTGAATTCCCCATTCCTTAAAATATCGGAGACGATACTCATATCGACTTTAAAAAAAATCCCATCCGCCATCTTTGATTTCCTATCCGCCATCTTTGATCACGACGATACCCATATTGATTTTTTAAATTTTTCCCATGCGCCATCTTTGATCTCCCATCCACCATCTTGAATCACGAAACAGATGTTGTATTTGGATTCCCCATCCCTTTTAACATCGCAGACGATATCAATATTGATTTTTTAAATTTTCCCATCCGCCATCTTTGATCACGAAATAGATGTTGTATTTCGATTCCCCACCCCATAAAATATCGAAGGCAATACCCATATTGATTTTTTAAATTTTCTCAGCCGCCATCTTTGATTTCCCGTCCGCCATCTTGGATCACTAAATAAATTTCATATTACTAATCAGCGTCCCGAAAATGTCGAAAACGATACCCATAATTATAGATTGTATCCTATTCGTTTAGCCTTTTTTTGCCTTTGACCCAACCCTCCCCCTTCTCGTTAGACCATTTTATTATTTTTATCTGGCCCCTAAAAGTTGTGGCGTAATTTTATATAGCCTGTATATTTTATATAGCCTTTCGGAATAATTGGGCTATCATAGGCAATAACAATTTTTTAAATCCGACTGCTATTTCCTGAGATTAGCCGACATTATCTTTTAGACTTTTTAGCCTTTTGCCCGGCTCCAAAGGGTCAAAGCGTTATGTTATATAGCCTTTAGCCTTCCGGAATAAGTGGGCTATCGTATACAAAAACTTTTCAGATCCGACCGGTAGTTCCTGAGATTAGCGCGTTCAAACAAACAAACAAACTCTTCCGCTTTTTTATATTAGTATAGATAATACGCTCATAACTTCGAAACGTTATTGGTAAGACAAATATCGTGAATTAAATATATGTTAATATTCGTAAATAATGCTTAATTCATTTTCAAAATCTTGTCAAAATTTGTATTTTTATTTATTTTTTGATTGCGTGCGACAAGCAAGCCTGGAAAGATTTGGGGGAGGTCTTTACCAAGCAGTGGGACAGCGTTGGCTACTGAAATAGAAAAATCTTTCTTGGATACAATTTTAAAATAAATCGCTGTTATTTTGTTATATTATAGCAAAAAACGTTCGTGTAAAATTTACGTTTTGTATTCGTACAGTGGGCGAGATATTATATATTTGTTCAGATGTTATTTATACAATAGCTTTGATCTGGGCTTGGAGCCTTTTTTTATTTTAACTGAAATTAGTGTGTAAACAAGTTCTCGGAAGTAATAATCCCGAATAAGAGTAATGGACCAACCATTGTTTTTTCAATTTTCCATTGCATACCCTTTTTTTTTTTTTGTTTTACGAGGTGGAAAATCCCTTCGGATCTCCGACTCTTGGGGGAAAAAAGAGCCGGAGTATGTGGTGTTTCCACTAAAAACCACCTCGACTTCCGCCATGTACCCGTGTGTCGGAGGGTGGGGCATCACCAAAGCACTCGTCGCCACCCTCCGACGGGTATTGGCCCGCCAGATGGTCAGGCGGGCCCCGAACAGAACCCCCTTGGCGACGGATTAAGGTGTTGGACTCCGCCGCCAAAACACTCAGCGGCCGCAGAGGATAGGGAGGACGGCAACGCAACACCGCATCTCCTCTTCCTCTGCGGCCCCACCGCGACGTATCGAATGGTGCGCCCCCATTTGGTCGCGGGAGATAGGGCGCGCGGCAACGCAACACCGACACGCCTCTCCTCCCGCGACCGCACCCGACTGCGAGGGACAGACAGAACTGTCCCCCGCACCCGCACCGTTGGACGCATCCTGCGCAGGCCCCTCTAAGCCCACGCGGAGCGTCCCCTCCTGGATCCCTCTTAGCTTCACCGCGGGTTACCAATCCACGGTTACTGAGCCCCCCCACCACGACAAGGTGGAGATCCCACGGGGGGGTCCATTGCATACCCTGCTTTTTCTTACAACAGTTTTTATAGCATCATATCATAACATGAATTGACTAATTGCCGTTTGTGATCTCTTCTATTTTTTTAAAGTCACCTCTATATCTGATCATACACATATACGAAAAGAAGTAGAAGCCTGCACAATCCTTTTTAAAATTTCGGCAACGCACTGGTCCTTTTTAAAACTTCGGGCATTGCTGGTATCTATGGACGGCGGTGATCACTTTTTTTCTAAACTTCTTGAACATTATAATAAAATAATGTACAAAGGCTGACTTCTATCAACTACTACTGGACTATCATCGAGTGACTCACTTGCTTACTTGTCTCCATACGCAATAAAAAAAACAGTAAGTATATTATGATGAGTATGTTCAGAAGTTTATATTTAATAATAAGATGACGACAATGCGTTGTGTGACGAGTATAATCGACATTTTGAAATAGTTAAAAATCGATGATCACGTCATGATAGTAGTTTGAGAATGTGCGGGCGTGTTGTAAATATGGTTTTGCTAGGTTCTACACAGTTGATTCTGGTCATCTTTTATATTGAAACCAATGTCGATAATCGTTTGGCAGTGAAGAATGCACTGCGCTTCACGTCGCTATAATAAATGTGCGACGGCCTTTACTTGTTTTCTGACTTATTATCATATCAGTGTTATGTAGCCAATTATTTATAATTGAGTTGCTAGCTACGTCAATAAAGTTTTGATATTCATTTGGAAAAGAGAAATGTTCATTAAAATCTTAATATATAAAATCCTTGCGTTACTGACTGACTGCCAGACACGCTACAGCCGAAACTATTGGGTGCAGGAAGCTGAAATTTGGCATGTATGTTCCTTGAGGAACGTAGGGGTGCACTAAGAAGGGATTTCCCGAAATTCCCACGGGATCGGCCAAAACGGGTAAATTTAAAAAAATGCAGGCGTAGCTGCTGGCGTCCTCTAGTATAAGTATATTTCTTATGTATTTTATGATAATATATTTTGATTTTAACGCGTTGTCATGAGTAAATTATGAGAAGTGGAAATTATATATCAGTACGTATAATAATGGATAAGTGAAAAAAAGACAAAAGATAATTTAAAAAAAAAATACATTTAAATTGCAACGTTTGATGCACAGAACACCCATATTTGGCACAACAAATGACAGATTACACGAGTATTGTGTACCGTATTGGAATCAAACCTACAACACTCGGTGGACTGTTAAGCGACGAAGTGACCGCTTAAACCATAACGATATAAGTGCAGTCAAATAATAATATGTGTGTCAGATCAGTTAGGACAAACAATTTATAAGCATGCCTAGATTGTTCTAACAACACAGTTTACACGTATGTCGCCCAATTAGCTTCTCGTAGGTGTTGCCTCGTTCATTCAACACAAAGCAGCTCCTTAGGAACGTATTTCAGCCTAACTGCGAAACTAATCTTGGAAGTTTAATTTGAACGTATTTTGATTTTGCATTCTAACACAGGTCTTAGGCTACCATGATAAGGTACTCCTCATTTGTAAATATTTAATTGTTGCTATTAAAAGTAATAGATAAATTAGAAAAACTGATATTCCGTCAAATCGGCATAGACTAGTAAGTAGATATCACGGCGAGAAGTGGGACGAAGATGACGATGAGACGAATTTATAGCATTGCAGTTTCCTAGCCCTAAACCAATAAAAATTTCAACTATACCTTCACACATTCTTGAGAAAAAGGGTTTTAAGAGAAGGGATAACTAGTAGGTGCTGCTTGTGTTTCGATGCATTAAACTTTACAGACGAAGTACGTACGTAGGTATTCAGAAACCTTATGTCACAGAAATACTGCTAAACGACCTTCTTACAACCTCCTATGCGGTGCCTTTTCGGTCCAGTCACTCCAAGTTGGACTAGGGTAATCCTAGTCGGTCTCAATACATTCATACTTTCTTTCTACCAACCGTTTACCTAAAGTCAAATGAAAAATATTTTTGTATATTGGTATATTTAATTAGAAGATGCTCACAGCTATGTCCACGAATTATTTTTTAATTTTCTATCTGTAGCCGATCCCGTGGGAATTTCGAGAAATCCCTTCTAGCCCCCTCCAGTCACCAAAGAATATACATACATGCCACATTTTCTGAAATAGCGCAAGAATCTGTTCTTGCGCTTAAACTTTTTGACTGTAGTCAGTTTGTCTGTCAGTCAGTGACGCAAGAATGTTATAGAATTATACAGATTGCAATATATTAATCAGAAGCTCTGATTAATATATTGTAATCTGTATAAATCACGATATCTAAAGGTTACGTAAGATTGATTATAAATTTGACTGATAAATTACCAATGAGTTTAGTAAAATCGTAATTTGTACTAAACCGAGATTTTAATCTGTCGGCGCAAATGAATGGGATTTGTACGCTCGGTAATAAATCGCCCAAGAAACCTATTATCGCATGGAGCTCATCACATACTAATTTGAAAATCACATTTTAGATTTCTCTTCAAACATGTATTTGATGAACAGGTTAGCAGTATGCTGACACAGGTTTTCATGAGGAACCAGAATCATGGTCGTATATATAACTATGCGAGAGCTAAGAATAAACTTACGTTGGAGTTCTTTGTTACTGAGATTCAACTAAACATTAACCAAGATTTTGTTAACTGCACGTATGACAGATTAAGAATACAGGGTTTCAATACCCCATTTAATTCCTTGGGTGTCTTAAGAGGCGTCTAAGGAAAATACACGAAGAAAATACTATATTGCGAGCCATGATAGCTTAGTGGAGATAGTTGATAAACTGCTACGCAGAGGAACTTGACTTTTCAAAAATGTCGCTTGCTAAACGGTAAAAGAAAACATCGTGAGGAAACTGGCTTGTCTGAAAGTTATCCATAATGTTCTCGAAAGACATGACAATGTGAGGCCAGCCAACCTTCACTTGGCCAGTGTGGTGGCCTTACACTTCTGATAGTGAGAGGAGGCCCGTGCCCAGTAGTGGGACATTTTATACAATATGTTAATATGCATTTGCCAAATATTTCTGTAATATAATATAGATAGTATACTGCAAATAAAGTATTTTTATCTTTACTTCATCATCATCCTCTTAGCGTTATCCTAGTTTCAATCTGGGGTCCGCTTACTAGTCTAACCGGATTTGGCTGAATATTAGCTTTTCCACGGAGCAACTGCCTGTCTGCCCTCCGCAACCCGAAGGGATAGCGATATTCCATGGTTTAGACTAGTGTCAGTTTATTTAGAAGGTACTGACGCCCTATAACGACTGTCAAAGATCTTCATGACAACCAGGACCGACGGCTTAATGTGCTCTCCGAGGCACGGGACAAGCGGTAATTACAAACTCAATACGCACATAACTCCGAAAAGTCATTGGTGCACGCCGTGGATTCGAACCTGATACCCTCTGCATGGCAGTTTGTTGGTATCTCCACTAGGCTATCGCTGCTTTATCTTTACTTATCCACCTAAAATTATTTCAACAGTGTGCGATAATTATATAAAACTCTATTTTCATAAAATGTTACTTAGATAGTAAATCAGAATAAATTGTTGACTGTAGCAGAAAAAGCACGGTAAGTACGGCTGCTTGTGTGTGTTAGGTACCTGCAATGCGAGCTCGCGGCAATCAGCTGAGCGGCGGCGGCGGTCAATACACCGAGTTGATCTTTTAAATGCATGATTACGAAATAAGAAATTAAGTTTTAGTGTGTTATTTTTTCATGTATTTGTATTCAGTAGTATATTCACCCCTGAAAATATTTTGCAAATGCACATCAACACATTTTATACATCGCTGATAATGAGGATGATGCTGAAATAGTATATTTGGGTAGAGACATAAAACCCGACATTAAACCAACCTGATGACTCATAGTAATTGCGAATTCAGTGGACTGTGAAAGACTGTTAAGGATATTTCTTAGAAATATCCTTAACTATATACTTGTCACCGGAAAATAACAAAAACATCAAATTTATTAATTTCCTAGGAAATTTATAAACTTTCATAGGATTCTAAACGAGAGATAAATTATATTATTTTACGCTAGCATTTTCGCAAATTTATCAATTTGCGACGTCTCGTAGTAAATATATAAGCTAACGGATATCCACTCGCAAGATTCTAAACGGGTCGACCAATCACAGAAGTTCTTTTAATTTTAAGCTTTTCGATCTTGTTATCTTCCGGTGACATATATGTTAGCAGCACCAAAAACAAGTTAAAAAGAATTCGTAACCCGATTTGTAATAGAAGCCACATCCAATACTGAACACTAAACAGCTATAAACAGTCTACAGTTCGTACAAGAGTACATACATACATACATAGACTCACGCCTGTTTCCCGGAGGGGTAGGCAGACTCTACGGAACGCCATATGCAACGATCCTGACATACCTCTCTTGCTTCATTCACTCCCATCAAGTTTCTCATGCATGCTCTTCTGTTTAGGGTACTTCTGACCTGTCCTTTTCTTAGGATGTCTCCAATCTGGTCAGAGAACGTCCGCCTAGGTCTTCCCCTTCATCCTGTCCCATTCACATTTGCCTTAGCTATCTTCTTTGTCAGTCTTTCGTCATCTATCCTCTCCATGTGCCCAAACCATCTTAACATGCCTTCCTCGATGCTTGTCACTACATCTTCTTTTACCCCACACCACTCTCTTATCACACTATGCTTTACTCTGTCGGTCAAAGATATACCACACATACTTCTCAGTGCTCTCATTTCTACGGCATTTATTCTACTTTCTAGTCTCTTCTGCCATACCCAACTTTCACTACATACATAAGGGTAGGCACTAACACCCCTCTATGCAGAGCTAGACGTGCCTTTTTGGACACGTTTTGACTGTTCATAAACGCCTTCAGCGCTCCATCCACTCTATAACCTGCATTAACTCTTCTTTTAATATCTTCTTCATTCTTACCATATCTTATAAACAATTACCTAAGTATACAAACTCATTTACTTATCCACTCGCTGTCCATCGATCAAAACATTACAAGCCGTAACGCATTCCTCCTTTTCAAAAACCATAACTTTAGTTTTACTTACATTCACTTTCATTCCTTTCCTCTCTAACGCACCATGCATGATTGTTATCAAGATTGTTACAAGAGTAACATAAAGATAACTACATTGTCAGTCACTACAGAACGATGTGAATACAAACTGAACCCTTTGCCTGACTTCTGATTGAATAACTTTATATGCTCCACTAGAACTTACATTAAACGTCTTTTTCTTGCAGTTAAAAAAGCCAGTCAAGTGCGGCTTGAACAAACCCTATCCAATATTTGTCTTGGAGATATGTTCTTTGTGTTTTTAACGTCTATATTAAAAAAGAAAACAATTAAATCCAGGTCAAACAATATTTATGTTATAACGTTTCGTTGGTATTTTATTTCAATACAATCAGTCGAGATTTAATCCCTGTAATTTTACATTGGTGTGGTTTCAGTTTTGGAAGATACTATTACCATTGTGTATTCTCCTAAGTCAACCCACAGGACATCTTAGGAAATGCGGTAGTGACATTTTGTATGCTGAAACCTACACCACACGAGAAGCATACATTGACAAACACTATTTGATCTCAGATAAAAATAATGAAGCACCCACTTTATAAAATAAATAAACGATGAGAGCGGCCAATTTCCATCCAAATGCTGTAAACGATTATAATAATATCTAAAAAAAAAATTAAAAAGAAAAAAAAGATTTATTTCATTCACAAGATCTAAATCTAGTTACATGATTTTTGGAGTCCTCCTTTTAAGCATAGCAATGCCTGTGTTAGGAGGCCCCGCTCTTTCAAATACATAAAATTACTACAGATTTAACTATGCTAGCTATTCTATTGTATTTAGTGCATGCAAAACAAATAATATCAAGAAAAAAATAATGTATAGGTGTGTGTGTGTGCGCGTGCGTGCGCGCGAGCGCGTGTTGTGTGTGTGTGTGTGTGTGTGTGTGCGTGCTTGTGTACTTGTGTGTGTTTGTGTTGTTAGACTTCTTTATCTTTAGGATAATATTGCCAAGAGTGCTTCAGTTTCTTCATAAGTCAGTGGTTTTAACCACTTAGTAAGTGCTTTCTTGCAGTCGTGTTTGTTCATAGGGTAGATGTTTGTCAGTCTGTTTATTTTATTATAAATGTAAGCAGATTGCCCAGTATATTGTTGATGAGCAAAAGTTCTTTTAATTGGACTGTACATCTACCTAGGAACTCATTATATTTAGATATACTTTCAGGTTGTCGGCGAAACTCACCAGTTAATTAACAGTAAGCTAATGACGTCTCATTAAAATTTAACATTTAGTATAATTTTAGTCAAGGCAACAAACGGATAAATATAATGGCTAGACATAACAATTATACCTATATCTCAGATACCTACAGTAATAAGAGTACAGATATAGCACATTTTAATAAAAAATACAAATGAGATAAAAACAAAAACTTTGATTTGCAGAATACCTGCCTGCCTTGTTGGTTCTGAATTTGATTCTCTACGTCATACCTGGATGTATGCAACATTATAAACTGATACAGAGTACTATAAAATGATGACAAAAATAGAAAATAATGTAATTGTCAGTTAATAGTCACACATTCTCTCTTGGGGTTTTCAATAGGTTATCGTTGTCCTAAGGACATAACGTAGGTAAATACTTTTAAACTACCACGATTTGTACACATACTAATGATTATGTAACGGGTCTGAATCGTATTAACTAAACGAAAAGAAAGATGAAATACCTTTCTATTTGCCACGACGTGCTGTATATACGGCTATATATACGGCTGGTGTAACCCATGCCGAAACGTCGGGGCAAATAGAAAGGAAATAGCAAATAATCATTAATAACGTAGATTACTGAAATAAGAAGCGAAGCCAATTGCTTTATATATAATTTATCTGTAAGTGAATAAAGTATGGCATGCCGTATTAACACGTGTTTTACGGGTAGTCTTCTATATTTTACGTGATTATTTATAGGAATTGTCTACATCTACATCTACACTAATATTATAAAGAGGAAAAATTTGTATTTTTGTTTGTTTGTTTGTTTGTTTGTAATGGATAAACTCAAAAACTACTTGACCGATTTTAAAAGATCTTTTACCATTAGAAAGCTACATTATCTGCGAGTAACATAGGTTATATTTTATTTTAGAAAAAATAGGGGTCCATAAGATATTTGGGTTCTTCGGGTACGCGAAGTAGTTACCTCAGGACGCGGGTGAAACCGCGGGAAGCGGCTAGTATATTATATAATTGTAAACACAATTATCAGTTTGACTACACGGTAGGCCACCCAATACTGGTTTAAGCGCCGATTAAACCACTACTGACTTAAGAGGTCGCCTCGCCACTTGACACTGCGCCTAGTGTCGTGGGTTCGATCCACACACGAGAGAACACTTTGTGTGATCCAAAAATTGTTGTTTCGAGTCTGGGTGTTCATTGTATCCGTTAGTTGTATGTTTGTAAAGTTCCCCGCGACACAGGATTTAGTTCAAGTGCGGGTGCTGTCTTTAATTTTTTTTAAAAGAAGTTAAAAAAATTGCTTTAGTTTCGTTGTAAAAGTGTTGTCTTCTAAAAGTGTAGTCTTCATTTGTTACATATACGGCCAGTTGTACCTTTTATTTTGACCTAAGAGAAAATGAAAAGAGGAAGATTCCAAATATCTGTTGATATTTACCAACTGTAACACGATATTATAATGAGAAGCTGTTATATCTAAAGGACGAAGGAAATTTGTCTTCTCAGTCAATCAAAAATATAAGTGAAAGACATGGCCAACAGTCGTGACATCCATGTTAAATATTTGAACTAAAAATATAATTTAATATCTAACACTGATAAAACGAATTCATTATTATCGTCGGTTCATTACAAGTAAAAATTGCCAACCGGAACGAATCACATTTTAGTGTAAAAGCGTACTTATTAAATATTTTTTTCTATACTTTATATTTATAAGATAGCATTAGACGAGAGTTTTTTCCTCAATCTGCAGAAGTAGGTCAACTAATCATTTTACTGGGGAGGAAAAAATCTAATCCAAAATATAGTATATTTGTGAAAGTGGCAAATAATCGTGAGAAGCGTTGATGTGTTGTATTGTGCATCGAGCAATCTGATAGATGGCCTCTTTCGTCTCTTAGTTGTGCGAATACAGTAATGTATTAGGGCTGTAAGTGTGAGGACAAAAGTGTGGATATTTGGCAATGGATGGACTTTGGATTATATTTTATATGGGTTCTGACATGGGTCTTTGTTGGTTCAGTTGATGATGAAATAGCCTTTAGTTTCACTCAAAAACTCTTGATTCTTCTAGTGCATTAATTTATCTATACTATCACAGGTTGAATATTAATATTTGAAAGAATTATTTAAACTCATATGTTGACTTTTAATAAAACCATCAAAATTATATTAATATCACCAAGTAATTAAAAAGAAGATGTAGACCTGTTTCTTTCTGACAGTTCATTTTGACTGGACATAGTATAAATTATATTTATACAGATTTAATATATTTTACATAATTAATATTGAGATTCTCTTTTGAAAGATAAATAGAAATGTTTAATAAGACACGGACGAGTATGTTTCTCAAAAGGATGTCCAGGAAGAATTGAATGGTAAAACACTATAGAGCTAATTTTGTCCTAAGCTTTTCGGTAACGATATCGCAATTAATAGTTATTGTATTTATACATATTTTAAACAATGTTAATTTTGATAACAAATACAACTGTAATCAAAATAAATATTGTTTAAAAATGTTTAATTCATATACGAATCGCGTCCGAATTACAAATACGCTTAGCACACATGTATTTACAAATTTATCCAATCGATTAAAACCGTTCACAATTCCAATCATCCGTTTACGAAAATAATTGGGAAAACGTGGATAAAAATCAGTGTCTAATCCCTTTGCGAGATACAAGGGTTAAAAATAATAAATAAGCAGAATAGAAGCTTATCTTTTTTGAAAACTTGTCGCTTTTTTACCTGGAGTGACAGTTTGGTTGATAAGCTCAATTAATTTAGAAGTTTTCTTATTTTCGCCGAGGATGGTAATCCCTTCTCCTTAAATAACTCTTGGTACGGGAGCCTTATTATGGGACAGGTGCTTATAAAAGTATAACCACATTTCCATTCGGCTAAGGTTGATTACTCACAGGGGATGACTGAAAAGAGAAAGACAGAAAAATCAACAGACAAGGAAAAAACTTAAATAATATAAGATCAAGCACAGAAATGTAAAGCAAGTATTATTTTTGTCTGTATAAAAATATGTTTGATGACGTTTTTGTCGTCTAAAAGATTCGACGGCTAGTGACTTACCATCAGGCCGGCTCGAAAATTATAGTAAATGTCTGACGAAATTTCGGGGCAAATAAAGTAAAAACTATTTATAACCTATCCGACCATCGTGGAGCCTCGTCGTGAAAAAGTATTGATTTAAAAGTTAACTTGTGATGTTAAAATATACCTATGTATTTTCTAAATAAATAAGATGTACTACGAAATCCAACTACTCGCCCACATAGTAACAGAACTGTTTGAAAAATGTCTTGAAGCTTTGTTAGTTGCTTATACAACGTGTAAATGAAATAACGCACATCCTCAGACACCCCAATTAGAATAACTTGTTACAATCATAATGCATGCATTGAATTTAGTTTTTTATTTGCGTAAATATTGTTTTTTGAAGAAAGTATAAACTCGATTAAAAGTAAAAAGCGTGGTCACTATAAATTTGCGCACGCACACAAACACACGAAATGGTTGCTATGATAAACAGACGACAGCGATCTGATAGGAACGAAATACCTACGATACGATATAAACAAAATGTTTCAAATTTAGTCTTTATACAACACTCTGATAGAGTGGGGTTTACAAGAATGATGTATGAGTAATTTGTCAGCTACTGTTGATATTTCCAAAGATATGACTACCTATTTCTTTCCATCACACTTTTCGGCTTTGGAGTGGACAGTTGTTTGTTAATAACATGCACACGATCCATTGTCTCATAATATTGTAAATGACTATTTAGTTACCTAGCATTATTGATAGATAAAGTAAAAGAATATCAATGAGAGAATAAAGCAAGATCGACGTGTGTAAATTAATAGTTACATTAATAGAATAATCAAATAACTTACAGGATAAAATCACATTATTTTAGTCCACTTAACACTGTCTTCACTGTTCCCTCACGCATCACATCTTTTCACTGTTTTAAAAGCAGCTAGAATGTATCAACTTAACTCCTAGGCACTTTTTGTCTCCTCACAATAAACTAGTGATTTAACATTTTCCCACAGTGAAAAAGTCCGGGGGCGACAAGTTAACATCAAGATGATGCAGAACGTTCGACACCAGCACCGTCATGTTGATAATTACAATTTTGTTCACACAATTACAATATTTTTTCGCAACTCTCGCTGACAGATTCCCGATGGATGACTACCTAGATACTTGTCATAACTTGTCAAAGCGCATCGCCAGCGCTAGTCATTGGCCAGCGCGGGCGACACATCACGTCTCGCTCTTGCCTGTTGATTATTACGTAAGCGAAAGATAGATGATAGATATTTTCGTGGTAAATTGTGTGTATTGTCTTTTGCCGCTATTGTGTTGTACTAATGTGTGCGTTCGTGTGACCGGACGTCGAACCATTAAACAAATGCATTTTAAAAGAAGGCGTTCTACTTTGACTTAAGGTTTATTTTCGTATATTTCAACTTTTGAAATAAATGAGTGACTATAATTTACGTTATTTTTATTATTTTAGAACAAAAAATAAACAATATTAAAAATGACAGTAATGGATTCAGTAGCCGATTCTGAACAAACTACTTTCAGGAAGTGCATTTAAATTTGTTACAGGTTGTATAATTATTATAAGTACTTATGTTTTTAACAAAGTAATACACGTATTTGGCGAAAAATTACAGTATCATTTAAAACGTAGAGTCAACGCAATTCGATTTCTGTAGAAATTGACTCCGATTGTAAGGAAATACGTTATGTATACAAGAAGGTCAAAAGTTTCAGCTTCGTTGTTTATTTCCGAAACTCAAATAACAAGGCTTGAAGTCGCCGAAAGCAACACCGCAGTAATCATTTATAACCGGAGTTACAAATGATTAGAAATTCGCAAAAGTTGAAAAAGTAAATCCGTAAATATACATTTTTAAATAATTTAAGTGACGATGTCTCTTGGGTCTGACAGCGATAAGAATATCAAAGTGAGGCTCGACGTCGGCCAAGCACAAACATTTTTATCTTAAATTTTCAAACCTAAGAACTTTGTTTCAAAATCTCGTAAGGAGCTTTTTTATTACGAACGAAAATGTGCTTTAATTTTCCCATGGCAAAATTCGTTTTGATTTACGGCAATATAATTCTGAAGCAAATTGAACAATAATATAAAACTTACATTAACACTGGAAGGTCACATTTCAATCTGAGGTTTTGTCTTGTGTTTGTAATGAATAATCTCCGGCCTATCTATCGAAACAACTGAAAGATAACATCGGCGGCTAATTCAGACAGATTGCCTGGGACTTAATTCTGTCGAAGAAATTTATGTGGCTGATATTCAGCACGGGCCTGCGGTTAGTTGGCTACGAAACCACACTGATGACGAAGTTAAGATAACGACAAATTAATAACTGAGTGCTAGTGCTCGATTGACTTATATAAACAAGTAATGAATTTTATACCTTACCATTTTTAGAGAAACTTCGAAATTTAAATTAGAGTGTGCACACTGTCACCACCATATTTCATTCCAAGGTTCTCATAAGAGCTGATTAAGGAAAATACACGTAGCAAATAGTATATTTGGGAAGATATGATTACTCGACATCATACCTATACCAAACCGTCTGTCCAGTACAGTATAGTAGGCTAAATCCTTCTATTGACTCAAAATGTTACCGTAACGAAAATTAGGAGAGGATGGATTAGATATAGAAATGAATTTGGTAATCATTATTAATTTCATAAGTTTAATACTTTATAATTATACTTCGAGTTATATTATAATTAATTACACAGAAATAATAGCAAATAGTTAAATATCCTCGTTAGCCTTGGTTGGCAACTTGTCTAGGAGAAGGAAAACTCCGAAATTAAACCAAACATTCGGGAGATAGGCCTCGTTAGCCTTGGTTGGCAACCTGTCTAGGAGAAGGAAAACTCCGAAATTAAACCAACTTTCAGGGAGCATACCCGACACAAAACCCCGATCTAAGGTGTAAACCGACCCGTGCCAAGAGATTCGTGGCCAGAGGGTAAGCTGGTCGCAAACGGAGGGTGCCGGTGTTGGTGGTCACAGGGCACAGCTGATATTCCGCCTTACCCCCGTAAAGGGTTCTGCGGGGATGGACAGTCTAGATCCCTAAATCTCGTAGGAACGCTATGGGAACAAAAACTTCTTCTTCTCCATACGGCGGCGACGCGGTTCGCAACCCGTCACGTCTTGTTTCCCGCGAGGGCGAAAAGCGGCCTACGGAAAGCAGGAAAGCAGGTTTGCAACTTTGAATGTTGGAGGAGGAATGAACGGCAAACTGGATGAAGTATGTGAGATGATGGATGATAGAAAGATTGATGTTCTTTGTGTAAATGACACAAAACGAGAAGGGTGTGACACCACCAAGCATGGCGCAAATACGGCGTATTGGTCTGGGGTAGATAGTACCACCAGAGCCTATGAGGGAGTTGATATAATACTGTCTGCGCGAATGAATGAGTGCATAAAAGCGTTTCAATGTGTAAATGCTAGGCTACTGTGGATGAAAATGAAAGTAGGACTTACTTGCCTCTTTATTGTAGGGGTGTACCCGTAACTATATTGATCGGGGCGGTCAATATAGGTACGGGTATGTCACAACATGAGCAAGACGAAAGGCAGGAGTTTTGGGAGAGTTTAAGAGAGATTTTGAGGAACTGCAAGGATAATGAAAGATTGATCTTGTTAGGGGATTTCAATGGATGGGTGGGAGTAAAGCGAGATGGATTTGAAAGGTTGTTAGGTGCATTTGGTGATGAGAGTGTGAACGAAAATAGAAAAGCACTGCTTGAGATTTGTTAAGAGTAGAGCCTTTGTGTGACAAACACCATATTTGATCATAAAAGGATATATATGTATACGCGAGAGGCGAAAAATGTTAGAAGAAGTATGATTTATTTTGTGATAGTAGATGAACGATTGAGAAAGAATGTGTGGGATACAAGAGTATATCGAGGGATCGGCATCCACACAGACCACTTTTTGGTGTTGAGCCGGATAAGTGGACTCTTTAAAGGATGGCAACACCGAGAGCGTAATAAAAATAGGGTCTTGGAAAGAATAAAAGTGGAAAATCTACAAGAGAAAGATGTGAAAGATGAGTATAAACTAAGATTGATAAGAATCGGATTGGCGGAATATCAGTAAGATTTGAGAGGTTCGATGGCATAAATGATATGGAAAAATTATGGCAGGCCCTTAAAGAAGAGGTAGTATGTGTAGCATTTGAAGTATGTGGTGTGATCAAGAGAAGGAAAATACGAAAGGTTAAGAATACATGGTGGGACAAGGATGTACAATCAGCAGTGTCAGAGAAGAAGAAAGCTTGGTCAGATTGGTTAGCTGCCAGAGCAAATGAAAGAATGGGAAAAGCAACGAGTGTAGACATAGATGAAGCAAGAAACGAGTTTGTTAGGTCAAAAAGAATAGTGAAAGAAATGGTTAAAAGGAAAAAAGAGGAAAAGAAAGATGAGTTTGATAGCAGATTATCTGACGATTTCCATAGGAACATTAAATTTTTCTGGAAATCCGTTCGTGCTGTTCGAGGAAGAACTCAATCCTCAGAACACATATTCATCAGAGACGAGAATGGAAATATAGTAAATGGTGAATCGTGCATGCTGAAGAGATGGAAAGAGTATTTTGAAAGTGGTTCGGCGATACACCGAAACCGTAGGTTCTAGGCGACTTGGGAAGGATTAATGGAATGGACTGTATTCAAAGGATAGCGGGTTTTAGTCGCCTAGGATTGGAATGGGAGAGATGATTGTGAATGGGTATAGGATATTCCAAGGATGAAAGGGACTTACCTTGTTCGACAATCTTCTTCGTCTCAGAAGGGCAGTCTCCTGGTGGTTTCGGGATGAAGCTGCTGGATTCACTTCACTACACAAATCACCTTCACTTGCGATCGGTTTATATAAGCGGTAATAACTATAGCGGGAGCGGCGCGGTGATACGGTATGGTGGACGCGTATTTAGCGAATCGAATGCTCTCGAAAGTTCTGGACTGTCACTCACGTCGACGATCGCCGCGACCAATCCGCGGAAGGCGTGCCCCTCCTTCGCGAATGGGAGACAGGGACGGAAAATATGGTATCGCTCGCACTAGAACAGCATGGAACGATTGACGTTGATGCGATTAGTTATAGATAGGAAGGTAGATGGCGCTCCCATATCCCCCCGGCCCTAAAGGGTTGCCTTTAAAAAAAATAGAATTGAACTTAGCTATGTTGGGTGTACTACCGCATAACCCATCAATAGGCTAAGACAGCGATATGACAATAAAATTCATCTAAATTAACTTTAGCGAAAACTACAAACGCAATAATAGCGAAAACTACTAACTACATACTTAAACTAAGAGGTAGGTCCAACTTCAGGCTAGATCTCACTGAGTTGGAAGCGACAGAGACATACAACAGGGCGCACGTAACTCCCTTTAGCGGTTTTCTCGGTAACAACGCGAGTTGTACCGTCCTTAGAAGTATGCAATTTCTCTACGATGACTAACGGCCATGAAAGCGGCGGAGCATTATCATGTATTATGACGACCAACGTACCCTCCTGTATAGGGGATGCAGGACTATTCCACTTGGATCTAGCCTGAAGCTGGTGTAGATATTCCACACGCCAGCGCCGCCAGAACGACTGCACGAGCTTATCCAGCAGAGTATGTCTCTGGAGCAAGCTTGAAGAGTCTGCTTCAGGAGCCGGAAATGACGATAATGGCACTGTGTTCAGAAAATGTGCAGGGCTTAACGCGGATGGTTCTGCAGGGTCACTACTCAATGCCGTGAGCAGACGCGAGTTGATCAATGCCTCGATTTGAGCAAGGACAGTTAAAAACTCTTCGTAAGAGAGGATCTGTTGACCTATAACCTTGAAGAGATGCGTTTTAATTACTTTGACCATGCTTTCCCAACATCCACCGAAATGTGGTGATGCTGGTGAAATAAACTTCCAGTCAATATGATTTATGGAAAGTTCTTCCTGAAGACGAGTACGATATTCTTCCCTGAGAAACTTATAAAGGTCGCGTAAATAAGAGCTTGCGCCCACAAAACAAGTGCCGTTATCCGTGTACAAACACTGTATAGGGCCACGCCGTGAGAGAAATCGTTTAAGGGCTGCCAGGAATGACACCGTGCTTAAATCTGTCGCAACTTCAATATGCGTAGCGCGCGTCGTTAAGCATGTAAAAATACATAGCCAGGCTTTACGGCTTTTAACCCCTCGACCACGCACTGGCGTATACTGCAGTGGTCCTGCGTAATCACAACCGTTGTGTGTAAACGCTTTAGCAACCTGGTTGACGCGCTGGCTAGGGAGATCGGCCATGGGAGGGAAAGTCGGACGCGGACGAAATTTGAAACAGACGTTACATTTATGTATTCTGTGACAAATTATTCGTCGAGCGGCTAAAATCCAATACTTATGCCTAAGTAAGGACATAAGCAACTCCGGACCAGCATGGAGGTGCTTCTTGTGATAAAAATCAACAAGAAGGTCGACAATATGATCATGTCGCGGCAGAATACAAGGATGTTTGTAGTTATAAGGTTCATCCAAATTTGACAGACGACCCCCAACGCGTATGACGCCGTGTTCATCGAGAAACGGCTTGAGTCTAAGGATAGCGGGAGAACAAGGTACATTGTCTTTTAAATTTTGAATGTCGTTACTAAAAGGAACAGCTTGTACAGCTCGTAGTAACCTATATTCTGCGAATTTGATATCAGTACTTGATACAAAAGTCTCATTAGGTAGGTGCCTAAGAAACCTATAGACATAAACGATGGCGCGAAGTAACTTAGACCACGATGACATGCGTAGTGCGAGTGCATAGATAGAAGACTCCGCAACCTCAGCAATCACGGGATAAGAAACAGACTTCCGTTCGGGTACATCTTCGTCTTCTGCACTGTGGTCAAAGGGTTGCATGGGCCATTCTGACGGATCATGGGAGATCCAAGAAGGTCCACGACGCCACAATGGATGATGCAGAAGATTAAGTGGAGTGACATCACGAGACAAGCAATCTGCGGGGTTCTCAATACCCGCGACGTGATTGAAACAAGTAGCAGGAACCAGTTCAATCAATTTGCTAACGCGGTTGGCGACAAAAGTCTGCCAGCGATGAGGAGAAGAATGAATCCAAGCGAGCAGTACTTTGGAGTCGGAAAATGCGTATAATTTATTAATGGGGTAGTGGGGCAAAACTGTGTCTTGAACCTTGCGGAGCAACTGAGACAGCAGAAGGGCCGCGCACAACTCCAGTCTCGCAACTGAAATGGTTTTAACAGGCGAGACCTTAGACTTGGCACAAAATAACTGCACCGAGTAGTTAGAACCAATGCGGACTTGCAAATATACGACTCCGCCGTAAGCACGCTCGCTGGCGTCAGCGAAATAGAAATAGAAATAGAATAGAAATAGAAATCATTTATTTGCATAAATAAGGTACAGAAAGTTCTTAGTTACATAATATTACCTCTTATTCTGCCTATAATTTAGGCGTGCAAATATACAAACATAAAAACATAAATTTAATCATGCACAGCTTCCAATTGGGATTACATAAAACACATAATTAACCTTAAACAATAACAGAGATTTTTCAACAGACATTCCCTGCTCCCCCCCGTGGGATCTCCACCTTGTCGTGGTGGGGGGGCTTAGTAACCGTGGATTGGTGACCCGCGGTGAAGCTAAGAGGGATCCAGGAGGGGACGCTCCGCGTGGGCTTGACGGAGGCCTGCGCTGGATGCGTCCAAAGGGGCGGGTGCGAGGGACAGTTCTTCTGTCCCTCGCAGTCGGGTGCGGTCGCGGGAGGAGAGGCGTGTCGGTGTTGCGTTGCCGCGCGCCCTATCTCCCGCGACCAAATGGAGGCGCACCATCGTTGCGTCGCGGTGGGGCCGCAGAGGAAGAGGAGATGCGGTGTTGCGTTGCCGTCCTCCCTATCCTCTGCGGCCGCTGAGTGTTTTGGCGGCGGAGCCCAACACCTTCATCCGCCGCCAAGGGGGTTTTGTTCGGGGCCCGCCTGACCATCTGGCGGGCCAATACCCGTCGGGGGGTAGCGACGAATGCTTATGCGAATCCCCACCCTCCGACACACGGGTACATGAGGAATACGGGTTGGTTTTTAGTCAGTAAGAGTCTGACAGTCCCCTTCGTCCTTCCCCCGGGGCGGAGGGACTCCATGAGGATTTTCCAACCCGATACCAAAAAAAAAAAAAAAAAAAAAAGACATTCCCTGCTGAAGACATGGAACAGTTACATACACTAAACCTATACTTTTTTTTTTACAACTTGTAATCTAAATATTCGAGTATACTGTAGAAACATTTATCTAATAATATATTGATTAATGCATGCTTAAATTTAAAAAATGGTAGTGTTTTTATAGTGCTCAGGATTTTATTAAACAATTTAATACACATGATATAGCTGTTGTTGGAAGTAAGTGTGAGATGCGTCCTAGGTCGATGTAACTTATTAGCATTAATAGATCGCGGAGCATAGTAGCTCTCTGGTTGTTGAAAAAGACTTTTGTGTTTATAAACAAAGATACAAGATTCTAAAATATACATAGCCGGTAAAGTTAAAATCTTATGTTTTCTAAAGAAAGGACGACACGAATCTGTTTGTTTCAAGCCAAATATAGTTCTTATACATTTTTTTTGCATTACAAAAGCTTGATCTACTTCCACACAACGACCCCATATAATGATTCCAAATCGAAGAATGGATGATACGTAGCCATGGTACGCTGTAATTGCAGCATTTATTGATACTTCGCAACTAATACGTCTTAAAGGGTATACAAAACTATTTAATTTACCACAAATAATATTAATATGATTTTTCCAAGAACAGAATTTATCTAGGGTTATTCCTAGAAATTTATAATTGTCAGTTTCGGTAAGAGAGTATCCGTTATATAATATCTTTAGATTTAATGGTTTCGTTCTGTAGGTATGAAATTGCATAAATTTTGTCTTCTTAATGTTAACTTTTAAATTATTGGCTTCTAACCATTCTATAGAACTTTCAAGTGCTGTATTTATTTCTTGTTCGTAGAAGTTTTTATCTTTGCCCTTTATGATAATGGTAGTATCATCTGCAAATAGCACACATTCATGATTGATATAATTGGGAAAGTCGTTTATGTAGAGCAAAAACAACAGAGGACCCAAAATACTGCCCTGTGGCACGCCCGTCATGTTTACCCTAAACGAAGATTGAAATGATTCCAATGTTCTAAATTGCTCGTTATAGTTTGTTCTTTCTACCTTTTGCTATCTGTTCGACAAATATGATTTCAACCAGTCATAAGCCGTACCCCTAACACCGTATCTAGATACTTTTTCCAGTAAACGTTCATGATAAACGCAGTCAAGCGCTTTACTCATGTCCATAAAGAGGACGGAAACAGGTATTTTGTTGTCAATTGAGTCTGTTATAGATTTGACTAACTAAAAAGCTGCTAAAGATGTGCTTCTATTTTTACGAAAACCATTTTGTTCGTCTTTTATAATATTGTGTTTTTCAATAAAATTTGTTAATCTATTGTAAAATACTTTCTCTAATATTTTTGAAAATATAGGTAATAATGTCACCGGCCTGTAATTACCCATTTCAGTTTTGTCGCCGTTCTTTTTATATAATGGCTTTACTACCGATTTTTTTAAAACTTCAGGGAATATTCCTTGCTCTAATGACATGTTAATAATATATAAAAGAGGTTCCAGAATTATGTGAATTGACAGTTTTACGATATCGGTAAGAATTCCATCATAGCCACTAGCTTTGGAATTTGTTAAAGACATTATAATTTTTTCAAGATCTTTAGCCTCTAATGGATACAGAAATATAGATTTATCTGTAGACTTAATCTTTTGCATGTGAGTTGCATTCGATTGCTTGTTATCGTGTAAGTTAGTGCTAGCAGCAGTGTTTATAAAAAAATCATTCAACTTATTTGCAATGGTATTCGGATTTATATAATCATGGCCGTCAATACTAATTTTGGAAATGCATGTGGTATTACACTCGGCAGTGGTATGCTTTTTAATTATATTCCACGCAGCTTTGCACTTGTTGTGCGATTTTTTTATGTAATTAGTATTATTATTTTTTTTTGATGTTAAGATGCATTTTTCAATAAATTACAGTAGTTTTTATACTTCGCTCTATAAAATTCAGTATTTTTGTGCTTTAACTTATAATGTCATGTACTTTTATTTTTACAACTTAGTTTTATTCCTTTTGTTAGCCAATTTATTTTACAAAACGCTTTATTTGTTACTTTTACACGAATTACGGGGAAACACTAATTATAAAACAGCAAAAAAGTGTCAAAGAACTGCCGAAATGCTTCGTTTGCTGTGGATTCTTCATAAACTTCATTAAAAGACAAACATGATAAATAGTATATAAATTTAGCTACATTTTCTTTACTGTAATCTCGTTTAAGTTCATACCACCATTTTAAGGCAGGTTGATGACGTCTTGTAACAGCCCAAGAATACGTTTGTGCTGTGTGGTCTGATAAACCTAAATCATGTACTTTTGCACAGCCTCTTTCAATGTTTGTAATAATGTGATCAATACAAGTTTGCGTCTTTTCCGTTACTCGAGTAGGCGTTATGATAACGTGTTTAATGTTATACGTATCTAACAAAAAGTTATATTCTCTACTTTCCTTAGATGATTTTGAAATATCTATATTTGTATCCCCACACAGAACAATTTTCTTACGTGTATTTCGACTAAGTAATCTTAAAAGGGTATCAAGTTTGTTGAGAAATATGTTAACATTTGAAGAAGGTGTTCTATAAAGACAAATTAATAATATACCATATTGAATGAGTTCTAATCCACAACACTCAAATGTACAGGTTTCGTTAATATTTTGCATATCCTGTAAAACTCTAAATGCGATGTCATTTCGCAAGACAATAATAACGCCTCCTCTTTTGGAAGCCTTCCTCGAGTAAAAGGCAGCTGTGGTATATCCTTTTAAACGAAAGTATTTTTCTGTACCATGGAGCAAGAACGTTTCACTTAGACACAGTACATCTATGATAATACCATTATTTTCTAAATCTACTATGGTGAATGAAATTTCATCACGTTTCATCACGAAACCTATTAAGTTGATGGTACATCCATCTACCAACCCAAGATGACGCGGAATAGTAATTTGATTGAGCGCGGTAAGCTCAATACAAAACTGGCCCCAAGCGGCGACAATATGGTCAGGGGGTGTTTCATCCCACTCACACTTTGATAGCCAAAGCTCTTTGATCAAGAGCTTGGCGTACAAAATTGTGGGAGCCACAAAACCCATTATGTCCCATAGTCGAGCCACTGTGGACAGCATAGTGCGTTTGGTGCACTTATCATCTGTCGGTGAGACGCCAAACCGAAAACTATCGCAGGATTTGTCCCAGCGTAAACCGAGAACCTTATGCGGTACAGACTTCTCAAACTCAATGTCTGGAGAAGCCTTATGAGAATCTGGTATGCGTGCGAGAACCTCCTTTATTCCGCTTCCCTTATTCCAATCCTAGGCGACTAAAATCCGCTATCCTTTGAATACAGTCCATTCCAAGTCGCCTAGAACCTACGGTTTCGGTGTATTGCCGAACCATTTTTTTGGTGCATTTTTTTGCAAAATACATAGCCAGGCTTTACGGCTTTTAACACCTCGACCACGCACTGGCGTATACTGCAGTGGTCCTGCGTAATCACAACCGGTGTGTGTGTCTGATGGAGTTCGTCACAAAGTGTTCCACTTAGAAGAACTGAACTCTTTGACCCTGAAGCACGCCAAGGCTAGAAGTGGCTCCTCATCTCTGGACAAGAATGGCGCCGTGACTGCCGGTTCGTCGAGCACAGTCCACAAACGTAAATAGTTTTATTTTAGTGTTTACAACTTCCATACTGAGACTCCCTCTTTCTATATATTTGCTTTGAACTGTAGTTTATTAAGCTGTTTCCATTTATAATTTTCTTTACCCACTTTCATAAATTATTGTTTCTCAATTCTTTGTTATAGTTAGATGTCACCAAACTCACAATATTTTATTTCCCCGTACAAACAACAAAACAAGTAACTGTCAAAGTGACGTTGTCAATTGTTAATGTCAATGATGTTAATAATTATTTATTGCGTTCGGAAACTGCATCTAACAACTTTCATCGTTCCTATCTCGGTTACTTATTTTTTGTAAGCTGGCGGGTGGTGCTGGTACCCGTATTGCAGTGTAGTTAAGTTTTTAATTAAGGTAGTTTAACTTTGACCTAATTTTTATAATATTTATTTTATTTATTATATATATTTTTATCTATGTATGCCATCGATGATACATACTGGTCTGCCGACGAATCACCTGCTTCTTCTGATAATGACAGTTTCGCATCTGCTGATGGTGCTTTGAGTGACTGCTTACGACTTTCGTTTGCCAATAATTGTCGAGTAGCGTTGAACATTTGTCACTTAAATGCTCAAAGCATCCCGAGCCATTTCAGTGACTTACTGGATCTTGTGGCGGATGTCAATGTACATGCCATCCTGATTTCAGAGAGTTGGCTCAAACCTGCTCTTCTTTCAACTTCTTTCTCTCTCCCCGGCTTCATTCTAATACGGAATGACCGAGTCGGGAGGAGAGGGGGTGGGGTTGCAATCTATCTCCGCAGTTCTTTTTCTTTTAAAATCCTCGAATCTTCTAATCCCGTTTCTTCGCCTGCGGAGTACTTATTCCTTGAGGTTGACGTCAAGGGAGCGAAAGCTGTTCTTGGCGTCGTCTACTGTCCCCCTACTGTCGATTATTTCTCCAGTCTCGAATCGATTCTGGAATCTATAGGGTCACTGTATGAACATCACATCATCATGGGTGATTTTAACACCGATCTCCTTTCTCCCACCTCTAGTCGTTCCAGTAAACTCCTCGACGTCATCGAGTCAGCCAGCCTTCACATTTTGCCATTGCAGGCCACCCACCACAATAGCAGTGGGGTGGACACGTGGCTCGACTTGATCCTTACGTCAAATCCTTCCCTAGTGTCATCGCACGGTCAACATCCAGCTCCTGGTTTTTCCCGTTATGACCTTATTTTCCTTACTTACCGCTTAAAACCTCCTAAATCCCCTCCCAAAGTCCGTTACATGCGTTGTTTTGGTCGCATGGATGTTACTAAACTTGTTCAGGATGCCTGTATGCTAAATTGGGACAACATGTTTTCTGCCTCCACGGTTAATGAAAAAGTAAATATTTTTAACAGCACGATTTGTGGTTTATACGACGTGCATGCCCCGGTGAGGCGGGTCAAGCTGAAGCGTCCTCCAGCGGGTGCTGGCTTACGGTGGGTGTCCGAATGGCAATGCGCCGTAGGGATCGGGCCTTCAGGAAATATAAAAGGGAACGGTGCGAGGAAAACTGGGCGCTTTTCAAATCTGCAAGGAATCGGTGTAATCAAATGGTGCGAAATGCAAAACGCCGACACATTCTCAACAATATAACTTCTTCATCGCCTGCCAATATCTGGAAGTTCCTTGGAACTCTTGGTATTGGCAAGCAGCATCGATGTGACTTCCGTCTGACACTTGGTTTGGATGATATTAACCAATATTTCACCACTTCCACTCCATTGGATCATCAGACCAAGTGTCTGGCAGTTAATTGCCTAAATAACTTACCCGAACTCGACATTGAATTTTTCCAATTTTCTCCAGAGACTTTGGATGATATCAAAAAGATAATCCTTTCCATAAAATCTAATGCCGTGGGACATGACAACATCAGCCGCCGTATGGTCATTACCATCTTGGACCAACTCCTGCCGGCGATCTCCCACGTCATTAACTTTTCCCTTGAGTCTGGTTCCTTTCCGTCCTTGTGGGGAAAAGCCCACGTTATCCCTCTTGCCAAGACTTCCAATCCTTCTCTTCCCAACCACTTTCGACCCATATCCATTCTACCTTTCCTTTCAAAAGTGCTAGAGGCCTGTGTACATAAACAATTGGGCCGGTTTATACACCGGCATAATTTGTTGAGTCAATACCACTCCGGATTTAGACCTGGCCATAGCACTACTTCCACTCTCCTCAAAGTGACTGGCGATATTCGAGAGGGCATTGATAACTCCAAAGTAACGGTTTTGGTTCTAATTGACTTCTCCAATGCCTTCAATACCGTCAGTCACGACCTCCTTTTATCCGTCCTCTCCTATCTTAAGGTTTCACCTAAGGCTCTGGATTGGTTCTCAACATATCTTCGAGGGCGTCAGCAGTCAGTACACCTTGATGGGTCATACTCAAGATGGGCTGACATTAAAGCTGGTGTCCCTCAAGGCGGTATTCTCTCTCCCTTGTTATTTTCTATTTTTATAAATCTCATAACTAAAAATCTTCAGTGTTCCCATCATTTGTATGCCGACGACTTGCAGATATATACCCAGGTAAATGTAGAGTCGCTGGCTAGGGCAATTGACATGGTAAACAAGGATTTGGCGGAAATACAGAATTGGACAACAAGGTTCGGGCTAACTGTAAACCCAAATAAAAGTCAGGCTATTGTCTTGGGTAGCCAAGGCCTGATACGAAAGTTAAACAGAACAGCTTTGCCAACCATCATATACAACGGTACGGACATAGACTGGTACCCTGTGGTTAAAAATCTTGGGCTATATATGGATTCCACACTTAATTGGCGAACTCAAGTGACCCAGGTGAGTCAAAAGGTCACCGGCACCCTACGGACTCTTTACCGCCTCAAGAACATACTCCCATCCAAGACCAAGACAATGCTTGTGCAGACCCTGATTTTCCCCTTAATCGACTATGGTGATGTATGTTACTTTGACCTGAATGCAGACCTTCTCAACAAACTCGACCGTCTTCTCAATAACTGCATTCGATTCGTTTTCAATCTTCGCAAGTATGACCATGTGTCTACTTATCGTTCCCACTTGAAGTGGCTTCCTATTCGTCATCGTCGCAGTTTGCGTGCTCTCACTACCCTCTATACTATTCTTACGTCTCCTTCTTCCCCAAATTATTTAACTTGCCAATATCAGTATCTGTATTCTAACCACGACCGAAACTTGCGATCGTCTAATAATCTTCTTCTTACTATCCCTTCTCATAACACATCTCTTATTCATTCTTCTTTTCTCGTACAGTCTATTCTCCTCTGGAATGCCCTCCCTCTAGAAATCAGGATGTGCAACACCAAGTACAAATTTAAAGCGAAAGTAAAGGAGCTCCTGTTGGCAAGACCAGCGGATGTGTCATAGGATTCGTATCTTTATTTCTATCTACATTACTTATTATTACGTAGTTACTGTATAGAGGCTTTATGTATTCTCTCTTTAGTGCTCATATTATATTATAGTATGTATGTATTTATTGCATATATATTGTATATATATATGTATAGTGTATGTATGTATACCTACTTATTTAAGTATTATACTATTATACATAATTATGTCTATTATTTGTAATATTGTAATTATAGTAAGTATTTAATACACCTACTACGTGTCTCAGCACCGCTCAAAGGTAGACTGGCAGATAATGCCCAAGGCATTAAGTCAACCTGTACACAATTAAGTGTATTAATAAATAAATAAATAAATAAATAAACGCTTTAGCAATCTGGTTGACGCGCTGGCTAGGGAGATCGGCCATGGGAGGGAAAGTCGGACGCGGACGAAATTTGAAACAGACGTTACATATATATATTCTGTGACGAATTATTCGTCGAGCGGCTAAAATCCAATATTTATGCCTAAGTAAGGACATAAGCAACTCCGGACCGGCATGGAGGTGCTTCTTGTGATAAAAATCAACAAGAAGGTCGACAACATGATCATGTCGCGGCAGAATACAAGGATGTTTGTAGTTATAAGGTTCATCCGAATTTGACAGACGACCCCCAACGCGTATGACGCCGTGTTCATCGAGAAACGGCTTGAGTCTAAGAATAGCGGGAGAACAAGGTACATTGTCTTTTAAATTTTGAATGTCGTTACTAAAATGAACAGCTTGTACAGCTCGTAGTAACCTACATTCTGCGAATTTGATATCAGTACTTGATACAAAAGTCTCATTAGGCAGGTGACTAAGAAACCTATAGACATAAACGATGGCGCGGAGTAACTTAGACCACGATGACATGCGTAGTGCGAGTGCATAGATGGGAGACTCCGCAACCTCAGCAATCACGGGATAAGAAACAGACTTCCGTTCGGGTACATCTTCGTCTTCTGCACTGTGGTCAAAGGGTTGCATGGGCCATTCTGACGGATCATGGGAGATCCAAGAAGGTCCACGACACCACAATGGATGATGCAGAAGATTAAGTGGAGTGACATCACGAGACAAGCAATCTGCGGGGTTCTCAATACCCGCGACGTGATTGAAACAAGTAGCAGGAACCAGTTCAATCAATTTGCTAACGCGGTTGGCGACAAAAGTCTGCCAGCGATGAGGAGAAGAATGAATCCAAGCGAGCAGTACTTTGGAGTCGGAAAATGCGTATAATTTATTAATGGGGTAGTGGGGCAAAACTGTGTCTTGAACCTTGCGGAGCAACTGAGACAGCAGAAGGGCCGCGCACAACTCCAGTCTCGCAACTGAAATGGTTTTAACAGGCGAGACCTTAGACTTGGCAAAAACTAACTGCACCGAGTATTTAGAACCAATGCGGACTAGCAGATATACGACTCCACCGTAAGCACGCTCGCTAGCGTCAGCGAAACCTGTTAAGTTGATGGTACATCCATCTACCAACCCAAGATGACGCGGAATAGTAATTTGATTGAGCGCGGTAAGCTCAATACAAAACTGGCCCCAAGCGGCGACAATATGGTCAGGGGGTGTTTCATCCCACTCACACTTTGATAGCCAAAGCTCTTTGATCAAGAGCTTGGCGTACAAAATTGTGGGAGCCACAAAACCCATTATGTCCCATAGTCGAGCCACTGTGGACAGCATAGTGCGTTTGGTGCACTTATCATCTGGCGGTGAGACGTCAAACCGAAACTATCGCAGGATTTGTCCCAGCGTAAACCGAGAACCTTATGCGGTACAGACTTCTCAAACTCAATGTCTGGAGAAGCCTTATGAGAATCTGGTATGCGTGCGAGAACCTCCTTAGAGTTGCTTGTCCATTTGACAAGATCAAACTGGCCTCGCTTGAAAAGCTGAATAAGCTCTTCACAAAGCGAAATTGCTAGCGGAGCGGATATGACACTACAGGCAATGTCATCCATGTACTAAGCGGAAGTGGCAACAGCCACTGCGGCGGGAAAGTGATCGCCTTCATCAGCGATCAACTGGCGAACAACTCGTAACGCGTGATATGGGCTAGACTTTAGTCCAAAACAAACACGATTGAACTGATACACAGATAAAGGTTCTTTCTTGTCAAAACGATAAAAGATCCGTTGAAATCTACGGTCAGATTCGCGAACGCCGATATTGAGAAACATTTGGCGGCAATCAGCTGACAGAGCGATTTGCAAAAAAAACAAACTTTATTATGATGTTAAATAAATCAACCTGTAGATTGGGGCCGGCATGCAGAATGTCATTAATCGACTGACCCGATGTAGTCTTACAACTAGCGTCTAAAACCACACGAAGTTTAGTAGAGGTTTTGTCTTCGCGAACTACGCCGTGATGCGGGATATAATATGAGGGCAGAGAGTTGCCCTCGTTGTTTACAACTACACTCAAAAAACCTTTATCTATGTAGTCACGAATGACGTCATTATAGGCGCTGCGTAACTTAGGTGATGCATCAAGTTTACGTTCCAAACAATGGAAACGTCTGAGCGCAGCAGCGTATGAGTCGCCTAACGAATAAGGGTCACCACAGAATGGCAACGCCACAACGTATCTGCCACTGTCGTCACGAACAGTGGTAGCGCGGAAATGCTCTTCACACTCGAGATCTTTACGGCTCATCGAGGGCGGTGCGGTAACCTCTTCCAGCTCCCAAAATCGCTTGAGAAGAGAATCAATATTGTTTTCTTGAAGAACAGAACAACAGCAAGACGTAATGTATTGAGAAGTACGGTACCCATAATCACATACCCAAATACCGTCTCAATAGCGGGCGGTAAGTTATTTTGCTCACTACGTACCACTTTAGTTAGTAGCAAGTGCGGGAATATTGCGGCTCCGATCAAAACATCAATGTCTGCCGGATTCGCAAACTCCGAGTCCGCTAGCGGCAATGACTCGAGGTGTGTGAGAAGCGATACGTCCACATTAGCGTTTGGCAATGTGTCCGTAATACGCTCCACGATAAGCGAAGAAATGTTAAAATTAATGTCCCTATCAAAACGCGAATGTATTTTAATATCTACGGAACCCTTGCAATGTTTTTCTGATCCGCCTATCCCTCGGATTATTGAGTTCATATTTTTAAAGTTATTCTATAATCCGAGGCGTTTGAACAATTCTAACGTTATTAAATTGGTCTGAGATGCGCTATCTAGCAGACAACGTACCATGTGCGGCGACCCATTAACATCATATATGATAACTAGCGCTGTCGCTAACAGGACAGTCTTAGACGCCATACATGGCGGCCTAGCACTGCTCTGATCACTACAAGCGCGCGAAGGCCGTCCGCGCGTGCGTGCCGCCCGCGCAATGGATGTCGTACACAACGATATCTCATTCTGAATCGTTGGGGACGCAGTTATCGTAGTCTGCACTTGCGACGTAAGTGTGTCAAGGTTAGCGGCGTGGCTTGACAACGTGTTACCTTTATCGAAGTGAAGCAATGAATGATGTTTTTTATTGCATAAGCGACACTTTGTCTTCCTAAAACAATTACTTGTTTTATGTTTTATGCTTAAGCAATTAAAGCAAGCTTTGTTATCTTTTACGCATTTAAAACGAGCGGTTGCATTCAAATTATCGAAGGCGGGACACTTGTATAGATGATCGTGCACTATATTACTGCACAGACACTTCTGTGAATTATTACCATTAGATTCTGAGCATGTTACGTAAGGTTGTGGATTAGGGACCGAGTTATTATTACTATTTCGCGATTTATTCAACCTTTGTTTGTTGCTGTTAGTGTCAGACGGGCCAGGTGAACCAGACTGCGTATTATGAAATATTCGACACCGATCTTTGATGAACGAAATAAAACTATCTAGTGTAGGTATTTTATTATTGCGTTCCGTCATCTCGAATGCGCGAATTGTATCAGTGTCAAACTTTTTTAAAGCGAGTTGAAGCAACATAAAATCGGAAAGATCTTCTAATTTTAAGTTCCTAAGAGAATTAACCGCGGTTACTAAGTTATCAATAAACAGCTGGAAATTCGCGACAGACGCGTTGCCGGACAGTTTGAGATTTAAAGCTTGGTCAAAGTAAGTAGCCGCTAGGACGCGCGTGTCCTGATATCTATCAAGTAGTGACTGAAATATGACCTGATAATTCTCAGCACTGGGTGTGACACCTGCAAATACGGACTGGGCCTTCGGTGACAGTTTACCTATTAAATAGTACAACCTGTCAGCATCTGTCAGAGAACCATTATCGTGCACTGTAGACTTAAAACTCGCATAGAATAACGGCCAATTTCGTATATCGCCGTCAATCAACATAATCTCGATTGGCGGTAATCTCGGTTTGCGGGCAACGGGCTCTGCTGAACATTTACCCTCCAATTGCGATTGTATACGCTTAATAATACAATAAAGATCTTCGAGTGAGGTGTACGCCTGATAGTTCGGTTTTTCATCAGGATTGATAGAAAGTAATCTTGCGTTATAATCGTCTAACAACTTATGAAAATCTGTTCGAATACTATCTACTGTCATACAACAACTGAGAAATGCTTCGCTATTACTGTCAGACATAGATACAGTTTTTGAGCGTTCATAGATGTTTTGAATGCGCTCAAATAAAATATTACGTTTTGCTTCTAAGATTGTCATCTCTTTGTCTTCCGACACGCGTGACTTCTTTTGTTGTGACATGCTTACGTAAGTATAAGCTAATGAGAACGAAACAAAATAAGAATATCTAATGTACCTATTATTTTACCTAAGTAGGCTAAGTAGGCAACACTTTAGAGCTGTGGAATTTATTTATTTATTTATGTAGTACAACTGCTCACTTCACTTACAGTTGCCCAAAACGTGTAGTGAGCCATTACATTTAGATAGGTACATAATATAAGGTAACTTAATTTCTAATAGTTGAAATGACTATGAAGTCATTTGACACGAAAAATACATTTTACATACAATTAAAAACATATACAGTTTGATGACAAATATGTCCACATCCGGATATTTAACAATTATATTATTGAGCAGTGTGAGTGCCTGAGTAGTAGGCGCGTACTGCGCGGTGCAGGTTCGTACCTGTGGCGCGGCGAGTAGGCGCCGCGAGCGCAATCGCGTATATTGGTTCGGTGCTGAGATCGAACAGCGAGACAACGTATTAGGGTCATCTATTTCATTATGTAGCAGTAAAAAATAATGTAAAAGTAATTTACATTTACGACGCAGTCTTAGTGTGTCGAGGCCTACCATACCAGACACGAAAAGAGACGGATATAAATGAGGGTAAAAGCCATACAACTTTTTGTACAAAAACCGTGCAAATTTACGTTGTACGCGTTCAATCATCGTAATATACTTCTCTTCATGTGGATCCCAGATTACGGAATTATATTCCAGAATACTGCGGACAAAAGCGAAGTACAGCAAAACGATAGCACACCTGCTCTGAAAAGGAATTGACTGCCTCATCACAAATCCCAATGCTTTTAAACTTTGGTTACAAATCGTAGAAATGTGCGAATTAAATGTTAAACATGTATCCAAAGTTACACCTAAGTCTCGTATTTGGCTGACTCGCTCCAACCGGTCACCAGAAATATTATAGTCGTATGTGAGTGGCGAGCGAGAACGAGTAAATGTTACTGTCTTACACTTACTAACATTAAACTCCAAGCGGTTTTGTTCAGCCCAAGCCACTACCCTATCGATATCGCGCTGGAGCGCGTCACAGTCTGCTGTGCTACCGATTCCCAAGAATAGCTTCAGGTCATCAGCAAACATTAAACACTGAGCAGATCTGACAACGCTCGGCAAGTCATTCACCATGATCAGGAACAGAGTAGGTCCCAAGACACTGCCCTGACTGACACCAGAACGAGTGTCATACGAGTTAGACCGGTACTTGCCTAATTGCACATATTGAGTACGATTAGAAAAATAGCTAGTGAATAAGTCGAGGAGTTTAGGAGCGAAACCAAAAGCGGATAACTTCTGCAACAAGAGATCATTCTGGACCCGATCAAAAGCTTTTTGAAAATCAAAATATGTTGCGTCAATTTGCCTTTTATGATCCATTTCCGCAACACAATAGTCAACAAAATTGATTAAATTAGTGGAAGTCGATTTGCCCACTCTAAACCCGTGCTGGCACTCGCTCAGTTGTTGTTTGATCTGTCTGGTGATATGATTATTTATGATATACTCAAATACCTTGCCGAGTGCTGAAAGCACAGCTATAGGTCTATAATTAACTACTTGACTCCTGGAGCCATCCTTGGGTATCGGTGTAACTCGAGACACCTTCCACAAGCTTGGATATGTACCACTTTTTACGGCTAAGTTAAGAATGTGCAACAATGGTTCTTTAAAAATGCCGATGCAGTCTTTAATAATGTAGGCAGGTAAACCATCGGGACCTATGGATGAATTAGCCTTCAACCGTTTCACCGCTTGCAATAGGTCAGATTCATTGATGTGATCAAGACTTACCCGCGAGGAACAAAAATGGCTGTTGGTCACATTCTCCGTTACATTTATCGGCAAAGATATTGTATCGGTTAAGAAGACAGATTTAAAATGACTTGCAAAAGCGTTTGCCGCATCGGTATGAGTCACTACTTTTCCGCTATACTCAAATTCTGAACAAGTGCTTCGAGACGAACGCTGGGCTCTAACAAACGTCCAAAAAGTCTTTGGATCCTTCTTTATATCCGTCTCCGCGCGCTCAATAAAGTTAACATAGGCTTGCTTTATGAGTTCCTTTGTGCGTTGCCTATAATACCTAAACATTTCTTTATTAAATTCTAACTTAAGTTGCTTATATTTCTTCAGATGAAAATGTTTACTTTTAATATTCCTTATGATATTTGATGTGTACCAAGTTGGGTACGTATGTTTATTGTAATAATTAGGCTTCCTTTTGGTTGGGACATGAGCATTAAAACATGATATAAGATGTGCATAGAAAATACCTAAGGCGTCGTCAACATTGTTACACTTTAATATCTCGGACCATGATAACATTGTCAGGCAGTCGTATAACACATAAAAGTTCGCTCGTTTAAAATTATATTGAGGTGAGTCATGTTGTGGATCTGTGTGGGACGGCGCCGGCGGAAGCTGAGCCCGCTCAGCCGCCGGGTGCTGCACACTCAGGCGGACCCCGAGCGGCGGGTGATGTGCGTCCGGTGGTACTAACGGCTCCACATCTCCAACAACACACACACACTCATCGCTCAAGTTACTTAATACTAAATCTAACATATTACCATAGGTATTTTTTATGTCATTATGTTGTCTCAGCTTACAAAATGATATAAAATAGGCATAGTGTAAATTTACATTTTGACTGCACGAATTTAGATTGAAATCACCCAATATAATGACATCTAATTTTGAAAATCGCTCAATGGCGGTTTCTAATAATGCAAAAGTATTAAGATATTTCTCATCCTTAGAATTAGGAGGAATATATACAACACAGAACAGAATACGTTTGTGTTTCAACGTAACAATAGCTATGACAGTTTCTGTGTCGGTAGCGTAATCGCTAATGTTCTGTATACGTTCGACGGGGAACTGTGTCTGCACCGCCAATAATACTCCTCCCCAACCAGCATCATTAGCGCGGTCATGACGCAACACAGTGTACCCGTCAGGAAACACTTCCCCATCACATACACTACTCACTAAAAAAGTCTCGGTCAAAGCGTAAATATGAGCAGATTCATTCAAAACCGATAATCTAAACATGTTCAATTTCGATCGTAAACCTCGAACGTTCTGATAAAACATTGAATAGCATTTAGGCTTGAACATTTTGTGTACCTTGTTTACGAAATCCATTGCGCCACAATTTAACACATATATCTTCAGGCCAATTGTCACAACACAGATACTTATCTAAGCTTTTAGCTGGAACACATACTTTAAATGAAGCATAGTCACCTAGTCACCGAATTAAAAGTTGCTCGAAATATGAGATTTACAAGACAACTATAGTAGTATTAGTAGCTACATAAAAGTTTACCTACTGATGCGGGTGGAAACAACCATGTGACGGTTATGTGAATATATTAGGAGTATAGCTAGGTGCTATAACTGCCTAGGTATAGCGATATAACGTATAAAAACGTAAATGAATCCGACTCGTATGGATCAAAAAAATGGTTCGGCGATACACCGAAACCGTAGGTTCTAGGCGACTTGGGAAGGATTAATGGAATGGACTGTATTCAAAGGATAGCGGGTTTTAGTCGCCTAGGATTGGAATGGGAGAGATGATTGTGAGTGGGTATAGGATATTCCAAGGATGAAGGGGACTTACCTTGTTCGGCAATCTTCTTCGTCTCAGAAGGGCAGTCTCCTGGTGGTTTCGGGATGAAGCTGCTGGATTCACTTAACTACACAAATCACCTTCACTTGCGATCGGTTTATATAAGCGGTAATAACTATAGCGGGAGCGGCGCGGTGATACGGTATGGCGGACGCGTATTTAGCGAATCGAATGTTCTCGAAAGTTCTGGACTGTCACTCGCGTCGACGATCGCCGCGACCAATCCGCGGAAGGCGTGCCCCTCCTTCGGGAATGGGAGACAGGGACGGAAAATATGGTATCGCTCGCACTAGAACAGCATGGAACGATTGACGTTGATGCGATTAGTTATAGATAGGAAGGTAGATGGCGCTACCAGAAAGTTTATTTGAAAGAACGGCGATAGAGACACCGATAGCTGAAATTAATGGTAATGATAGCAATGATGAAAGCGTTATTGGCGTGGATGAGATTGAAAGAAGAGTGAATGCAGGTAATAGAGTGAATGGAGCTCTGAAGGCGTTTATGAATAGCCAAAACGTGTCCAAAAAGGCACGTTTGGCTGTGCATATAGGGGTATTAGTGCCTACCCTTTTGTACGGTAGTGAAAATTGGGTATGGCAGAAGAGATTTGAAAGTAGAATAAATGCTGTAGAAATGAGAGCACTGAGAAGTATGTGTGGTGTATCTTTGACCGACAGAGTAAAGAATTGTGTGATAAGAGAATGTTGTGGGGTAAAAGAAGATGTAGTGACAAGCATTGAGATAGGCATGTTAAGATGGTTTGGGCACATGGAGAGGATGGATGACGATAGACTGACAAAGAAGATATATAAGGCAAGTGTGAATGGGACAGGACAAAGGGGAAGACCTAGGCGGACGTTCTCTGACCAGATTGGAGACATCCTGGAAAAAGGACAAGTCATCCTGGAAGAAGTACCTGATGGGAGTGAGTGAAGCAAGAGAGGTATGTCAGGATCGTTGCAAATGGCGTTCCGTACTAGAGAGTAGGCAGAGTCCTACCCCTCCGGGAAACAGGCGTGAGTCTATGTATGTATGTATGTAAATATAATATTCTGGGTAAAGGGATTATTGACCTTGAGTAGGTCTTAGTGCGTCTGATGGAAAAGTTTAAGCATTTTCTATCAGGAGATCCGTAAATTGCTACAAAGAGTAATAAACAATATCTTCTTGTGTTTGACACAGATACATAACATAAGGGTCATTTTATCACACTTTAGTTTTACATGACAGCATTCGTGCTATATAACTTGGATTCGTGCTTTACAACTTTCATATTAGTAAACAATCGAATCCTACCTAAATTCAAAATGGTTGACGTCATGAACTAATTTATTTATTTATTTATTTATAAAGGCTATTCTTCTTTGCAGGCGACCCACGGCCTCGTCTCACTTGGTATCACGAGAACAACGTCATAGACGACTCTTACGAGCAGCGACCAGATGGCGTGACAGTCAACACTCTCACTTTTCCCAACGTTGGACGCCAGCATCTGAACTCCAGGCTCATTTGCCAAGCATCCAACACCAACCTAGCAGCTCCAGAGTCCAAGCTTGTGATATTGGATATCAATTGTAAGTACCTCTATTTCTATTACCTGATGTTGGTCACCAGCAATTGGACCCCTCATTTGCCAAACATACAACACCATTCTAGCTGTTCCAGAGTCCAAGATTGTGACATTGGACATCAATTGTAAAAATCCCAATGATTGCTACCCTCAAAGTGGTCGCCAGCATCTGAACTCCAGACTCATCGGTCTAGTATCCAGTATCGACCTAGTTGCTCCAGAGTCCAAGCTTCTGATGTTGGACATAAATTGTAAGTTCACCAATTTTATCTATAACCTAATGTTTATCACCAGCATTTAAACTTCAGGCTCATCTGCGAAACATCCAACACCATCCTAACCGTTTCAGAGTCCAAGCTATATTGAACATCATTAGTAAGTTCGATGGGTTATCTCAAATGTTGGCCATATGCTAGATCTGAACGCAAGGTTTATCTGCTAAGGTTCCAATGCTAAGGCCAGGTTTATCAGTTCCATATCCCTGATCAAACAAACGGTTTAGAAATGTATAGCTTTATTTAAGGACAGTGGTCTAATAATGTCATAAGTCTTCATGTATTTTTCATCATTTTGGCATATTAATGTCAAAAAAATACATATTATTCTTTATATTTAACAAAGAGTTTAATATTTTAACCCTTTCTACTCTTAGTATAACGAGGAAATTGAAAGAATCCAACGCAAATATTTAAGAGCAGTACAGTACCGATGTAACTTAGGCCGTTTGAGTTACGAGGAGTCACTGAATAAATTTAATTTACTTACTTTGCAGTCAAGACGTCTCTTACTTCATGCTATGATGCTTCATGGACTAGTACATAACAAATTCGATTGCCCAGAACTTGTCAATAATATATATTATGTAGTGCCTAGAACTATTATAAGAAGGGAGTCACGCACTTGCCCGCTCTTTGCCACGACAACATGTCGTACAAATGCGGGTGAGCGAGCGCCTCTACGTAGAATAGTTAAATTGTTTAATCAACATTTCCATAATGTGGATATTTTTGTATTAACAAAAGCAAAATTTCGAAAAGCGATTATTAGTAGTCTAAAATAGCATACACCTAGTACTTAAGCTTCACTGTATTTTTATTATTATATAGAGTAATTCGTGGAAACGTCGTGGATTGTACAATAATTTGTAATGAATTGTAAATTTGATGTAAGTAATACCCATTGTACAATTGTTTGTTTTCCCCAATAAAGAGAAAAAAAAAATTAATCGGCTATTAACTTCATTTTCACACAGACACAGCCAGATGAACTAATCTTACGAAATCGGTCATGAAAAGCGTAGGTTTAAAAAAGGTGTGTAAAATGTGAAAACTTGCATTTTACCTATATTATGAATCTCATTGGTCAATATATAAATTAAGATATATATATATATATATATGTACATATATATATATATATATATATATATATATATATATATATATATCCCGTAATCTATTGTACGTCCACTATGGCCATTTTTGCATCTAATGTGGCGTCCACCTGCTTGAGTCGTCCGTATATCGGACGTCAAATAGGAGACTACGTGCAATGCTTGCAAAATGTCCCCCTGATACTAGAAAAGTCAAAATATGAAAAATAAATTGGACGTCATTTTTCTTCCAATCTTGCTGCACAGAATATTTTCGTAGTTCCGTTGATTTTCGTCGCAAAAACTAGTGGCGCTTTCGTCTTTATTCTATACGTTCATTGCTAGCCGTATGTGACGTCCAACGAAAGCTCTCAATGCTACGTTGCCACTTCGTGCACACAATAGATCTGAATTTGCAGGATTCTATTTATCGGTTATTTTATTCACTATTTGTGAGTAAGTATTTACACGTTTTCAGTTGATATGTGATGTAGCGTCTGCCTTTTTAAGCGAAATGTCTGGAAAAACAATCGAAGTGAAAAGAAACAGAATACCTAAGGATTACGTATACCCGTATATAAGATCTGTATTTTGTAAAATTCATGTTTTTACCTTACTAAGCCGTATTTCTCATGTTTTTATATCACACGCATCTTATTTTATATTCATAGGTCTCAATTCTTCGTTGCCTCTACTGGAACTTCAAGGGAGTTAATTTATAAAAAAAATACTTAATAACTTTATTCAACACGCAATAATGCATATATATATATGGTATTGTGCCGCTGCCTTGGAAAACCCCTAAATTATTGTTTTCATCAAATCAATTCACGTCTGGAGTGTATTCGTCACTATTGTGATATATAAAATAGTTCAGCTTAATAGAGAGCTCGTCAATTCGTAACTATTGCTGACATTGTGATATTAAATTTTGATTTGATTCTAAAATGGAGGTTATTTATGTCGACACGTTTTTAAACAAAAGTTTATTTTATCATATTTTGACTAACAACCTTAGATAGCCTTGAGATGAAACCCATTTTATTTTAAGATCCAACTGCATCAATTTTAATAACATTACTATTTATTTTCACCATCGACCGTCGCATATTGTTGCTGACATTAATGAACCTGAAAATTTGATTTATTTTCTTGAACTTTCCATGTTTTGGTGCCTTTATTGCGAATATTTCTATGTATGATCATTACCCCAAAGATGAATGTGATTTTGTTCCTAATTTTACACCAAAACTGTTAGGTACATGGGTCAAACTACAAAAAAAACGAAATAATATTTTACAATCGGTGAGTTGTGATTAACTTAATCTCTGACTTCTTAAGCGTTGCGGAGTGCGATGACCCGTTGTTTATCCCCGTAGACCCGCACCATAAACCTTTGATTGTGGAGGTAGGTTTTGTAGAAATTCATCGGTTTGCAGACAAAATAACTTCAAAATATCTTGTCTCTTAATAAAACAGACTGACATTTATTGTTATGCACTGAGCCGTTGGAACAGTCAGTTAAACATTTTTACGACAGATTATATTCTCTCAGAGATAAATTTATACCTATGAAATCTATCAGGCAAACTTCTCATCCGCGTTGGTATAGTTCAGGCCTTATAAAAGTGGTAAAAAAAATGTCAAAGTACCACCGGAGGTTTAAATTGTATGGTAACATGAGTGACTATCTAACGGTATCTTCATTACGCCGGCGAGCTGTGGACTTAGAACAAACTTGTTTTGACGAATACATTACTAACGTAGAATATACAAACCTAAATAACCCGAGGGCCTTATGGTCTTTTATTAAAAGTAGAAAAAATACCTCCTCACTGCCTAGTACACTGTACTATTACTATATAATAAGAATGTATCAGCTAATATGGGTAAAGAAATTAGTAATTAATTCGCAATATATTTTAGATCAACTTTTCAGGAGCCAGAAGTAGACAATATGCCTTGTCTACTTGAGTATAGTACTTTAAATGGTAACAGCAGAAGCACAAATTACATCAGTACAATACATTTTTCTCCTGGAAAGGTTATGAAATATTTAAAAGGTTTGGATCTTACTAAATCTGGTGGGGCAGATTACATCCCTCCATTATTTATAACAAGTTTAGTCGATAGTTTGGTTTTACCGCTCTGCATACTTTTTATAATAGGTCGGTAACAGAAGGTTTAGTTCCATTAAAATGAAAATCGGCGTTCATTACACCAGTATTTAAAAAAGGTGATAAATCTAATGTAGAGAATTATCGTCCAATCTCAAAGTTATGTTTGTTTTCTAAAGTACTAGAACGTATTATTTATATTATCATTTGGTGCTGAGCAACATGGGTTCTTATGCGGCCGATCCACTACATCAAATCTAATCCTATCTCATGATTTTATATCTAAAGGTTAGTTAGGTAGATTGTGTGTGTAGTGATCTATACAGATTAACAAAAATGTTTTGACCGAATTGACCACAAAATACTGTTACAGTTTTTTTTTGCTGCCGGCATACATGGTAATTTGTACCACTGGTTCAGCTCGTACATTGAAAATCGCTCTCAATTCTCAATTCTCGGTTGGTGTTCAATCCCATCTGGAATTCCTCAAGGTTCGCTTTTGACCCCACTATTGTTTACTCTATTCACTGGAGATATAAATTCTTGTTTCCTAAATTCTTATATACTTCTATGTATACGCGGATGACATGAACATTCACAAAATTATTAACGATGCATCGGATGTAGGGAAACTCCAAAACGACCTTGATAAATTTGTAGCATACTGCACAGTTGCACACTTAACAAACTACATTTAAATATCGCAAAGTGTTGTTACATAACATTAAGTCGTCAAAAACTTACCATAGGATCGGGTTACAAACTTCATGATAAGTTTATTAGGAAAGTTGACTACGTTAAAGACCTTGGTGTTATCATGGACTCAAAGCTTTTATTCGATATGCACATCAATCACATTACGAACACGGCGTCGAAGGCACTTGGTTTTGTGATAAGAATGTCTTCATGTTTTCGGTCTCTTAAGACAGTAAACGTTTTGTACTGTGCCTATGTACGTACGTAGCAATCTAGCATATGCGTCACAGGTATGGAACCCTCAATACCAGGTATATATATCATGCATTGAAGGTGTATAAAGAAAGTTTTTGCGATACTTAGATTTTAAAGCGAATCAATATTCTATTGACTATGACGAGCGTTGTAAACGGTATCATATTTTACTTCTCGAACTCAGAAGAACCATTATAAACATAGCCAATGACACGATTGATTGCCTTGAGTTGATGGGTAACATCAAGCTTGGAATGAATCAATTAGTTTTTCGACAACGTCCGATCTTACACGTTCCCTTTGCTACAACGAAATACAGACGGAACTCTTTTCTTTTACGTTGCGCCGAATCATTTAATCAAATGTCACGGAAATTATATTTGGATATATTCTGCACTAACTTGACCAAAAAAAAAAAAACCTATAAATTGTGACTTCTTTAGCAGCGATCGGCATATATAGCCTAGATTGCAGTTTTTTTCCTGTGCACCTTTTCATTATTATTTTCTTGACTTTTTTTGTTATAATAATATATAATTATACTAACTTGTGTATTATGAATCTCATTTTTAGTTACTTTTTTATGGCGGAACATGGCTGCAACATTGTATTTATTGTATGATTGAACAAGTAGGTATACTTACAACAGTAACTGATGTAATTAATCTTTGTTACATTGCATTTATATGTGGTAGCTTGTAATTAGCAACTTCTTTTTTATTTAATTAAATGTGTTGTTATTAGTCTGTAAGCTTTCCTAAATAAATAAATAAATAAATATACGGACGTTATAATGTCTTAGAAGTTTCAAAATATTCATTTGACGTCCAAGATGTCAAATGATTAAAAGTTTGTAACTTTTACGATATTGCCACGTCCGTATACTCGTATGTATCTAAATACCTGTAAAACTTGCAAATGATTACAGATATGGACGTTTGAGGCTAAGCGTATGCTTTTACGTAGATATGCGTATGACTTTGTAACTCAGTGCAGTTGATGCAGATACAGGTAGTCAGCTTCTGCCAGAGCAGAACAGACGCATGTCCACATTGAACCTGAGCCGCAGCATACGCAGCTGTCAGTATGTTCAGGTATTAAATAATCGGATCTACCCTGCGTGGCGTCACCCGAGTCTCAGCATACGCTTAGCCACAATAAAATTTCGTTACAAGTTTGACACTATGTATCATTTGACGTCCAGGGTGTTAAATGAAAAAGGGTTGTATTTAACTGTTAGTCAAAAATACTAATTTTCCACCAAAAATACTAATTGCACCACTAAGCTAAGTTGACGGAGCCCTGCTGCTTCGCAGGGCTCCTATTTTTGGGAGCAGGGTCACAAGAGAACCTAACATAACCTATTAAGTTTTCTGAGTGGATAAGTTTCCCGAGCGGACGAAACGTTTCATATCAAATGATATTTTGTAAAAAGATCATCATATTTGGTGTACAAATAGTATTTTAGTGTGCAAGTCAGTATTTTAGTGAAATAATAAAGTTTTTTTGCGTAACTCACTTTAGTGTGTTACATAACATTTATGATACGCTGTTAAAAATATCCCAATGAAAAATAGTTTGAAAATTTACGATATTGTAACGTCCGTATACTCGTAGTATACGACTACGAGTATACGACTTCAAGTATACAGTCGTATACTAGTATACGAACATAATATAAAACTTCAAGTAAACGAACGTTACAATATCGTAAATTTTCATGATTTTAATTTTGTATGTCTAAATACGTTTATAAAAATGTTGTTGGTTTATGATGCTTAATTATACATACATACATAGACTCACGCCTGTTTCCCCGAAGGGGTAGGCAGAGGCATATTAAACGCCCACTTTTCGCCAGTGTTTTGATCCCACGTAATAGGTAGCGAGCCTATTGCCGCTTATCGGGATATTTTGTTTGCCAGAGCCTCGTCCGTTGATCGGCAGGTGCACCACTTGCAGGTGAGGTTGGCTTGGGCCCTAAGATCTTGGTGGGAACCCTATGCACCCCTTAATTAAGCGATGCTTAATTAGGGTACTGCTAACCTAATGAGAGCCACCGTTTTCATGCTCTCCACGTAAAATGGTGTAATAATAATAACAGCTTTCAAACATCACCTTCATCGAGTAATATAAACAAAAAATGTATTACAAGATGAAAAGAAACCTTACAACCGCAGGGCAGCTTTGTGGCGAGCTGAATGTGTGTGGCGACACTGCGGTCCCGAATGCTTTGAGAGAGTCGGTCAGGGCCTCGTCTCCAGCTTGCCTTTACTGGCTGGTCGGAGTGGATCCGCAAGAGCTACCAGCTCGGGGGTGGAAGTGTCATTCTCAAGGGCGTAACTACGGGGAAACCCGCTCCGAGCCTCCGTTGTCACGAGACCCGCGATGGTGAAACCGGTGCCGCACCGCTTATCACCCCTAGCCACTCGCACCGGTGTTTCCCTCTGGCTGCCTCTATGGCAGAGTTTGTTTGCTTTGGGCGGCTGTTAAGAGAGGGCCCATCCAGTGAGTTGGCGAGTCACCACCCGCCATCCGGACGGATACTATTAGAGTATTACTGGCAGGTGCCATTTTTCATCCATAAAAATTACAAGTCCATCAAACACCCAATCCCATAAACCAATTAAATAAGGCTCCACATATTACAATAGTCTTACATATGCTGCGGCTAGTCCATAGCTGTTCTCAGTAGTGCAGTTGTGGAGGCTCCGCTGCATGTGTCCCATCCCATTTTAGATTAAAGCTCTCTACGGGCCTCTGCGCGTTGGATCCATATCCCCGTGTAAGCCTCCCAAAGGTCCGGTTATTCTTTTAACACTAAATGTTAGAAGAATAGCCGTGTAACAGAGACACTTACGAATAATAATAATAATTCATTTATTCGCAAGAAAATGGTACATTAACAGGTGTTTATAAATGGTTGGTTACAGCATATTCTGCCCCTTGGGGCGTGCGAATTGAGTGCAGTAAACGGGTACTACATGGGAATATAAAGAACAAATATATTAGAAACATAACAATGAGTGGCACATGAAACAAAATAACAATTTACTAATATGCTTCGGTGATAATATTAGTTGCCTAGGGCCTTATCTTCAAGATATTCCTTGACACTATTATAAGTTTTATTTAATAGTATATTAAAAAGTTGTTTTTTAAATTGGGATATAGGTAACATTTTGATACTTAGCGGAATATGGTTATATATTTTAATTGCCATACAGTATGCATTTCTTCTAAATAATTCCAATTTAATAGATGGCAGTTATGTATCATCAAATTTTAAAAACTATTCAGCATGATGTTTTACTAGTAAACCTATTTCTAATATGTATAAGCATGGAACAGGTAAAATCTTGTGTTTTTTAAATAGAGGTTTACAGCTTGTCAGTGTATCGACTCCACATACTGCTCGAATACACTTCTTTTGGGTTATAAGAACTCTTTCAACTTCAACCGAGTTACCCCATACAACAATGCCGTATCTGAGCAGGGAGGATACGTAAGCATGGTATGCAGATAGTGCAGCATTAATGTTTACTGTCAGTCTAA